>CAWUER010000485.1:0-39056 GCA_963921195.1 Pegoplata infirma
AATTTTTAACCAAGGCAACTCGACACAAATTTTACCAATTTTTCAATATTTGGCCACGCCTTCCAGGTTTTGAAAAATTTAAAAAACAAAAGAGCACTTTTCTTAGTTCCATATAGGATTCAGAAATTTATGGGACACATGTTTTTTCGCTGCAGCCTAAACAACTGAAGCTAGAGAATTTAAATTCACCTCCCAGAAAATAGATCTACTTAGGCTGTGTTTTTGGAAATTCCGATTCTGAAAAAAGTGCCTTTTTGGAAACTCTGATTTTAATGGGGTTAATTAAAGAAATGTACTTGGTTTAAAAAAATGTACTTTGGTACTTTTTATTATACTGAAATAATGGTTCTAAAAACTTGAAATTTGGATTGCAGGATCATCCATCGAAAAAACAAGTACTTTTAGATAGTTTTAATTCTAACAAGGAAAAACCCTTATGAACCGATTTGCCTGAAACTTTAAATATATATAAAAGAGACGATTTTAAGGTTGGAGTGTCTAGGCTTATCGGCCATATCAGTGTTTAAAATTTTCGTTGTCCCCTTTTGAATCTGGAAAGTTTCGATAACTGGAAAGTTTCGATAACTCCCGAACTAACAGGAATATCGTCTAGAGCAAAAATACGTATCGACATAAATTTAATAAAGATTATTTCGTATTCATATTCATATAAATACCCCCAAAGTTTACACATTTTCATGAACAAAATATTTTGCGAAGCCGAATTTTTACAAGGTTATGCCACCGTTGGACAAGCATTAAAAACACCTTTCCTCTCATGTGAAAAAATCATATAGTTTCTTAGAAAAAAGTGGCTAAAAAGTCAAAAAAAACTATTTTTCCAAAATTTTTTGACGCATTTTTTTGAACCCCAAATCCCCGATATGGCCGATAAGCCGAGACACCCCAACCTTAGAATTGTCTCTTTTATATATATTTTAAGTTTAAGGGGAATCGGTTCATAAGACTTGAGATACTTCCCTTGTAAGAGGCTCAAGAAGTGTACTTTAGTACCATTGATGTCCCAAAATAATGGTCATAAATACTTGATTTTTGGAATGTAAGATATTCCATCTGAACAAAACATTCCGGAAAACACATTTCCAGTAAAAACAAGTAAGAAAGTTATAGTCGGTCAAGACCGACCATACGATACCCTGCACCTGTGTTTTCCGGAAAATGGGTCCCAAGTCCAAACGTGGACCGATTGTATCTGTCTTTTGTTAGATCTTTATTTAGTGCAGAAAACACACACAGATCAAATTTTTGTGGATTTGTTTTATTTTTTTTTTCAATAGACCAATTTATCTGAATATCGGTCGAAATTTGTATATGGGGGACTAACAAGGGAAGTCTCCCTAGTGTCACCCGCGGATATTTATGAAATTGGTTTTATTTTGTAGATCAGAAAAAATAAGGGGACACGTATTTTTTTTTTAGCGGCCCAAATTCATATTTAGGGGGTAAAAAGGAGGGGGGAAGACAAGGCCATTTTTCAGTTTTTTTCGTTTATCTCCTATATTATTCAAAGAAACCTAGTCATGTTACATACCAAATGAAAGGTCTTTAGAAAACCTATCTATGTGTGCTAAGAACGTGTCCAAAAATGCTCAACTTTTCGTCATATTGAGTAAAATACCAACATTTTAGGACATTTTTGTTAATAAGTCGAAAAATATCAAATAGGCGTAAATCGTAAAAAACTGAAAAAGGTAAATTTCCCCCAATACAAATCGACCCCCCGTAAAAATGAGTTTGGGCCGCTAAAAAAATACTTGTCGAATTAATTTTCGTTCTTAACAACATATCCAAATTTCAGGAAGATCGGAGGGTGACACCTGGGAGACTTCCCTTGTAAGTCCAAAAATGGTCCAATTATATACCGATTTGATTAGGTTACTAAACTACATGTTTAGCACCTAAAAATAAAATCTTTATCAAATATTTCCATTTTTATGAATTTTGAGGCAATTATGTGAATATCGGGAAGGTGGTTTGTATGGGGACTACCAGAAGAACTAATCCGATTCATTTGAAATTTAAAATGGTGATTTGTGCGTACAAAATTTGATTACCTGCTGATATCTATTATAATACGGTTATTAGAGTCATTTAAGCCAAATTCACAGGGGGCGTTTGTATGGGGGCTAGATCTTAACATGAACCGATTTTCTCCAATTTCAATAGGCTTCGTCCTTGGGCCAAAAGATGCTCAAGTTTCAAATTTCTAGTCAATTGATTGAAAATTGCGATCTGTATCGTGCTTAAACCTATTTATGGACAGACGGACGGACAGACGGACGGACGGACATCGCTAAATCGACTCAAAAAGTAATTCTGAGTCGATAGGTATACTTGAAGGTAGGTCTAGGACTGATATTTCGGATGGTTACAAACATCAGCACAAACTCATTATACCCTGTACCACAGAGTGGTGTAGGGTATAAAAATATATTTTGAAAAAAAAAAATTATAACTTCGTTTCTAAAGAGGAAAACAAATGGAAAATTTGTACTTTTTATAACTAAATTAAAATTTGACATGAAGGATCTTGTTTTTCATTCAAGAAATGGACATATTTAGAAATATTAAAATTTTATGGTAAAAGGGGTAAGGAATGGATCAAATACGAAAAGAAATGAAAACAACATGAAACGAAATAAAATAGAAAAGGGAACAGAATCGAATGGAATTTTTAATAAATTTCAAATGGCAATATCTCCAAAACCGTTAGACGGATTCCAATGATTTTTTGATTGACGATTAGCGAAATTTATTAAAAATAAGTATATGTAATAATTTTCAAAAATTTAAGATTCTGTGTTTTAAGTCGAAGAATCTGAGACAATTTTGAAATTTCAGTTTATTCTTTATAAAATAAAATTTTATAAAGAATAAACTATATATAAATTAATATGTAATTTATTACTTTATACTCTTAACCACTCTGCTTTATTATAATTGTTTAATTTTAAATGATTTAACTGAACATCAATAATTATATAACAGATTATTCAATTGTTTTTTTAAAAAAAATGTACTTATTTGTTTATTCATGTTTCTAGCAAGTTATCACTTTGTAGGCCATATCTTAAATTCCGTAATTTTCTTTCTGTTACATTTAAATACCCGACTATTGTGTTGCATGTAACAACTTGCACCAAAACTATCTATTATTTTGAGAATTAAAAACATTTGCACTTGCAAGACTTCCCAAAAAAAAATACACACTATTTAAACAAACAAAATATATTTGGGTGTACGAATAATTAAAATTAATTGGATTTAAAAGAAAAATAATAAAAACAAATGTACTTAAAATAATCCAATGAAAAACAAATAAGATACGAAATTTATATTCAGCTTGGTCGAATCAATTAATTGGTGGAACAAAATTTTATTAAAAAAAAAAATTTTTATCAACACATTTTTTTTGACTGTATCGTGTCCTCCACAGACGGACAGACAGACAGACAGACAGACAGACAGACAGACAGACAGACAGACAGACAGACAGACAGACAGACAGACAGACAGACAGACAGACAGACAGACAGACAGACAGACAGACAGACAGACAGACAGACAGACAGACAGACAGACAGACAGACAGACAGACAGACAGACAGACAGACAGACAGACAGACAGACAGACAGACAGACAGACAGACAGACAGACAGACAGACAGACAGACAGACAGACAGACAGACAGACAGACAGACAGACAGACAGACAGACAGACAGACAGACAGACAGACAGACAGACAGACAGACAGACAGACAGACAGACAGACAGACAGACAGACAGACAGACAGACAGACAGACAGACAGACAGACAGACAGACAGACAGACAGACAGACAGACAGACAGACAGACAGACAGACAGACAGACAGACAGACAGACAGACAGACAGACAGACAGACAGACAGACAGACAGACAGACAGACAGACAGACAGACAGACAGACAGACAGACAGACAGACAGACAGACAGACAGACAGACAGACAGACAGACAGACAGACAGACAGACAGACAGACAGACAGACAGACAGACAGACAGACAGACAGACAGACAGACAGACAGACAGACAGACAGACAGACAGACAGACAGACAGACAGACAGACAGACAGACAGACAGACAGACAGACAGACAGACAGACAGACAGACAGACAGACAGACAGACAGACAGACAGACAGACAGACAGACAGACAGACAGACAGACAGACAGACAGACAGACAGACAGACAGACAGACAGACAGACAGACAGACAGACAGACAGACAGACAGACAGACAGACAGACAGACAGACAGACAGACAGACAGACAGACAGACAGACAGACAGACAGACAGACAGACAGACAGACAGACAGACAGACAGACAGACAGACAGACAGACAGACAGACAGACAGACAGACAGACAGACAGACAGACAGACAGACAGACAGACAGACAGACAGACAGACAGACAGACAGACAGACAGACAGACAGACAGACAGACAGACAGACAGACAGACAGACAGACAGACAGACAGACAGACAGACAGACAGACAGACAGACAGACAGACAGACAGACAGACAGACAGACAGACAGACAGACAGACAGACAGACAGACAGACAGACAGACAGACAGACAGACAGACAGACAGACAGACAGACAGACAGACAGACAGACAGACAGACAGACAGACAGACAGACAGACAGACAGACAGACAGACAGACAGACAGACAGACAGACAGACAGACAGACAGACAGACAGACAGACAGACAGACAGACAGACAGACAGACAGACAGACAGACAGACAGACAGACAGACAGACAGACAGACAGACAGACAGACAGACAGACAGACAGACAGACAGACAGACAGACAGACAGACAGACAGACAGACAGACAGACAGACAGACAGACAGACAGACAGACAGACAGACAGACAGACAGACAGACAGACAGACAGACAGACAGACAGACAGACAGACAGACAGACAGACAGACAGACAGACAGACAGACAGACAGACAGACAGACAGACAGACAGACAGACAGACAGACAGACAGACAGACAGACAGACAGACAGACAGACAGACAGACAGACAGACAGACAGACAGACAGACAGACAGACAGACAGACAGACAGACAGACAGACAGACAGACAGACAGACAGACAGACAGACAGACAGACAGACAGACAGACAGACAGACAGACAGACAGACAGACAGACAGACAGACAGACAGACAGACAGACAGACAGACAGACAGACAGACAGACAGACAGACAGACAGACAGACAGACAGACAGACAGACAGACAGACAGACAGACAGACAGACAGACAGACAGACAGACAGACAGACAGACAGACAGACAGACAGACAGACAGACAGACAGACAGACAGACAGACAGACAGACAGACAGACAGACAGACAGACAGACAGACAGACAGACAGACAGACAGACAGACAGACAGACAGACAGACAGACAGACAGACAGACAGACAGACAGACAGACAGACAGACAGACAGACAGACAGACAGACAGACAGACAGACAGACAGACAGACAGACAGACAGACAGACAGACAGACAGACAGACAGACAGACAGACAGACAGACAGACAGACAGACAGACAGACAGACAGACAGACAGACAGACAGACAGACAGACAGACAGACAGACAGACAGACAGACAGACAGACAGACAGACAGACAGACAGACAGACAGACAGACAGACAGACAGACAGACAGACAGACAGACAGACAGACAGACAGACAGACAGACAGACAGACAGACAGACAGACAGACAGACAGACAGACAGACAGACAGACAGACAGACAGACAGACAGACAGACAGACAGACAGACAGACAGACAGACAGACAGACAGACAGACAGACAGACAGACAGACAGACAGACAGACAGACAGACAGACAGACAGACAGACAGACAGACAGACAGACAGACAGACAGACAGACAGACAGACAGACAGACAGACAGACAGACAGACAGACAGACAGACAGACAGACAGACAGACAGACAGACAGACAGACAGACAGACAGACAGACAGACAGACAGACAGACAGACAGACAGACAGACAGACAGACAGACAGACAGACAGACAGACAGACAGACAGACAGACAGACAGACAGACAGACAGACAGACAGACAGACAGACAGACAGACAGACAGACAGACAGACAGACAGACAGACAGACAGACAGACAGACAGACAGACAGACAGACAGACAGACAGACAGACAGACAGACAGACAGACAGACAGACAGACAGACAGACAGACAGACAGACAGACAGACAGACAGACAGACAGACAGACAGACAGACAGACAGACAGACAGACAGACAGACAGACAGACAGACAGACAGACAGACAGACAGACAGACAGACAGACAGACAGACAGACAGACAGACAGACAGACAGACAGACAGACAGACAGACAGACAGACAGACAGACAGACAGACAGACAGACAGACAGACAGACAGACAGACAGACAGACAGACAGACAGACAGACAGACAGACAGACAGACAGACAGACAGACAGACAGACAGACAGACAGACAGACAGACAGACAGACAGACAGACAGACAGACAGACAGACAGACAGACAGACAGACAGACAGACAGACAGACAGACAGACAGACAGACAGACAGACAGACAGACAGACAGACAGACAGACAGACAGACAGACAGACAGACAGACAGACAGACAGACAGACAGACAGACAGACAGACAGACAGACAGACAGACAGACAGACAGACAGACAGACAGACAGACAGACAGACAGACAGACAGACAGACAGACAGACAGACAGACAGACAGACAGACAGACAGACAGACAGACAGACAGACAGACAGACAGACAGACAGACAGACAGACAGACAGACAGACAGACAGACAGACAGACAGACAGACAGACAGACAGACAGACAGACAGACAGACAGACAGACAGACAGACAGACAGACAGACAGACAGACAGACAGACAGACAGACAGACAGACAGACAGACAGACAGACAGACAGACAGACAGACAGACAGACAGACAGACAGACAGACAGACAGACAGACAGACAGACAGACAGACAGACAGACAGACAGACAGACAGACAGACAGACAGACAGACAGACAGACAGACAGACAGACAGACAGACAGACAGACAGACAGACAGACAGACAGACAGACAGACAGACAGACAGACAGACAGACAGACAGACAGACAGACAGACAGACAGACAGACAGACAGACAGACAGACAGACAGACAGACAGACAGACAGACAGACAGACAGACAGACAGACAGACAGACAGACAGACAGACAGACAGACAGACAGACAGACAGACAGACAGACAGACAGACAGACAGACAGACAGACAGACAGACAGACAGACAGACAGACAGACAGACAGACAGACAGACAGACAGACAGACAGACAGACAGACAGACAGACAGACAGACAGACAGACAGACAGACAGACAGACAGACAGACAGACAGACAGACAGACAGACAGACAGACAGACAGACAGACAGACAGACAGACAGACAGACAGACAGACAGACAGACAGACAGACAGACAGACAGACAGACAGACAGACAGACAGACAGACAGACAGACAGACAGACAGACAGACAGACAGACAGACAGACAGACAGACAGACAGACAGACAGACAGACAGACAGACAGACAGACAGACAGACAGACAGACAGACAGACAGACAGACAGACAGACAGACAGACAGACAGACAGACAGACAGACAGACAGACAGACAGACAGACAGACAGACAGACAGACAGACAGACAGACAGACAGACAGACAGACAGACAGACAGACAGACAGACAGACAGACAGACAGACAGACAGACAGACAGACAGACAGACAGACAGACAGACAGACAGACAGACAGACAGACAGACAGACAGACAGACAGACAGACAGACAGACAGACAGACAGACAGACAGACAGACAGACAGACAGACAGACAGACAGACAGACAGACAGACAGACAGACAGACAGACAGACAGACAGACAGACAGACAGACAGACAGACAGACAGACAGACAGACAGACAGACAGACAGACAGACAGACAGACAGACAGACAGACAGACAGACAGACAGACAGACAGACAGACAGACAGACAGACAGACAGACAGACAGACAGACAGACAGACAGACAGACAGACAGACAGACAGACAGACAGACAGACAGACAGACAGACAGACAGACAGACAGACAGACAGACAGACAGACAGACAGACAGACAGACAGACAGACAGACAGACAGACAGACAGACAGACAGACAGACAGACAGACAGACAGACAGACAGACAGACAGACAGACAGACAGACAGACAGACAGACAGACAGACAGACAGACAGACAGACAGACAGACAGACAGACAGACAGACAGACAGACAGACAGACAGACAGACAGACAGACAGACAGACAGACAGACAGACAGACAGACAGACAGACAGACAGACAGACAGACAGACAGACAGACAGACAGACAGACAGACAGACAGACAGACAGACAGACAGACAGACAGACAGACAGACAGACAGACAGACAGACAGACAGACAGACAGACAGACAGACAGACAGACAGACAGACAGACAGACAGACAGACAGACAGACAGACAGACAGACAGACAGACAGACAGACAGACAGACAGACAGACAGACAGACAGACAGACAGACAGACAGACAGACAGACAGACAGACAGACAGACAGACAGACAGACAGACAGACAGACAGACAGACAGACAGACAGACAGACAGACAGACAGACAGACAGACAGACAGACAGACAGACAGACAGACAGACAGACAGACAGACAGACAGACAGACAGACAGACAGACAGACAGACAGACAGACAGACAGACAGACAGACAGACAGACAGACAGACAGACAGACAGACAGACAGACAGACAGACAGACAGACAGACAGACAGACAGACAGACAGACAGACAGACAGACAGACAGACAGACAGACAGACAGACAGACAGACAGACAGACAGACAGACAGACAGACAGACAGACAGACAGACAGACAGACAGACAGACAGACAGACAGACAGACAGACAGACAGACAGACAGACAGACAGACAGACAGACAGACAGACAGACAGACAGACAGACAGACAGACAGACAGACAGACAGACAGACAGACAGACAGACAGACAGACAGACAGACAGACAGACAGACAGACAGACAGACAGACAGACAGACAGACAGACAGACAGACAGACAGACAGACAGACAGACAGACAGACAGACAGACAGACAGACAGACAGACAGACAGACAGACAGACAGACAGACAGACAGACAGACAGACAGACAGACAGACAGACAGACAGACAGACAGACAGACAGACAGACAGACAGACAGACAGACAGACAGACAGACAGACAGACAGACAGACAGACAGACAGACAGACAGACAGACAGACAGACAGACAGACAGACAGACAGACAGACAGACAGACAGACAGACAGACAGACAGACAGACAGACAGACAGACAGACAGACAGACAGACAGACAGACAGACAGACAGACAGACAGACAGACAGACAGACAGACAGACAGACAGACAGACAGACAGACAGACAGACAGACAGACAGACAGACAGACAGACAGACAGACAGACAGACAGACAGACAGACAGACAGACAGACAGACAGACAGACAGACAGACAGACAGACAGACAGACAGACAGACAGACAGACAGACAGACAGACAGACAGACAGACAGACAGACAGACAGACAGACAGACAGACAGACAGACAGACAGACAGACAGACAGACAGACAGACAGACAGACAGACAGACAGACAGACAGACAGACAGACAGACAGACAGACAGACAGACAGACAGACAGACAGACAGACAGACAGACAGACAGACAGACAGACAGACAGACAGACAGACAGACAGACAGACAGACAGACAGACAGACAGACAGACAGACAGACAGACAGACAGACAGACAGACAGACAGACAGACAGACAGACAGACAGACAGACAGACAGACAGACAGACAGACAGACAGACAGACAGACAGACAGACAGACAGACAGACAGACAGACAGACAGACAGACAGACAGACAGACAGACAGACAGACAGACAGACAGACAGACAGACAGACAGACAGACAGACAGACAGACAGACAGACAGACAGACAGACAGACAGACAGACAGACAGACAGACAGACAGACAGACAGACAGACAGACAGACAGACAGACAGACAGACAGACAGACAGACAGACAGACAGACAGACAGACAGACAGACAGACAGACAGACAGACAGACAGACAGACAGACAGACAGACAGACAGACAGACAGACAGACAGACAGACAGACAGACAGACAGACAGACAGACAGACAGACAGACAGACAGACAGACAGACAGACAGACAGACAGACAGACAGACAGACAGACAGACAGACAGACAGACAGACAGACAGACAGACAGACAGACAGACAGACAGACAGACAGACAGACAGACAGACAGACAGACAGACAGACAGACAGACAGACAGACAGACAGACAGACAGACAGACAGACAGACAGACAGACAGACAGACAGACAGACAGACAGACAGACAGACAGACAGACAGACAGACAGACAGACAGACAGACAGACAGACAGACAGACAGACAGACAGACAGACAGACAGACAGACAGACAGACAGACAGACAGACAGACAGACAGACAGACAGACAGACAGACAGACAGACAGACAGACAGACAGACAGACAGACAGACAGACAGACAGACAGACAGACAGACAGACAGACAGACAGACAGACAGACAGACAGACAGACAGACAGACAGACAGACAGACAGACAGACAGACAGACAGACAGACAGACAGACAGACAGACAGACAGACAGACAGACAGACAGACAGACAGACAGACAGACAGACAGACAGACAGACAGACAGACAGACAGACAGACAGACAGACAGACAGACAGACAGACAGACAGACAGACAGACAGACAGACAGACAGACAGACAGACAGACAGACAGACAGACAGACAGACAGACAGACAGACAGACAGACAGACAGACAGACAGACAGACAGACAGACAGACAGACAGACAGACAGACAGACAGACAGACAGACAGACAGACAGACAGACAGACAGACAGACAGACAGACAGACAGACAGACAGACAGACAGACAGACAGACAGACAGACAGACAGACAGACAGACAGACAGACAGACAGACAGACAGACAGACAGACAGACAGACAGACAGACAGACAGACAGACAGACAGACAGACAGACAGACAGACAGACAGACAGACAGACAGACAGACAGACAGACAGACAGACAGACAGACAGACAGACAGACAGACAGACAGACAGACAGACAGACAGACAGACAGACAGACAGACAGACAGACAGACAGACAGACAGACAGACAGACAGACAGACAGACAGACAGACAGACAGACAGACAGACAGACAGACAGACAGACAGACAGACAGACAGACAGACAGACAGACAGACAGACAGACAGACAGACAGACAGACAGACAGACAGACAGACAGACAGACAGACAGACAGACAGACAGACAGACAGACAGACAGACAGACAGACAGACAGACAGACAGACAGACAGACAGACAGACAGACAGACAGACAGACAGACAGACAGACAGACAGACAGACAGACAGACAGACAGACAGACAGACAGACA
Organism: Pegoplata infirma; assembly: GCA_963921195.1. Taxonomy (NCBI): domain Eukaryota; kingdom Metazoa; phylum Arthropoda; class Insecta; order Diptera; family Anthomyiidae; genus Pegoplata; species Pegoplata infirma. Next base: position 11,833 of record CAWUER010000485.1, read on the forward strand.
GACAGACAGACAGACAGACAGACAGACAGACAGACAGACAGACAGACAGACAGACAGACAGACAGACAGACAGACAGACAGACAGACAGACAGACAGACAGACAGACAGACAGACAGACAGACAGACAGACAGACAGACAGACAGACAGACAGACAGACAGACAGACAGACAGACAGACAGACAGACAGACAGACAGACAGACAGACAGACAGACAGACAGACAGACAGACAGACAGACAGACAGACAGACAGACAGACAGACAGACAGACAGACAGACAGACAGACAGACAGACAGACAGACAGACAGACAGACAGACAGACAGACAGACAGACAGACAGACAGACAGACAGACAGACAGACAGACAGACAGACAGACAGACAGACAGACAGACAGACAGACAGACAGACAGACAGACAGACAGACAGACAGACAGACAGACAGACAGACAGACAGACAGACAGACAGACAGACAGACAGACAGACAGACAGACAGACAGACAGACAGACAGACAGACAGACAGACAGACAGACAGACAGACAGACAGACAGACAGACAGACAGACAGACAGACAGACAGACAGACAGACAGACAGACAGACAGACAGACAGACAGACAGACAGACAGACAGACAGACAGACAGACAGACAGACAGACAGACAGACAGACAGACAGACAGACAGACAGACAGACAGACAGACAGACAGACAGACAGACAGACAGACAGACAGACAGACAGACAGACAGACAGACAGACAGACAGACAGACAGACAGACAGACAGACAGACAGACAGACAGACAGACAGACAGACAGACAGACAGACAGACAGACAGACAGACAGACAGACAGACAGACAGACAGACAGACAGACAGACAGACAGACAGACAGACAGACAGACAGACAGACAGACAGACAGACAGACAGACAGACAGACAGACAGACAGACAGACAGACAGACAGACAGACAGACAGACAGACAGACAGACAGACAGACAGACAGACAGACAGACAGACAGACAGACAGACAGACAGACAGACAGACAGACAGACAGACAGACAGACAGACAGACAGACAGACAGACAGACAGACAGACAGACAGACAGACAGACAGACAGACAGACAGACAGACAGACAGACAGACAGACAGACAGACAGACAGACAGACAGACAGACAGACAGACAGACAGACAGACAGACAGACAGACAGACAGACAGACAGACAGACAGACAGACAGACAGACAGACAGACAGACAGACAGACAGACAGACAGACAGACAGACAGACAGACAGACAGACAGACAGACAGACAGACAGACAGACAGACAGACAGACAGACAGACAGACAGACAGACAGACAGACAGACAGACAGACAGACAGACAGACAGACAGACAGACAGACAGACAGACAGACAGACAGACAGACAGACAGACAGACAGACAGACAGACAGACAGACAGACAGACAGACAGACAGACAGACAGACAGACAGACAGACAGACAGACAGACAGACAGACAGACAGACAGACAGACAGACAGACAGACAGACAGACAGACAGACAGACAGACAGACAGACAGACAGACAGACAGACAGACAGACAGACAGACAGACAGACAGACAGACAGACAGACAGACAGACAGACAGACAGACAGACAGACAGACAGACAGACAGACAGACAGACAGACAGACAGACAGACAGACAGACAGACAGACAGACAGACAGACAGACAGACAGACAGACAGACAGACAGACAGACAGACAGACAGACAGACAGACAGACAGACAGACAGACAGACAGACAGACAGACAGACAGACAGACAGACAGACAGACAGACAGACAGACAGACAGACAGACAGACAGACAGACAGACAGACAGACAGACAGACAGACAGACAGACAGACAGACAGACAGACAGACAGACAGACAGACAGACAGACAGACAGACAGACAGACAGACAGACAGACAGACAGACAGACAGACAGACAGACAGACAGACAGACAGACAGACAGACAGACAGACAGACAGACAGACAGACAGACAGACAGACAGACAGACAGACAGACAGACAGACAGACAGACAGACAGACAGACAGACAGACAGACAGACAGACAGACAGACAGACAGACAGACAGACAGACAGACAGACAGACAGACAGACAGACAGACAGACAGACAGACAGACAGACAGACAGACAGACAGACAGACAGACAGACAGACAGACAGACAGACAGACAGACAGACAGACAGACAGACAGACAGACAGACAGACAGACAGACAGACAGACAGACAGACAGACAGACAGACAGACAGACAGACAGACAGACAGACAGACAGACAGACAGACAGACAGACAGACAGACAGACAGACAGACAGACAGACAGACAGACAGACAGACAGACAGACAGACAGACAGACAGACAGACAGACAGACAGACAGACAGACAGACAGACAGACAGACAGACAGACAGACAGACAGACAGACAGACAGACAGACAGACAGACAGACAGACAGACAGACAGACAGACAGACAGACAGACAGACAGACAGACAGACAGACAGACAGACAGACAGACAGACAGACAGACAGACAGACAGACAGACAGACAGACAGACAGACAGACAGACAGACAGACAGACAGACAGACAGACAGACAGACAGACAGACAGACAGACAGACAGACAGACAGACAGACAGACAGACAGACAGACAGACAGACAGACAGACAGACAGACAGACAGACAGACAGACAGACAGACAGACAGACAGACAGACAGACAGACAGACAGACAGACAGACAGACAGACAGACAGACAGACAGACAGACAGACAGACAGACAGACAGACAGACAGACAGACAGACAGACAGACAGACAGACAGACAGACAGACAGACAGACAGACAGACAGACAGACAGACAGACAGACAGACAGACAGACAGACAGACAGACAGACAGACAGACAGACAGACAGACAGACAGACAGACAGACAGACAGACAGACAGACAGACAGACAGACAGACAGACAGACAGACAGACAGACAGACAGACAGACAGACAGACAGACAGACAGACAGACAGACAGACAGACAGACAGACAGACAGACAGACAGACAGACAGACAGACAGACAGACAGACAGACAGACAGACAGACAGACAGACAGACAGACAGACAGACAGACAGACAGACAGACAGACAGACAGACAGACAGACAGACAGACAGACAGACAGACAGACAGACAGACAGACAGACAGACAGACAGACAGACAGACAGACAGACAGACAGACAGACAGACAGACAGACAGACAGACAGACAGACAGACAGACAGACAGACAGACAGACAGACAGACAGACAGACAGACAGACAGACAGACAGACAGACAGACAGACAGACAGACAGACAGACAGACAGACAGACAGACAGACAGACAGACAGACAGACAGACAGACAGACAGACAGACAGACAGACAGACAGACAGACAGACAGACAGACAGACAGACAGACAGACAGACAGACAGACAGACAGACAGACAGACAGACAGACAGACAGACAGACAGACAGACAGACAGACAGACAGACAGACAGACAGACAGACAGACAGACAGACAGACAGACAGACAGACAGACAGACAGACAGACAGACAGACAGACAGACAGACAGACAGACAGACAGACAGACAGACAGACAGACAGACAGACAGACAGACAGACAGACAGACAGACAGACAGACAGACAGACAGACAGACAGACAGACAGACAGACAGACAGACAGACAGACAGACAGACAGACAGACAGACAGACAGACAGACAGACAGACAGACAGACAGACAGACAGACAGACAGACAGACAGACAGACAGACAGACAGACAGACAGACAGACAGACAGACAGACAGACAGACAGACAGACAGACAGACAGACAGACAGACAGACAGACAGACAGACAGACAGACAGACAGACAGACAGACAGACAGACAGACAGACAGACAGACAGACAGACAGACAGACAGACAGACAGACAGACAGACAGACAGACAGACAGACAGACAGACAGACAGACAGACAGACAGACAGACAGACAGACAGACAGACAGACAGACAGACAGACAGACAGACAGACAGACAGACAGACAGACAGACAGACAGACAGACAGACAGACAGACAGACAGACAGACAGACAGACAGACAGACAGACAGACAGACAGACAGACAGACAGACAGACAGACAGACAGTCAGACAGACAGACAGACAGACAGACAGACAGACAGACAGACAGACAGACAGACAGACAGACAGACAGACAGACAGACAGACAGACAGACAGACAGACAGACAGACAGACAGACAGACAGACAGACAGACAGACAGACAGACAGACAGACAGACAGACAGACAGACAGACAGACAGACAGACAGACAGACAGACAGACAGACAGACAGACAGACAGACAGACAGACAGACAGACAGACAGACAGACAGACAGACAGACAGACAGACAGACAGACAGACAGACAGACAGACAGACAGACAGACAGACAGACAGACAGACAGACAGACAGACAGACAGACAGACAGACAGACAGACAGACAGACAGACAGACAGACAGACAGACAGACAGACAGACAGACAGACAGACAGACAGACAGACAGACAGACAGACAGACAGACAGACAGACAGACAGACAGACAGACAGACAGACAGACAGACAGACAGACAGACAGACAGACAGACAGACAGACAGACAGACAGACAGACAGACAGACAGACAGACAGACAGACAGACAGACAGACAGACAGACAGACAGACAGACAGACAGACAGACAGACAGACAGACAGACAGACAGACAGACAGACAGACAGACAGACAGACAGACAGACAGACAGACAGACAGACAGACAGACAGACAGACAGACAGACAGACAGACAGACAGACAGACAGACAGACAGACAGACAGACAGACAGACAGACAGACAGACAGACAGACAGACAGACAGACAGACAGACAGACAGACAGACAGACAGACAGACAGACAGACAGACAGACAGACAGACAGACAGACAGACAGACAGACAGACAGACAGACAGACAGACAGACAGACAGACAGACAGACAGACAGACAGACAGACAGACAGACAGACAGACAGACAGACAGACAGACAGACAGACAGACAGACAGACAGACAGACAGACAGACAGACAGACAGACAGACAGACAGACAGACAGACAGACAGACAGACAGACAGACAGACAGACAGACAGACAGACAGACAGACAGACAGACAGACAGACAGACAGACAGACAGACAGACAGACAGACAGACAGACAGACAGACAGACAGACAGACAGACAGACAGACAGACAGACAGACAGACAGACAGACAGACAGACAGACAGACAGACAGACAGACAGACAGACAGACAGACAGACAGACAGACAGACAGACAGACAGACAGACAGACAGACAGACAGACAGACAGACAGACAGACAGACAGACAGACAGACAGACAGACAGACAGACAGACAGACAGACAGACAGACAGACAGACAGACAGACAGACAGACAGACAGACAGACAGACAGACAGACAGACAGACAGACAGACAGACAGACAGACAGACAGACAGACAGACAGACAGACAGACAGACAGACAGACAGACAGACAGACAGACAGACAGACAGACAGACAGACAGACAGACAGACAGACAGACAGACAGACAGACAGACAGACAGACAGACAGACAGACAGACAGACAGACAGACAGACAGACAGACAGACAGACAGACAGACAGACAGACAGACAGACAGACAGACAGACAGACAGACAGACAGACAGACAGACAGACAGACAGACAGACAGACAGACAGACAGACAGACAGACAGACAGACAGACAGACAGACAGACAGACAGACAGACAGACAGACAGACAGACAGACAGACAGACAGACAGACAGACAGACAGACAGACAGACAGACAGACAGACAGACAGACAGACAGACAGACAGACAGACAGACAGACAGACAGACAGACAGACAGACAGACAGACAGACAGACAGACAGACAGACAGACAGACAGACAGACAGACAGACAGACAGACAGACAGACAGACAGACAGACAGACAGACAGACAGACAGACAGACAGACAGACAGACAGACAGACAGACAGACAGACAGACAGACAGACAGACAGACAGACAGACAGACAGACAGACAGACAGACAGACAGACAGACAGACAGACAGACAGACAGACAGACAGACAGACAGACAGACAGACAGACAGACAGACAGACAGACAGACAGACAGACAGACAGACAGACAGACAGACAGACAGACAGACAGACAGACAGACAGACAGACAGACAGACAGACAGACAGACAGACAGACAGACAGACAGACAGACAGACAGACAGACAGACAGACAGACAGACAGACAGACAGACAGACAGACAGACAGACAGACAGACAGACAGACAGACAGACAGACAGACAGACAGACAGACAGACAGACAGACAGACAGACAGACAGACAGACAGACAGACAGACAGACAGACAGACAGACAGACAGACAGACAGACAGACAGACAGACAGACAGACAGACAGACAGACAGACAGACAGACAGACAGACAGACAGACAGACAGACAGACAGACAGACAGACAGACAGACAGACAGACAGACAGACAGACAGACAGACAGACAGACAGACAGACAGACAGACAGACAGACAGACAGACAGACAGACAGACAGACAGACAGACAGACAGACAGACAGACAGACAGACAGACAGACAGACAGACAGACAGACAGACAGACAGACAGACAGACAGACAGACAGACAGACAGACAGACAGACAGACAGACAGACAGACAGACAGACAGACAGACAGACAGACAGACAGACAGACAGACAGACAGACAGACAGACAGACAGACAGACAGACAGACAGACAGACAGACAGACAGACAGACAGACAGACAGACAGACAGACAGACAGACAGACAGACAGACAGACAGACAGACAGACAGACAGACAGACAGACAGACAGACAGACAGACAGACAGACAGACAGACAGACAGACAGACAGACAGACAGACAGACAGACAGACAGACAGACAGACAGACAGACAGACAGACAGACAGACAGACAGACAGACAGACAGACAGACAGACAGACAGACAGACAGACAGACAGACAGACAGACAGACAGACAGACAGACAGACAGACAGACAGACAGACAGACAGACAGACAGACAGACAGACAGACAGACAGACAGACAGACAGACAGACAGACAGACAGACAGACAGACAGACAGACAGACAGACAGACAGACAGACAGACAGACAGACAGACAGACAGACAGACAGACAGACAGACAGACAGACAGACAGACAGACAGACAGACAGACAGACAGACAGACAGACAGACAGACAGACAGACAGACAGACAGACAGACAGACAGACAGACAGACAGACAGACAGACAGACAGACAGACAGACAGACAGACAGACAGACAGACAGACAGACAGACAGACAGACAGACAGACAGACAGACAGACAGACAGACAGACAGACAGACAGACAGACAGACAGACAGACAGACAGACAGACAGACAGACAGACAGACAGACAGACAGACAGACAGACAGACAGACAGACAGACAGACAGACAGACAGACAGACAGACAGACAGACAGACAGACAGACAGACAGACAGACAGACAGACAGACAGACAGACAGACAGACAGACAGACAGACAGACAGACAGACAGACAGACAGACAGACAGACAGACAGACAGACAGACAGACAGACAGACAGACAGACAGACAGACAGACAGACAGACAGACAGACAGACAGACAGACAGACAGACAGACAGACAGACAGACAGACAGACAGACAGACAGACAGACAGACAGACAGACAGACAGACAGACAGACAGACAGACAGACAGACAGACAGACAGACAGACAGACAGACAGACAGACAGACAGACAGACAGACAGACAGACAGACAGACAGACAGACAGACAGACAGACAGACAGACAGACAGACAGACAGACAGACAGACAGACAGACAGACAGACAGACAGACAGACAGACAGACAGACAGACAGACAGACAGACAGACAGACAGACAGACAGACAGACAGACAGACAGACAGACAGACAGACAGACAGACAGACAGACAGACAGACAGACAGACAGACAGACAGACAGACAGACAGACAGACAGACAGACAGACAGACAGACAGACAGACAGACAGACAGACAGACAGACAGACAGACAGACAGACAGACAGACAGACAGACAGACAGACAGACAGACAGACAGACAGACAGACAGACAGACAGACAGACAGACAGACAGACAGACAGACAGACAGACAGACAGACAGACAGACAGACAGACAGACAGACAGACAGACAGACAGACAGACAGACAGACAGACAGACAGACAGACAGACAGACAGACAGACAGACAGACAGACAGACAGACAGACAGACAGACAGACAGACAGACAGACAGACAGACAGACAGACAGACAGACAGACAGACAGACAGACAGACAGACAGACAGACAGACAGACAGACAGACAGACAGACAGACAGACAGACAGACAGACAGACAGACAGACAGACAGACAGACAGACAGACAGACAGACAGACAGACAGACAGACAGACAGACAGACAGACAGACAGACAGACAGACAGACAGACAGACAGACAGACAGACAGACAGACAGACAGACAGACAGACAGACAGACAGACAGACAGACAGACAGACAGACAGACAGACAGACAGACAGACAGACAGACAGACAGACAGACAGACAGACAGACAGACAGACAGACAGACAGACAGACAGACAGACAGACAGACAGACAGACAGACAGACAGACAGACAGACAGACAGACAGACAGACAGACAGACAGACAGACAGACAGACAGACAGACAGACAGACAGACAGACAGACAGACAGACAGACAGACAGACAGACAGACAGACAGACAGACAGACAGACAGACAGACAGACAGACAGACAGACAGACAGACAGACAGACAGACAGACAGACAGACAGACAGACAGACAGACAGACAGACAGACAGACAGACAGACAGACAGACAGACAGACAGACAGACAGACAGACAGACAGACAGACAGACAGACAGACAGACAGACAGACAGACAGACAGACAGACAGACAGACAGACAGACAGACAGACAGACAGACAGACAGACAGACAGACAGACAGACAGACAGACAGACAGACAGACAGACAGACAGACAGACAGACAGACAGACAGACAGACAGACAGACAGACAGACAGACAGACAGACAGACAGACAGACAGACAGACAGACAGACAGACAGACAGACAGACAGACAGACAGACAGACAGACAGACAGACAGACAGACAGACAGACAGACAGACAGACAGACAGACAGACAGACAGACAGACAGACAGACAGACAGACAGACAGACAGACAGACAGACAGACAGACAGACAGACAGACAGACAGACAGACAGACAGACAGACAGACAGACAGACAGACAGACAGACAGACAGACAGACAGACAGACAGACAGACAGACAGACAGACAGACAGACAGACAGACAGACAGACAGACAGACAGACAGACAGACAGACAGACAGACAGACAGACAGACAGACAGACAGACAGACAGACAGACAGACAGACAGACAGACAGACAGACAGACAGACAGACAGACAGACAGACAGACAGACAGACAGACAGACAGACAGACAGACAGACAGACAGACAGACAGACAGACAGACAGACAGACAGACAGACAGACAGACAGACAGACAGACAGACAGACAGACAGACAGACAGACAGACAGACAGACAGACAGACAGACAGACAGACAGACAGACAGACAGACAGACAGACAGACAGACAGACAGACAGACAGACAGACAGACAGACAGACAGACAGACAGACAGACAGACAGACAGACAGACAGACAGACAGACAGACAGACAGACAGACAGACAGACAGACAGACAGACAGACAGACAGACAGACAGACAGACAGACAGACAGACAGACAGACAGACAGACAGACAGACAGACAGACAGACAGACAGACAGACAGACAGACAGACAGACAGACAGACAGACAGACAGACAGACAGACAGACAGACAGACAGACAGACAGACAGACAGACAGACAGACAGACAGACAGACAGACAGACAGACAGACAGACAGACAGACAGACAGACAGACAGACAGACAGACAGACAGACAGACAGACAGACAGACAGACAGACAGACAGACAGACAGACAGACAGACAGACAGACAGACAGACAGACAGACAGACAGACAGACAGACAGACAGACAGACAGACAGACAGACAGACAGACAGACAGACAGACAGACAGACAGACAGACAGACAGACAGACAGACAGACAGACAGACAGACAGACAGACAGACAGACAGACAGACAGACAGACAGACAGACAGACAGACAGACAGACAGACAGACAGACAGACAGACAGACAGACAGACAGACAGACAGACAGACAGACAGACAGACAGACAGACAGACAGACAGACAGACAGACAGACAGACAGACAGACAGACAGACAGACAGACAGACAGACAGACAGACAGACAGACAGACAGACAGACAGACAGACAGACAGACAGACAGACAGACAGACAGACAGACAGACAGACAGACAGACAGACAGACAGACAGACAGACAGACAGACAGACAGACAGACAGACAGACAGACAGACAGACAGACAGACAGACAGACAGACAGACAGACAGACAGACAGACAGACAGACAGACAGACAGACAGACAGACAGACAGACAGACAGACAGACAGACAGACAGACAGACAGACAGACAGACAGACAGACAGACAGACAGACAGACAGACAGACAGACAGACAGACAGACAGACAGACAGACAGACAGACAGACAGACAGACAGACAGACAGACAGACAGACAGACAGACAGACAGACAGACAGACAGACAGACAGACAGACAGACAGACAGACAGACAGACAGACAGACAGACAGACAGACAGACAGACAGACAGACAGACAGACAGACAGACAGACAGACAGACAGACAGACAGACAGACAGACAGACAGACAGACAGACAGACAGACAGACAGACAGACAGACAGACAGACAGACAGACAGACAGACAGACAGACAGACAGACAGACAGACAGACAGACAGACAGACAGACAGACAGACAGACAGACAGACAGACAGACAGACAGACAGACAGACAGACAGACAGACAGACAGACAGACAGACAGACAGACAGACAGACAGACAGACAGACAGACAGACAGACAGACAGACAGACAGACAGACAGACAGACAGACAGACAGACAGACAGACAGACAGACAGACAGACAGACAGACAGACAGACAGACAGACAGACAGACAGACAGACAGACAGACAGACAGACAGACAGACAGACAGACAGACAGACAGACAGACAGACAGACAGACAGACAGACAGACAGACAGACAGACAGACAGACAGACAGACAGACAGACAGACAGACAGACAGACAGACAGACAGACAGACAGACAGACAGACAGACAGACAGACAGACAGACAGACAGACAGACAGACAGACAGACAGACAGACAGACAGACAGACAGACAGACAGACAGACAGACAGACAGACAGACAGACAGACAGACAGACAGACAGACAGACAGACAGACAGACAGACAGACAGACAGACAGACAGACAGACAGACAGACAGACAGACAGACAGACAGACAGACAGACAGACAGACAGACAGACAGACAGACAGACAGACAGACAGACAGACAGACAGACAGACAGACAGACAGACAGACAGACAGACAGACAGACAGACAGACAGACAGACAGACAGACAGACAGACAGACAGACAGACAGACAGACAGACAGACAGACAGACAGACAGACAGACAGACAGACAGACAGACAGACAGACAGACAGACAGACAGACAGACAGACAGACAGACAGACAGACAGACAGACAGACAGACAGACAGACAGACAGACAGACAGACAGACAGACAGACAGACAGACAGACAGACAGACAGACAGACAGACAGACAGACAGACAGACAGACAGACAGACAGACAGACAGACAGACAGACAGACAGACAGACAGACAGACAGACAGACAGACAGACAGACAGACAGACAGACAGACAGACAGACAGACAGACAGACAGACAGACAGACAGACAGACAGACAGACAGACAGACAGACAGACAGACAGACAGACAGACAGACAGACAGACAGACAGACAGACAGACAGACAGACAGACAGACAGACAGACAGACAGACAGACAGACAGACAGACAGACAGACAGACAGACAGACAGACAGACAGACAGACAGACAGACAGACAGACAGACAGACAGACAGACAGACAGACAGACAGACAGACAGACAGACAGACAGACAGACAGACAGACAGACAGACAGACAGACAGACAGACAGACAGACAGACAGACAGACAGACAGACAGACAGACAGACAGACAGACAGACAGACAGACAGACAGACAGACAGACAGACAGACAGACAGACAGACAGACAGACAGACAGACAGACAGACAGACAGACAGACAGACAGACAGACAGACAGACAGACAGACAGACAGACAGACAGACAGACAGACAGACAGACAGACAGACAGACAGACAGACAGACAGACAGACAGACAGACAGACAGACAGACAGACAGACAGACAGACAGACAGACAGACAGACAGACAGACAGACAGACAGACAGACAGACAGACAGACAGACAGACAGACAGACAGACAGACAGACAGACAGACAGACAGACAGACAGACAGACAGACAGACAGACAGACAGACAGACAGACAGACAGACAGACAGACAGACAGACAGACAGACAGACAGACAGACAGACAGACAGACAGACAGACAGACAGACAGACAGACAGACAGACAGACAGACAGACAGACAGACAGACAGACAGACAGACAGACAGACAGACAGACAGACAGACAGACAGACAGACAGACAGACAGACAGACAGACAGACAGACAGACAGACAGACAGACAGACAGACAGACAGACAGACAGACAGACAGACAGACAGACAGACAGACAGACAGACAGACAGACAGACAGACAGACAGACAGACAGACAGACAGACAGACAGACAGACAGACAGACAGACAGACAGACAGACAGACAGACAGACAGACAGACAGACAGACAGACAGACAGACAGACAGACAGACAGACAGACAGACAGACAGACAGACAGACAGACAGACAGACAGACAGACAGACAGACAGACAGACAGACAGACAGACAGACAGACAGACAGACAGACAGACAGACAGACAGACAGACAGACAGACAGACAGACAGACAGACAGACAGACAGACAGACAGACAGACAGACAGACAGACAGACAGACAGACAGACAGACAGACAGACAGACAGACAGACAGACAGACAGACAGACAGACAGACAGACAGACAGACAGACAGACAGACAGACAGACAGACAGACAGACAGACAGACAGACAGACAGACAGACAGACAGACAGACAGACAGACAGACAGACAGACAGACAGACAGACAGACAGACAGACAGACAGACAGACAGACAGACAGACAGACAGACAGACAGACAGACAGACAGACAGACAGACAGACAGACAGACAGACAGACAGACAGACAGACAGACAGACAGACAGACAGACAGACAGACAGACAGACAGACAGACAGACAGACAGACAGACAGACAGACAGACAGACAGACAGACAGACAGACAGACAGACAGACAGACAGACAGACAGACAGACAGACAGACAGACAGACAGACAGACAGACAGACAGACAGACAGACAGACAGACAGACAGACAGACAGACAGACAGACAGACAGACAGACAGACAGACAGACAGACAGACAGACAGACAGACAGACAGACAGACAGACAGACAGACAGACAGACAGACAGACAGACAGACAGACAGACAGACAGACAGACAGACAGACAGACAGACAGACAGACAGACAGACAGACAGACAGACAGACAGACAGACAGACAGACAGACAGACAGACAGACAGACAGACAGACAGACAGACAGACAGACAGACAGACAGACAGACAGACAGACAGACAGACAGACAGACAGACAGACAGACAGACAGACAGACAGACAGACAGACAGACAGACAGACAGACAGACAGACAGACAGACAGACAGACAGACAGACAGACAGACAGACAGACAGACAGACAGACAGACAGACAGACAGACAGACAGACAGACAGACAGACAGACAGACAGACAGACAGACAGACAGACAGACAGACAGACAGACAGACAGACAGACAGACAGACAGACAGACAGACAGACAGACAGACAGACAGACAGACAGACAGACAGACAGACAGACAGACAGACAGACAGACAGACAGACAGACAGACAGACAGACAGACAGACAGACAGACAGACAGACAGACAGACAGACAGACAGACAGACAGACAGACAGACAGACAGACAGACAGACAGACAGACAGACAGACAGACAGACAGACAGACAGACAGACAGACAGACAGACAGACAGACAGACAGACAGACAGACAGACAGACAGACAGACAGACAGACAGACAGACAGACAGACAGACAGACAGACAGACAGACAGACAGACAGACAGACAGACAGACAGACAGACAGACAGACAGACAGACAGACAGACAGACAGACAGACAGACAGACAGACAGACAGACAGACAGACAGACAGACAGACAGACAGACAGACAGACAGACAGACAGACAGACAGACAGACAGACAGACAGACAGACAGACAGACAGACAGACAGACAGACAGACAGACAGACAGACAGACAGACAGACAGACAGACAGACAGACAGACAGACAGACAGACAGACAGACAGACAGACAGACAGACAGACAGACAGACAGACAGACAGACAGACAGACAGACAGACAGACAGACAGACAGACAGACAGACAGACAGACAGACAGACAGACAGACAGACAGACAGACAGACAGACAGACAGACAGACAGACAGACAGACAGACAGACAGACAGACAGACAGACAGACAGACAGACAGACAGACAGACAGACAGACAGACAGACAGACAGACAGACAGACAGACAGACAGACAGACAGACAGACAGACAGACAGACAGACAGACAGACAGACAGACAGACAGACAGACAGACAGACAGACAGACAGACAGACAGACAGACAGACAGACAGACAGACAGACAGACAGACAGACAGACAGACAGACAGACAGACAGACAGACAGACAGACAGACAGACAGACAGACAGACAGACAGACAGACAGACAGACAGACAGACAGACAGACAGACAGACAGACAGACAGACAGACAGACAGACAGACAGACAGACAGACAGACAGACAGACAGACAGACAGACAGACAGACAGACAGACAGACAGACAGACAGACAGACAGACAGACAGACAGACAGACAGACAGACAGACAGACAGACAGACAGACAGACAGACAGACAGACAGACAGACAGACAGACAGACAGACAGACAGACAGACAGACAGACAGACAGACAGACAGACAGACAGACAGACAGACAGACAGACAGACAGACAGACAGACAGACAGACAGACAGACAGACAGACAGACAGACAGACAGACAGACAGACAGACAGACAGACAGACAGACAGACAGACAGACAGACAGACAGACAGACAGACAGACAGACAGACAGACAGACAGACAGACAGACAGACAGACAGACAGACAGACAGACAGACAGACAGACAGACAGACAGACAGACAGACAGACAGACAGACAGACAGACAGACAGACAGACAGACAGACAGACAGACAGACAGACAGACAGACAGACAGACAGACAGACAGACAGACAGACAGACAGACAGACAGACAGACAGACAGACAGACAGACAGACAGACAGACAGACAGACAGACAGACAGACAGACAGACAGACAGACAGACAGACAGACAGACAGACAGACAGACAGACAGACAGACAGACAGACAGACAGACAGACAGACAGACAGACAGACAGACAGACAGACAGACAGACAGACAGACAGACAGACAGACAGACAGACAGACAGACAGACAGACAGACAGACAGACAGACAGACAGACAGACAGACAGACAGACAGACAGACAGACAGACAGACAGACAGACAGACAGACAGACAGACAGACAGACAGACAGACAGACAGACAGACAGACAGACAGACAGACAGACAGACAGACAGACAGACAGACAGACAGACAGACAGACAGACAGACAGACAGACAGACAGACAGACAGACAGACAGACAGACAGACAGACAGACAGACAGACAGACGGACGGACGGACATCGCTAGATCGACTTAAAATCGATCAAGGATCATGAATATATACACTTTATGGGGTCCTAGACCAATATTTCGATGTGTTACAAACGGAATGACAAACTTATATATACCATCTATCACTAGAGTGGAGGGTATAAAAAAGTAATAAGTGAACTGTTAAAAAATTTTAAAATATGTCATCGTCAAATTATCTATTAAAATTAAATTTAAGCTTAAAGTAATGCTTAAAAAATAACTGGTATGATGATTGATTGCTTAAAACAGTAATTTGGCAGTACTAACGAATGTAAAAGTTCAAGGCGATTTTCGTGTATATTAATCCCATTCAATCAATTACAAAAATTATTGGGCATCATCTGCAATTATTCAACAAAATCTTAAACGCCATAAACTTTCGATAAATCATCGCTTTAAAAAATTTTGAAGAACTTGCTTTAAGAAAATTAAACATATATTATGACCTATATTGATTTTGGAGAAATTTATCTCCAACAATCCATAAGGTTCTTTGCCAAGATGAACAAATTTTAAAACTTCACTTCTTTTCTATTGGTGAGTTATCGGAAGATGCGTACGAAGCAAAAATAAGGAGTATAGAGAATTTAGATTAAGACTATCTTGAAAATGCAGCCGAATGCCGCAAAACACAGATTTGGTAATTTTTTGATGATATCAGCTGACTTCTGCACTCAACAAATTATGTTAGTAAAATCAACTGAAAATGTCAGTTAAAATAACTACTTTGTAAGTTGTTTTGGGGTCAACTACTTTTTCAGTTAAATCAACTAACAATGTTAGTTATTTTATTTACAAAAAACAACTGACTTATGTAGTAAAAATTGTTAACATTTGTAGTCAAAACAACTAATATGTAGTAAAAATAAAATAAATTTTTTCCAAGTTTTTTTTTTCTTTTTTTAAGTTGCGAAAAATAAAAAAAAACGATTTATTTTGGAAAAAACTTTGAAAATTTTTCCGAGAAAAAAAAAAATAAAATTAACTACTTTAAATAACTGCTACTACATTATAGTACTTTTTTGTTAGTTATTCAAAAAAATGACTTAAAAAACTAACAGAAATAGTTGTTTGATATTTTTCATACAAAAATAACTGACTTTGTAGTTGAAAACAACTAACTACTGTAACTACATGTAGTAACTTACATAATTTTCTGAGTGTGATACCATTTCTTCTTTATTCTGTTAAAATGAAGGTATATAAAAGAATTACGAAAAGATTCAGAAGATCTTTAAAAAAAATTTTTTTCTGAACTTTTGTTAGCTTTTATCCACGTGTTTTGTAAGCGTGATTCCATATTTTATGTGGTTTGTTTATAGGTATATTATTGAAGAACCAAATGCAAAAAAACCGCGTGTCAAAATATTGAGCCGTTCCAAAGTTACAGATTTTTGATCACTCACACTACCAAAAAAACACACTGTGCGGCGTATGCTTAATATTGTAATTGCCTTTAAATAACAATCATACGCAACGGTGCACTGGGGTTTATTTTTAATAATTTGGCTATTTAGTAATTAGGAACTGGACTGATTGCAGAAAAATTCATACCGGTTATATTACGTAATTTCAAGCTTAATTTTGGACGCTGGAGCCCACGTGTCCAATACGGGTACCACCAGGGGCTTCTATAGTAGGACATGTTTTGTATACAAAAACTTTAAATGCGTGTAAAAAAAATCTAGCGCTGAACAAAAAAAAAGCCTTGAGAGTTTTGTTATGTTAAATATCAACTTTCATTTGCTTTTGGTTTCATCCCATTCCGATTCGGAGAGTTCAATTTTGTATCATTGTCGGTTCCGACGAAGCGTTCATTTTATAATAAAATGTTTAATATGGTTAAAGTATAAAAACAACTTTTAAAAATGGAGTTTAAAGCAGAATTTTTTGTCCTTTACACTTTTGTTTTTAACATCCATGAATTTTTAAATTTTTTTTCTCTTATTTCCTGAAATTTTTCTATCCTTTTCCTAATTTATATTATTTTTCTGAATTAGTTTTTTATTTTTATACCCTCCACTCTAGTGATAGAGGGTATATATAAGTTTGTCATTCTGTTTGTAACTCATCGAAATATCGATCTGGGACCCCATAAAGTATATATATTCATGATGCCCGATCGATTTTAAGACATTCTAGCGATGTCCGTCTGTCGGTCTGTCCGTCTGTCTGTCTGTGGAAAATGCTGTCGCGGACAAAATATTGCACAGAAATGACTGAAACTTAACATATTTATTGGAAATTCTCCCGAGAAGTTCGGTATTGCATTTGAGCGATATCGGTTCAGCGGTTCAAAAGTTATGAACGAAAATGTAAGCACACCTCAAAAATTTCAGTACATTCAACATAACCTAAAAATACAAAATGATTTAATTCGGCTACTGGTTGCCATATGTGAACATAATTGAACACCAAATGGTATTTAAACAAGTACGAACACAAAAAAAAAAAAATCGCGGATTTTTTTTACCAAAATTTTTTTTTCGCGAAAATTTTTTTCAAAAAAATTTTTTTTTTCAAAAGTAATTTCCTTTTAAATAAAGTTTTTTGCAATAATCTTTTTGAAATTGTGGAGGGTATCACTACATTCGGCAAGGCCGAATTTAACTTTTTTACTTGTTTTGATTTTTTTTAGGTATTTTCTGGTCATTTTTAGTACCAACATTAACACAAAGTTTTGCTTATGAAAATCCACTTTGTTTTTGTCGGGAAAAAAGAACATTCTAATATTTTTTAACCGTTGAACATTTAAAAAAAATATTTATTTTTTTAAATTTAAAAATAATCTTAAATACTCAAACATCCCAGCAAAACTTTGGTAATAGGTAATGATTATATAACACATTACCAGGTAATGTATATACCTTATTTGTAGCATTATTTTAGGATGTCTTACCAAACATTTGTTCCACAACGTATTATTTTAAAGTGAAAAATAATGCATTACGAATAATTTGCTACGTAACGCATGATTATTGGAAAAAATGTATTTCATATTTATTATTTCTAAACATTAAATCATAGATGACTTATATTTGGTTACATTATGTATTATTTGAAAGTTTGAAATAATTGTTTCTAAGGATCGTAATAATGTTTGTGTAAAATAAAAATCTTCTGTTGACGTCACACACTTAACATCTGCAATGAAATACGAACCAACTTCTGCTGTTTGTTTGTCAAGCAGGGCGATAGTTCAGATGGTAGAGTACTTGCTTTGCAAACTGATGGAAAATTTGAAGAATGTGGGTTCTATTCCAATCAGAGTTAAGTCTGTTGATGAAAAAACATATAGAAACAGTCTTACAATAATCAAACAATTTAAATCTAATGTAATTTTCTCCACTGATGACGTAGAGGTGGCTACAGAAACCATGGTCTGGAATAAATCCACATTAAAAACAAGTAAGAAAATTATAGTCGGTCAAGACCGACCATATAATACCCTACACCAAAGTTTCCCGGAAAATGGGTCCCATCAATCGATTAGATCTATGTGTTGTAAAACCTTTAATAAGTGTAGAAAACACTCACAAATCAAATTTGAGTGAAATAGGCTTCTATTTGTTGACAATAAACCGCTTTAACTGAATATCGGGCGAAATTTTCACAAGGGGCCTGAGTCCAAAACTGGTCCGATGATTATCAGGTTTGATCAGGTTATTTAACAGGTTTAACATACACAAACAAAATTTTAATTAAATATTTTCTATTTTCATGAAATTTGAGACATTTATGTGAAAATCGGGAAGGTGGTTTGTATGGGGGCTACAAGAAGAACTGGTCCGATTTCTTTGAAATTCGGAATGATGATATGTGAAGACAAAACATGTTTACCTTCCAAATTTCAAAGCGATACCTTCTATAATACGGTTATTAGAGTCATTTGAGCCAAAACTAAAGAGGACCTTTGTATGGGGGCTAGGTCTAAATATGGACCGATTTTTTCCAATTTCAATAGGCTTCGTCCTTGGGCCAAGAGAGAAATTGCGACCTGTATCGTGTTTACACCGTTTACATGGACAGACAGACAGACGGACGGACGGACGGACGGACGGACAGACGGACGGACGGACGGACGGACGGACATCGCTAAATCGACTCAAAAAGTGATTCTGAGTCGATCGGTATACTTAAAGGTGGGTCTAGGACCAATATTTCGGGTAGTTACAAACATCAGCACAAACTCATTATACCCTGTACCACAGTGTGGTGTAGGGTATAATAATCTTTAGAAATACAATGTTTTCTTCTTCAATCACAAACCCTTAATACATTATTTATAATTGGATGCATAATGCATTACAATAACATAAAAAATAATTATTTTTTAAAAAAATACATAAGTTTAAACTAGAGATGGGCTCACGATAGGAAATTTCTTACGACACACACTCACGAGCATATTTTATCTACTTGCACTCACTTACAATCACGTGAGTAAATTAAATACAAAATTAATTTTTCACTACTCGTAACACCTTATATATTATCTTCTGGTATGCCATATTATTTCATATCTCGTACACACAGAAAAAATCTAATTTATCAGTTGTATCAACCCAAATTTCGGTTGCTGCTACTATATTTATCTTTGACAACCAAATTTTTTAGTTGCCCCAATTAAAAGACAGTTATAACCGCCGAAAATGAGTTGTGACTACCGATATTCAACTGTGACGACCTATATACAAAAGTTCCCACCGATTTTTTGTTGCAATAACTGACTTTCAGTTGGAAATCGTTAAATTCGTTTTCTGTGTGTAACCTATAAAATATCATATATTTTACACCTTACTCGTATTCTTCGTTATAAGTTTATGACTTATTTTATAACTTACTGGTATTCTTTGTGATAATGGGGATGCATTACTTTGAGTCTCATCGCCTGTTAAAATCATCAATGCTGCAATGTATAAAATAAGAGATCCTATACCTTATTTTATACCTTATTTAGTAATCTAAGTTTTGCTGGGATATATACTTACATACATATCATAATCTTTGTAACATTAAACAAAACTTAAATCATTTTATATATAAAAATATTTTTAAATATGGTTTTGGCAAGAAGCTGCCACCGGATAATATACAAAATTTTAAATAAAAATATCAAATATGAAGACATTTTATATTCATAACTGCATAGTAATGGCAGAGATTACCAATAAACCTATGAACACAAAGGAGGCTTAAATAAATTCCAATGAAAGTCATTCCGTCTGTCTGTTCGTCTAAGTTTTTAAGTGTACAATGTATTAGAACTGGTACATGTTTCTCTTCGAAGTACAGTATATTGTAAATATTTGTAATATTTTAGAATTAGTTTATATATTTTTTTTTAAAGAACTTTGTTGCCAGACAAACTGTTATGCATAGTACATATTTTGTCAACAACAAATTTTGTAAATAAGTTTGAATATTTTTTTTGTTTTGTAACTATAAAATGGGAATATAAATCGAAAACTGTGAGCTAAAAATTAGCATAGTTTAAACCTCGAAAGGTTTTTTTTACAAATGGATGTTTCGTGGATGTTATTTACACTTATGAAGGAAGCAAACTCATATGCAGGTTCTTACACATATAGGTTCCTACACCAACATTTAAAAATTTAAGTTCTATGACCATTATCTTAGGAAAAAGAAAAAGAACAAAAGTACACTTTTTTTACTTATGTTTTAAATAAAGTATTCACCAGCTGTTGAATAAACCTTAACATAATTACTTTTTATAAGGGTTCAAGTTGAAAAAAATGCAGAAGAAAAATTGAATTTCTAAAAATTATAGACATTTCTGGTATTTCCCATACCGGTTTCAAACACCCCAGTTAGTGTTATCATCAGTAAGATTTTAAATGTCGGTTTGTCTTGTTAATGAAAACAGTTTTTTTATATATGTGAATATTTATATTTTCTACAGAATAAATTTTGACAGTTTCCAACACTACAATTCTATTTCTAGCAATCTCAACCTCACTTCATACTTTCTTTCAAATTTTTTGTCTCTTACATTATTTCGCAAGGGTTTCACTTTTCATAAAAAATTTTGCATTTAATTATTAACTTTTTTTCATAAAAAAATCTTTTATTTCTTCATTAAAATTTTTTTTCCTCCAATTTTTTCTCAAAAAAAAACTTTGTTTTTCTTTAAAAATTTTATTTTTCATCGAACATTATTTTCACAAAGTCTGAACTTCTTTTTCCATTTTCTTACTAAAAATAAAAAAAGGAGTAAGAGTGTTAAATTTGGCTGTGCCGAATCTTTTATACCCTCTAACATCAAAAAAAAAAAAATTAAAAAAAATAATGCAATGGTGTTTTCTTTTGTTTTGGGGGAGGGTTGGTAGTGGTAATTGGGGGGGAGCAAATTTCCTCTCGACATATATGTTTTAAAATTCATTTTTATGCTTTTTGCACTAAAGAAATACAAGTTTATCATTATTTAAACAATTTTTTTATACACGACCACAAAAGGGGGGCGGACCGTAAAAACGAAATTTTCTAATCGTCTTTGTCCAAATGCAAGACTTTGAACTTCTTGAAGCATAAAATTTGTTAAACAAATCCGCAAAAAATCATATAAAAAATGGTATTTTTCAGAGGTTGGTTAAGTTCTTCAAGGGGCAACTTATTTCCCCCTGGTCCGATTATGCTCATTTACGAACTTAAAAAAAAAATGCAGGACGCAACCTCAGTTTGATTATATAAGCTAACGACTAACAAAAAAGAAAATAGGAATTACAGTTTTAATTTTCTTAAAACCAAAAAGGTTTGCATCTGCGGTTTGTAACTTGGATAACACCTCATCTACTAGTGAATAAAAGCGTTTTTCAACAAATGGTGTATAAAATGTAATACCTGGCTAAAAATGAATTGTATAGGGCATTTATGAACACATCTGACCATACATCATTAATTCGGATATGATCATATATGATTATATATTAAAATTGGCGCTTATGCAATATATGATCATTAGAGTGTCCCTTATTTTGAAAATGTTGGAAATGTTGAGAAGTTAATTTTTTTCCTTTTGACTTAAAAATAACTGAGGAAAAATTTTACGCCCCTACGACCACGCCTTCCCTACGCGACGGGGCCTTAAAGAGGGGGGCCTAAAAAATCATTCTTCCATACAAACCAAAAATATTTTTTTTTTGATTTTTAATTTTTTTGTTATTAATTATTATATAACTTGGTTAGCTTATTCACGACAAAAAAATTGATTTTGGTGGGGTAAGGCTTTCAGGTTAAAAAAAAAAAAAATTTAGAGCCGCAGGGCTCTACGGTAAAAAAATTTTAAAAATATATTTTTTTTAGTTTTTACAAGCAACGGTTTTAGTTGCTATGGTGCTTTAAATGATATATATTCATAAAAAAATATCATTTGTATCTCTGACATCTGTATCGTGTTCTAAAAAAATGTAAAAAATGCTTTTTTGATGTTTTTCGATACACGATAAAGATGTCAAAGATATGAATAATATTTTCTTTTTTAATATATATCATTAAAACTAAAACTGTTGCCTGTCAAAATTAAAAAAAAAAATATTTTTTAAAAAATTTTTACCGTAGGACCCCAAGAAATCCAAATTTTTTTTTTTTCGAAAAAGGTTAAGATGTCACATATAAGATTAATATTTTTTTTGGAATATATATCATGAAAAGCAACAATAAAGCTAAAACCGTTGCTTGTCAAAACTAAAAAAAAAAATTAATTTTTTACCATAGGACCCCAACGCACACTGGTCGATCCCATTGGCCAAAAATAAAAAAATCAAAGTCAAAAGTTTGTCGCCAAATGTGTCATCTCTATTTTTAATAAAAATAAGGTTTTAAAATTTTGAGCTGTTTCTGTTCTATTCCAACTGTACTCTTTAAGAACAGCTTCAAAAGAGATGGCGAGTTAACAGTTGGTTTTTGCAGTGTGAAATTATTGAAAATTAGGTTCAACTTTCAATTAATTAAAACCATATAAAAAATGTTTTGTTGAAATAAATCAAAACTAATATTGAATTAGAAGGTATTAACTAAATTTTAAAATAATTACAATGTGTGTAGCCTGTTCTGGAGTTTGTATAAAATTAATATCTTTCCAGTGTCAATGTTAGAGTTTGTTCGTCAATATATTGAAATTTCTAATGGAGTTTTAGTTGTGTTCCCCCCTGAAATCTCCAATCGGACTTTTTTTGATTTATTAGTTAAAATTTCAAGATTCTAAAATTGGTAATATCAGCTGCATTCTTTTGCATGTCTTTGAGTTATCACCCACAGATCAAAACGGCCTCGTTGTTTTGGATGTCAAACTTTGAATGTGGTGTTTTGTTAATTTGTGTTCGCGTTGCTCTGATATTGTTATGCATGTAAGAAATGTGATTGCTTATTTTCCTTTTAGCGGACTTTTAATTTTATTATACCCTCCACTCTAGTGGTAGAGGGTATATATAAGTTTGTCATTCCGTTTGTAACACCTCGAAATATTGGTCTAGGACCCCATAAAGTATATATATTCATGATCCTCGATCGATTTTAAGACGATCTAGCGATGTCCGTCCGTCCGTCTGTCCGTCTGTCTGTCTGTCTGTCTGTTGAAAACACGCTAACTTTTGAAAGACATTACGGAGGCTCCTGAAGTTTGGCATATATGTTGGGCATTTACCTGGTCAGGTTGGTATTGCAATCCAGCGAAATCGGTCTAGTGGTTCAAAAGTTATGAGCAAAACACTGAATTTCGGCAAGGGTTTTTCGTGAATTTATGAGATAAAAAGCACTATAACTTTCGAAAATCAATTCTGAGGATGCTGAAGCTTGGCATATATATTTCTCGTTCCTCCAGCCTAGTTCGTGTTGAATTTCACCCAAATCGGTCCAGTGGTTCAAAAGTTATTAGCAAAACCGTGAATATCAGATTAGCTTCACCTTAAATTCACGTGGTGAAAACCCGTTAAACCTGTTTTACAACCATTGTAAGTCACAAAAATATTTTAAAACGTATTTTTGTCACACAAAAATATTTTTATACCAAAACCAAAAAAAAATACACTCGAAAAAAATGTTACACTCAAAAAAAATTTTACACTCAAAAAAAAAATTAGTAAATTTTTTTTTTAATGTAAAATTCAAAAAAAATTTACACTCAAAAAATTTTTTTTTTTTTTTTTTTTTCAAAAATTACTAAAAAAAAAAAATTTACACTCAAAAAAAATTAGTAAATTCTTTTTTTTGAATGTAAAATTCGAAAAAAATTTTACACTCAAAAAAAAAAATTGTTTTTTTTTTTTTTAAATTACTAAAAAAAAATTTTTTTACACAAAATAAAATATTTCTAATCATAACTGTTATTTTTTCACGTTAGAAAATTTACTATCACTTAAAATGGGCATTGTGGAGGGTATTCATAGATTCGGCCAAGTCGAATTTAACTTTTCTACTTGTTTTTTCTTAATTTTATCCTCATTAAGGGTAGTTTAGACCAGCAGACTTGTAAAACGGCCTGTCAGTTTTTGTAGTACTTAGCGTGACAGTTTTTTGAAAAATTTTGATTTTTGTTGAAGTTATTCTAATGTAAACTGAAAAAATGGAAAATTTTACATTTTTTCATTAATTAAAGAAAAATATTAGATCAAAATAATAAAATATGTGTACAAGAGGATTAATTAATCTACAAATAAAAAAAAATCATCAAAACCGGTTCAGTAGTTTTTGTTGTACAACTGCAGCCAATTTTATCCTTTAAAAAAACATACCACAATTGGGTGGCAACCCTGGCAATTCTCTTTGACCAAAATTTGAGTTATAAAAAGTTTTTAAAATATAACGATTTTGATCTTTCATATAAAAAAACAGAATTAAAAATTATTGCGTATTTATTTTTTATAGCTGTTTAAAAATTGTTAATATTAAGGCTGTTTTTTAGTAACAACCCCCCTTAACCTTTTTTTAATTTTTTATTACATCCTATTTCATATTTAACAATTCAATATTTTTTTTTTAAACTAATCTTGTAAAAAAGTTATGAATTAAAAACAAACTTTCGTTTTTCTTACGTGGGGTGAATGTGGGTGCTTGGGTACGGTAGGGGGTGGGGGTGGTTATGAGTCATCAACCACTCCCATTTTATCATTCAATAGTTCTGACATATTTAGAAAGCAGTGACCGAAGTTTCACGTTGATACCTATACTTGAAGTATTTTTGGCCGCCATCTCCATAGAGCTCCGACCACTGTGCAACGGCTCTAAATTTTTTCGATTTTTTTGAGCTGAAAGCCTTATCCCACCAAAATCAAATTTTTTGTCGTGAATAAGCTAACCAAGTTATATGATAATCAATAACAAAAAAATTAAAAATCAAAAAAAAATTTTTTTGTTTGTATGGAAAAATGATTTTTAAGGCCCCGTCGCGTAGGGAAGGCGTGGTCGTATGGAAAAAAAATGAGCGGGTACCGTCTCACCATTTCCAACATTTCCAAAATAAGGGACACTCTAGTTTATAACCTCCACTAACTCATTTAAAAATTATATTCGACTTTGTTTTTTTTTAGCACAGTGTTATTATTATAACAAATTAATTCGTATGTAAACATTAACCGCAATTGTAATTACCACTACAATTTTGCTCACCTCTGTTG
>CAWUER010000486.1:0-27044 GCA_963921195.1 Pegoplata infirma
GACATTCACAGAATGTCTTAGAATCGATCATGGATCAATAATATACATATAAGAGCTAATTTTAAAAATTTGATATGCGGGTATCATAATTTTTTTGAAGGATTTAGGTTAGCTAAAAAGAATGCCGGTATTTTTTTGGGAAAATTTTTGCTCCTTGGGGTGGTTCAATGCGTCTGAAATCGCGGATTTTAAGCAGATTTTTCTGCAGAGCAAAAACGGCTGAATATATCGCAAATCTGCTTTCACCAATCGATTCTTCAGCAAAAATTAATACTATGGTCGTTTTTTGAACTCTTAAAAAAAGTCAAAAAACCCACCACAGAGGGCGGATATATAAGGTTTTTCCAGTTTTTTTTTTTAAATTAATTTTTTAAATATGCACAATTAAAGGGCATTTTAAGCTTGACAAAATGGTACCAAAATTTCCGTTCTATCACAACCCGTTAAGAAGTTATAAGCTCTCAAAAATGGACAAAAGCACGTTTTTTGAGATTTCTGATCTCAATTTTCTCAAAAACATGACGTGATAGAAAAATTTTAAAACCAGATTCAGGATCAATATCGAAATGTTAATCGAAAACGATTTGTACGATCCTAGAATATCATACAAAAATATCTCAAAAAATGCTCTCAATAATGCAAAAAAATATTGTTTTTATGAACTTTGACCTCAATTTCCTCAAAAACCTGACGTTATGAAAAGCTTTGGAAACCAGATTTGGAATCAGCATTGAAAGGCTAATCGAAAACGAGTGTCCAGACCGCTGACACATCCAAAAAATTTTCAAATTTCAGTCAGTGTTTTATAATTTTGCCATTAGAAAAAAAACTTTGAAGCCTTATAACTTTTTAATGGGTTGTGATAGAAAGGTGCTTTTTGTACCAATTTTCTTAGCAAAATCTGCCTCTTCATCGTGCATGATCAAAAATATTTTAATTTTTTTTAAATTGATTTTTCCGCCCCCTGCTGTGGGTTATTGGAACTTTTTTTAAGAGTTCGAAAAACTTCTATTGTATTAATTTTTGCTGTAGAATCGACTGGTGAAATCAGATTTGCAATATATTCAGCCGTTTTTTCTCTGCAGAAAAATCAGCTCAAAATCCGCGTTTTCAGATGCTTTGAACCACCCCAAGGAGCGAACATTTTTCCAAAAAAATACAGGCATTCTTTTTAGCTCCCCTAAATCCTTTAAAAAAATGATGATATCCGATAAACAGATGAACTGACATAGTCACCAAACGAACTCTAATACATATATACTTTATGGGGTCCCCAACCGATATTTCGATGTGTTACAAACGGAATGACAAAGTGAGTATACCCCCATACTGTGGTTGGTGGGTATAAAAAAAGTTATGGGCGTTTTTTTTTTATACCCTCCAACCACAGTATGTGGGTATACTCACTTTGTCATTCCGTTTGTAACGCATCGAATTATCGGTCGGGGACCCCATTAAGTATATAAAAAAAAAAGTTAGGGGCGTTTTTGTTATACCCTCCAACCACAGTATGGGGGTATACTCCCTTTGTCATTCCGTTTGTAACGCATCGAAATATCGGCCGGGGACCCCATAAAGTATATAAAGTATTACATATATTATGATCCATGATCGATTCTAAGAGATTCTGTAAATGTCCGTCTGTCCGTCCGTCTGTCTGTAGATGGCTCATTTTTGATTTTTTAAGACGTTTTATACGAAACTTAAAATGAAATGTAACTGATAAATTATGTATTTACTAAAATTCATTTTTTTTTAATTATTTCGTGGTTATACTTATGTATTAAAACTAAAGGATATAGTAAAATTTTGTATATGAAAACTGATTGAAATCTAAAAATCTAAAAAATGTGAAAGTGTATTTTTCTAACTTGTTTTCGTGATTTTTTCAGACTTTTTATGAGAGATTTAACATGAAAAGTAAATTCCTTTAATTGTGTCTGCAATTCCAGATCATGTTGGGTTACCCTTGTGAAATAATGTAAGAGACAAAAAAGTATAAAGAAAGTATGAAGTGAGGTTGACATTGCTAGAAATATAAGTGTAGTGTTGGAAACTGTCAAAATTTATTCTGTAACAACTATAAATATTCACATATATAAAAAACAATTTCCAATAAAAAGACAAACCGACATTTAAAATCCTACTGATGATAACACTAAGGCTGGATTACTCAATGCTCCGTTATAAAATAACTCTCAGTTAAATTTAAGTTTTTCATAAAAATTTTGACATAAGGCTCCGTCAGCAGTTAGCAGCTAACTATTCATTGAGTAATCCGCCCTAACTGGAGTGTTTGAAACCGGTGTGGGAATACCAGAAATGTCTTTATGTTAGGTTAATGAGAATGACGCCAATCCAAAAAAAAATAAGAATTTTGTTTGGAATGACATCCATAGAGGCCAATTTTGGCCCATTATGATTCCTGCTATTGTTTCCTTCCTTGTTTCCTTCCATTCAATTTTGTTCTTACCCAAGAAAACGCATTTTTCGTTTCCCACTTTGACGCTTGTATGAAATGTCTATAGTTTTTAGAAATTAAATTTTTTATGAATGTTTTCAACTTAAACCCTTATAACAAATATAATTAGAGCCCGAGCTCGATCTGAACTTACAGAAAAAAAAAAACAATAAAAAAATTTTTACTAAAATCCGCGGTGTTTACTTATAATATTTTAAAATTTAAGATTGGAGTAAAATTTTGTGTAAGAAAACTAAGTGAAACCATAAATAAATGTGAAAGTCCATTTTTTTCTACCTTGCATGCCACAACCACGTAAATTAAATAAACTTTTAGTGACAGTTCTACGCGAATCACAAAAATTGTAATTAATGAACATTTTCATTAATTTTAATTAATGATTGCCATTTTCCCTCACTACATGCTGATGTTCCACATTTAATCAATGACTACTTTCATACATTTCATGAAATATTTCCCGAGTTATTGACGAAAAACTAAATTGTGGCAACCCTTGAGAGAATTCGAAATTTTAATTTTTCTCAAATCAAAAAAATCTTAAAATCGTTATATCTCCGAAACTACTGGACGGATTTACAAAAATTTAGCATCAATGTGTCGAGCGTGAAATTCTGCAAAAAATTTTATTTAGAATATCACACTCGACACGTTGACGCAAAAATTTTGTAAATCGGTCCAGTAGTTTTGGAGTTATAGCGATTTTACCAAATTTCTTCTTACTCACTGACTAGGGTTGCCAAGTTTGTCGAAAAATATTTTTTACGGGGTAAAAATTTGGGTTATATATTCTGAAAGAGCATACAAAGTTGGGATGTATAGGTCTCTGAGCCAAATCGGGCCAATATTTCCCGAGTTATTGACGAAAAACTAAATTGTGGCAACCCTTGAGAGAATTCGAATTTAAAATTTTCTCAAATCAAAAAAATCTTAAAATCGTTATATCTCCGAAACTACTGGACGGATTTATAAAAATTTAACATCAATGTGTCGAGCGTGAAGTTCTACATAAAATAAATAACAAATATGTGGGAAAAAAATCGAAAAGTTTTTTTTGACAAAAAAAGGAGTGGTTAGTTAGTCCATCTTTTTTTTGACCAAAATATTTTTTTTTGGTTTTTGTTATTTTTTAATAGATATTTTATTTAGAATTTCACACTCGACACATTGACGCTAAAATTTTGTAAATCGGTCCAGTAGTTTTGGAGTTATTGCGATTTTACCATATTTCTTCTTACGCACTGACTGGGGTTGCCAAGTTTGTCGAAAAATATTTTTTTACGGGGTAAAAATTTGGGTTACATATTCTGAAAGAGCATAAAAAGTTGGGACGTACAGGGCTCCGACCCAAATTGGGCCAATATTTCCCGAGTTATTGACGAAAAACTAAATTGTGGCAACCCTTGAGAGAGTTCGAAATTTAAAACATTAAAAACAAGTTCTACGAATATTTTCATTATTTCCAGGTAAGTTTTCATTGAAATGAACTTGAATGACAAATGATCAAATGAGACATATCTTCAGCTCAAAACTCGAGAAATTTTTCATTAAACATATGCCAATTTTTATTAATTCCACGAAGTAATATTTATCAGTGTACATATTCCAAGATTTATAAATATGTTTTGCTATCGTTTTTTTTTTTTTTAATTCTGCATACTTTTTCATCAAAGAATATAAGTATTTAACGATTAACAATTCCATATACCTCTATAAGTTTTTATTAAGAAAAAAACTTTTTTCCCTGTTTTTGTTCACTTTTTTTTATCCCTCGAAAATTAAAACAAGTGCCATATCCTTGTAATTTTTTTTTCCTTTCCATTTTTTTTTTTTTACTTATGTTTGTGCGTTCATCCTTGGTTAATAGTTGTTGCTGTTTGTTTGTCTGATAATTCAAGAGTGTGAATTGTTAACAATAAAAAGAAATTTAATTTGCATTTGTTGTTTTTTTTTGTATTTTTTCTTATTTTTTCACTCTTAATTGTACATAATACATATGAGTACACGTGAAAATGTTTTTGTTTTGTTCAACAAATGGAATTTTTATCGTATTTTTTTTTTCTTAAAGCTTTTTTGTCTTATCAGCTTAAAGTCTTAAACTTATAAGAACAAAATATCTAATCAGTTAAAATATGGAGGTGTATATGTGAAAAAGAGAGGGCGGAAAATTAAGTTTTAAAAAATTTTTTTATGTAAAATATGTTTTAAAAGTCTCAGTGAAGTCAATTAAGCAATATATTGGCTGGCCTTCAAGAAGGCCTATGTGCAGTTTTAAAAAATCTCGGAAAGACTTCGTGGGTATATATAAACAACATAGGACCACATGGTCTTAAAATGGCATAGGTAACAAAGTTTGAAAAAATCTTGCTCATAGGCCTTCTTGAAGGCCAGCCAACGAAGTGTTGGTTTTTTATTTAAATTTCGCAACAAATTGAAAAAAAAAAAAATAAAAAAAAAATTGTTTAATTGTTTATTTAAACAAATTTTTAAATTTTTTGTGTTAAGATAAATAAATCACAAAGTATGTAAAAACAAATGATTTCTCATTTACAAGTACCTTCAATTTGAAGGTATTGCTTTAAAATATTTTTCCGGTTCACTCTATTGTACAGAATTGTTAGTAAAGTTTAAATGCCTTTACATGTTAACGTAGAACAAACGAATGAATACATGTTATTTAACTTCCTTTCCTTATATGTATTTATACGCGTGGGTAGTTTTATAATTTACCAAATTCAAAATAATTCAATGATTCAACTTGCAATTCGAAGATTACTGTAATTCGATAATAATTCAATAATTCTATTGATAATTCGAAGATGCCTTTTGTAATTTGCAGTTTCTACTTGTAATTTAAGACTTCATATGTAAATCGAAGATTCGAGTTGTAATTCGAAGATTCTACTTTTAATTCGAAGATTCCATCTGTAATTCGATGATTCCAAATGTAATTCAAAAAAGATCATTTTTAATTCAAATTGTAATTCGAAATATAGGGGGCCCCCGTAGGCTAGTTGGTAGCGTGCTAGCCTTTCAACGTGGGGGTCGTGGGTTCGATTCCCGCCAGAACCCTTGGTTTTTTTCGCTACAACGAGACGACGGTCATTGTTACCAGTTCTCGTTTAGGGTGAATTTATTAAAAATGAGTTGTAAATAAATGGAAAGAATAAATAAAAATAATTGATCAAGTGATCAAAACTATTATTATTATTATTATTATATATAGCAATTGTCATTCGAAATAAATCAACTGTTATTTGAAAAAACTCAATTGTAATTCGAAGAAGATCAATTGTTATTCCAAATAAATATATTGTAATTCGAAAAAGATCAGTTGTTTTTCAAAGATCAATAGTAATTCGATATTCGATCAATAGTAATTCGATATAGATCAATTGTAATTTAAAGATTCCAATTGTAATTCAAAAATATCATCTCATATTTTTCGAGTTATAATTGGAATCTTTGAATTATAGTTGATATTTTTTTGGAATTACAATTGATGTTTTTCGAATTACAATTCATATTTTTATAACCTCCAACTACAGTATGGACTCTATTAAGTATATCGAGGGCCTATATTCAAAACCCTCTATCTTCCATTTTCACGAAAATGACTTTTTGATGGCAAAATATTCAGTAAAACTGCCCTCATCTATGGTGTAAAAATCAGAATAAAAATATTTTTTTTTTGCTATTTTATTTGCATTTTTGGTTTTCTCTATCTCTTACACAATTAATTTTTCTGAATTTTGCATTCAGATAAATTTAGCGGGAGAATTTTAAATTTTTCCCGCTAAATTTATACGAAAAAAGCGCTAAAACCGAAAGACTTGGCATTTTTGATTGACAAAAAAGAAAAATTAAAAAAAAAAACTCCAAATTATTTTTTCTACAAAAATTGACTTTTCACTAAAAACGCGCAAGAAACCACCGAAAAAAATTTAGCGGAAAAATATAAAATTCTCCCGCTAAGTTACAAAAAAAGCGCTAAATTTCGACAAACTTGGCGTTTTCGATTGAAAAAAAAATAAAAATTGGAAAAAACTTCTAAATTTTTCGTAGCGCAAATTATTAGAGTCCGACCGAAACCAGTTTTTAGAGTCCGACCAAAACCATTTTTTGAGGCCGAACCGAAACCGAATATTCGGCCGAAAAAGTAATATTCGGCCGAAACTAGTGTTTGGGAATTCCCGGACTTTTCAATTTCCCGGGAAACGGGAAAAAAATCATTTATTTCCCGGGATTCCCGGGAATCCCGGGAAATTTTCATTATTAATGTAAATCATAAAAAACATTAAAATTTGATTATCTTTTTATTGAAAACAGTTTTATTAGAGATAAACAATTAATTAAAACATAAAAAATCAAAACATAAAAGTTAAAAATCCTGAAATACAATAAAACAAACAATAAAAAATATTGCAACTTTTTCCTTCACAAAAAATAGCTAAAAATCGTCAAAAAAATTAAAACTGCGTTATTCGAGAAAAAACTAATGTAGTTGGCAGCACTTTTAATATTTATTCTGGAAATGTTAATTCTAGGTTGAAAATTTTTATATTTTTTTGACAGTCTTAGCAAAATTATCATTAACCGACGTATATTTTTTGACTTTTTAAGTTTTTTCATGATATTAACATACTTTTTACACTTGGTCAGTTTTCCTATGAATATATATTTGCACTGTTCTTCCAAATAGAAAAAATATCAATTTAATTATACCTGTATGTAAAAAAAATGGCAAAAATTAAAGTAAAATAAACGTTTTTATGTAAAAAGGTTTATTTTACAAAATTCCCGGATTTCCCGGGAAAAATTAAAAAAATTCCCGGGAATTCCCGTCAGGGTTTTCCCGGGAATTCCCGGGAAAACCGACCCGGGAATTCCCGGACCCCAAACACTAGCCGAAACCGAAACGAAACTCAAAAAAAAATTACCGCCTGGCAGAGCTTCGAAGAATGAAATCCTTTTTGAATGAATTCTCAAAAAAATCAATTCAATTTTTATAGTCAGTGAATGCATTCGATTTCATAAATCACCAATGAATGCAGTCCTTGGAATTCATTCGATTGAATGGAAAAAAATGAATGCATTCAATTTCTTGTTCAATCGATTTAGAAAAATCGAATGCATTCGATTTTTTATCATTCCACTGCGAATGCAATCGATTTTTTAAATAGATAGACCAAACGGATCCAAATTTTGGTCCATAGTATCTCCGACTTTATTTACATACGATGGCCCTAATGGTCCCTAATTTTAAATCCAAAAAAATTGGTGTTTCCGAAAATTTTAAAAATGCACATATCAACTGCCTACACGACAAAAA
The DNA here is from genome assembly GCA_963921195.1 of Pegoplata infirma. NCBI lineage: Eukaryota > Metazoa > Arthropoda > Insecta > Diptera > Anthomyiidae > Pegoplata > Pegoplata infirma. The sequence goes on from CAWUER010000486.1 coordinate 7,812, forward strand.
GTGTGAAGAGTGTTGGCGATACTATGGACAAAAAATTTGCTCCGTTTTGCTCTATCATTTTTAGTTTTTTATGCAATGAATGAATAAGCCATTCGATTTTTCAAATTGAATGAAAATAAAATTGATTGCATTCGCAAGTGAATGCATTCGATTTTTAAAAGTCGAATGAAAAAGAAAATCGAATGCATTCGATTTTTGAAAGTCGAATGAAAAATAAATCGAGTGCATTCACTATTTATAAATCGAATGAGTCTAAAGTGAATTCATTCAATTCGCTAAAATGTGATTGGGGAATGCATTCACTAAATTTTCATTCAGAATGCCAAATCGAATTAAGGAATGAAATCCTTCGAACCTCTGCCGCCTGGCATGAATAAAATTATTAAACAGTTGTTAAAGATAAATATACAGTATATAATGCTTTTAAACCATAGGAATTGTTGTATTTTTGAAAAAAAAACATGTTTTTTTAAAAAACTTAAAAAAAAATGTATATTTCGTTTGTAGATTAGGAGAAAATAATTTTTGAACTGAAACAGTTTTACATTTATTGCATAAACTTGTAACATTTTCTTCAATTGAACTGAAACAAGTGTAATGAAATACGAAATCAAAAAATTCAGCGACTTTTTTTACATATTTTTTAAAATACCAAAAAGTTTCGGTTTCGGCTAATATTCGGCCAAAATTTTGCCGAATACCGAATAGAGGCCGAAACCCCATTATTCGGCCGAAACCGAAACCGAATATTCGGTCGGACTCTACAAATTATGGTTGTTTTGGTCTATTAAAACTCTTATGTTTAAATTTCTAGCAAAATCGCACAATTTTAACCCGTGCAACCCAAAAAAAAATTTTAGGGCCAAACTTTAAACCCCCAACGGCACAGGTTAAAATTGTCCAATTTGGCTTAAAAAGTAATTTTTTGTGATAATACATTAAGTGTGAAAAAAAGCGTAAAAAGTGATTTTTTTTGCATTTTAGTACACGATACAGATAGAAATAATGTTTTTTGTGGATATGTATCAATAAAAGCAACATCTCAGCTAAAATCCTTTCAAGTTAAAACTAAAAAACAAAAATTTTCAGAGTAGGACCCCAAAAATGACCAACATAAATAAATAAATTCAAAACAGAAAAATAATTTTCTTGAAAATTATTCTATAAGAATATCAAAGTTTTAATTAGCAAAGGAAATAATGACCTCGAGCAAGAGTAAACCTACAAGTATAATGTTTTAAAAGTCGAATAAAACGATTTTTATCTTTTAATAAAAATTAATCAGAATCTGTAAAATGTATAAAATAATTAATCATCAAATGTGTATTTTAAATATTTTTATTTCTAATAAACCTGGTGTTTTTATATGGGTTTTTGTGTGTGTTGTTGTATGCACTTTTCATTTTAAAATTAATTTATGTTTTTAATTTTTTTATTGTTATTTTTTTTAAGTGATATAGTGAGGGATAATTAATTTATATATTGTTGCATTTGATGTATGTAGGTGTAACTTATAAGATAGCGAACTAAACCAAACATTTAAATATCCTTTTTAAAGGATATTACGGGTAGTTTTTTTTTAAGTTAAAAGTATATTATTAATCGATTAATGGTTATTTTAGTTTAGATATATTTTTTTAATAAAAAAAAAATAATTAACTTAAATTTGATTTAAAGAGTTATAATCTCTGCTCTTTAACAACAAAATAAAATAATCAAAAATATATATATATGTAAAAAATAGCATCTAAATCAACTTATCAGACTGAAATTGTGGGAAAAAATCAATGAGAGGAATGGGAAACAGAAAAGGTTTAACAAAAAAACTTGAGAGTATACATATATTTTTTAAGAGATTACAATAACCGAATAATGTATTTGGCAAGAAATGTTATAAAAACACAAGTTTTTTTTTATAATTAATGAAACGATATCATTAAATTATTGAAATTTATTTAAACTTGAGTTATCCTTGCTAGTTGCCACCATTTAAAGAAAAACCTTTTAATTTGAACAATTAAGAAAAAAGTGTACTTTTACACAAAATGAATTTTTCATTAAATACTCTCATGTTTTTCCGGTGAAAATAGTAATATTTTAAAAATCAGAGAATGAAAACGATAGTTATTGAAACATAAAAGTCAGGAATTAACAGAAAAGAAAGTTTTTAAAAAAATGTATCCTAAACTACAAATTATAGTTGATAATTTAATTTTAATAATATATAGACAATATTTAATCAATTTCATAAACCTGATTCGGATCAAAGCCTGGAGCTGGCTTGGCTGTCATCATAACAGCCGGATTGGGGACCACATTCATATCATTTGACATTTGGCTATTACTTTGATAATAACCAGCAGCACCGGGATGTTGATTAGAATACAATAATGGATTCATATACATGCCACTAGGATGAGATAAAGTGGCATGTATTGTCAATAGATCCTTATACATAGTAGGATCTCCACTATTCATTTGGCTATACAATTCATTCAAATATGTTGGTACCACTTGGATAACTTGATTTTGGTTCATTCCAGGATTATCCTTAGCAATTTTCATATTAAGCAACTGTAATAGAACATCCGAACGGAAACCAAAGATTTTATTTGATGTAACACTACCCGTAGCATTGCCAAATTGACCAGCATAACCCATTGCTGAGCGATCCATAAACTGAGCAGTTTGTACTGTACGTGTCTTTTCGGCTTCAAATTCAGACCAAGCTTCCTTGCGTTCGGATTCACTTAGATTCTCACTTTCCTCATTTTCCAATAGAGAGTCATGTTCATGGTATTTAAATAATAGTTGTTCATGTTCTGATAATAGTTCAGCAAACAAACGATCCTTGGGCAATATGGGTATTTCCCGGGGAACACTTGGTTTTAATTCATATGTATATAATTCCTGTAAATCAGATTGATTGTAATGACGTGATATTTGCTGTTCATCAATGACACGTTTGGCCGTAGCCTGCTTGGCCACTTGCCGTTCGTAGAGTTTTTGTTCCATGGTACCCATGGCAATGAGACGATAAATATAACACGGTTTTATCTGACCAAAACGGTAGACACGGAAAATACTTTGTGTGTCATGGGAGGGTTTCCAAGAGACATCAAAGATAACGACACGATTAGCTGAAACCAAATTAATGCCTAAACCACCAGCACGAGTGGAAATTAAGAAAAGACGTGCCCGCAAATTAGTAGCATCGTTGAATTTTCTACACATAGTTTCACGTTGTTCGACGGAACAAGAGCCATCTAAACGGAAATAATCAGATCCCGGAGTCCAAAAGCCCTTAAATTCACCAACATCACCTAGAAAAACAACAAAGTTTATAAAATATATTTATATGATAAAAATATTTAATTTTTTAATCGAAAAAAATCTTTTTTTTAGTTATTAAGCTTATATTAAAAACAATTACAAAATTAAATCTGTTTAATTATTTTACAAAGAATCCAAGTTTTCCGAATTAGAACAATTTCTTTTGAATCCAATTACACATAAAGCCTCTGATTTCAAGGCGCTCAGTGTTATATTATGGTCGTAATTGCTATTTCAACTGATAGACATTGCTAGATCGATATAAAATCTATCGAGAATCATAGGGTATTAAATCGCTTTTATGATTTTAAAATAAAATTTGTTTAAAAAATTTTTTAAAATAAAATTTTAACAAAATTTGAACAGGGTTTTTATTGACACAATTATGAAATGGGCGTAAATAAAAATTTAGAATTTATACCAAATTTTGTTTCAGGAACAACCATTTAACAACCCACACAGATTGAAATACTAACTTCATAGAAATAAAAAATTTTGGACTGAAAAATCAAGGATTTTATATAAAAAAAGTGTGAAAGATTCTCATTTAAGCTATTTTTAAAACCCTAAAATACCTAAAAAAATATTTTTTAACAAATAATGTAGAAAACAAAATATGTTATTAATTTATACAAAACTCACCTTCATAATCATAACATCTAGTTTTGCTATCAATTAAATTTAAGAAATGTTCAATTGTATCCAAACTTTGTAGCGACTGCGAAAATACCAATAATTTATCACCAAGTTTTTCACATTCCTGTAATAGACGCATCAGTATAACCAACTTTGGGGAATGATTTATATTATTGAGTTCTTTATCGGCTACAAAACGTTTCCACCACTCTGATGGATCATCATTTTGGTCCGGTGTTATATCTTCAATATCACTATCAATTGTTTCACCCTTTTCAGCAGCATTACGACGGAAAGTCCTAGTTTTAGCTGGTCGTTTAGCTGCGCCAGCACCACTACCAAAAGATTTTGATGAATTTGCTGTTGAATCTGATGACGCTTCTTCTTCGTCATTATCATCATCTAAGAAATCTTCCATTGAATCAGTTTCATTAGCTAAAACTCTTTTACGTATAACAGTGTCACTGTTGATACGCATATTCATTGGATGGGTCCATATGCGTCGCAGCTCTTGGAAATCTTGAAAGAGACGAGCACCTTTACCTTCAGATATGGAACTACCTAAATCGCGTTGCTGTGTCATATAATGTTCATATATAAGTTGTTGTAGTGTCGAAAGTGTTGTGTAGACAACATATTCATGTTTGGGTGGTAAATACGGTGCCAGCACCGAATAATCTCGCCTTTGTATACAACCCTGTAGAAGTTGATGCAAGATATGAGAACGATGTTTCATTAAACGTATATCACGATCCGTAGAATCCGTGTATTGACCATTGTTAATGGGATTTACAAAACGATTTAGATATTCCTTATAGGTACCCAAGAGATTGGGCTTAATAAATTGAATCATACAATAGTCTGGGGGAAAAGGGTGGAAAAAATAAATGATTTATAAAAAACCAAATAGAAATAATGATGTGGACTTTAGGAAAAGTATCTTCCTATCACATTTTAAATAAAAATAACTTAATTTCATACTTACATTCTTTGAGATTATTTTGCAATGGTGTACCCGTTAAAACTATACGTCTTAATGTGCGCATACGTGTCACAGCTTTACTAATCGAAGTCTTTTCATTCTTCAACAAATGACCTTCATCACAGACAACCATATCCGGACCGGGATCCACCAACGATTGTTGCAATTGTTCACGTTGTTTCTTACGCAAACCCTTAGCCTTTTCATTGGTCAATATACGATACATATCGTAACCCATTATACAAACACCACCCTCTTCAAACCATTCATTGAGTTTAAAAATACGTGTATTTTTATCTTTATACTTCGACAAATCGTAGATTTCAATATTACGTTTACGAGTGAAACTAATCCAATGTTTGAACTCCCGAGCCCAATTGTTAAGAGTACTAAGAGGAGATATGATTAAGACGCGTTCAACATTAGTTTTTTTAGAATTCGCCAAAAGAGTGTGAGACAAAGTAACAATTTGCATTGTTTTACCCAAACCCATGCAATGGGCTAAAATACAACCAGACCCGGGTTTATCTTGGGCATCTTCGATGGTCTCAAAACAAGCGTCCCACATAAATTTAACACCAGTCACTTGATGAGGTTTAAGCTTTTTCATTAGACCTTTGTCGACCTAAAGCAAAGTTTTCTTAGAATTAATCTATCTTTTCAAATAATTAATTTATAAATATTTTTTTTGAATAATTTCATCATGCATTACATGTTTTAATACTAATTTTTGCATGCTGAACATGAATTTGTCAACAAAATTCCAGAATCAAGATTTTGGTCCACTGATGCTAATTTTTTCTCAAAAATCTTGATTTACTTTTTTTAAAAATATTGCTAAAAATTTTGATGTCTTGTGTGCATTATGAAACAAAAATTTTAATCTTAAAAATCGCGATGCTGATCAGCATCTGTGGACCAAAATCGCGTTTTTAATTTTTTACTATTTTTTACATAACATACTCAACAGTTTGTCATCCTTTCAGATGAATTCGGCAAAAAAAAATATTTTTTGTCTCAAAAATCATCATGTGGGGACCAAAACCGCGATTTCGGAATTCTTTATAAGCCGTTATATTAATAAATCACGTTAAAAATTTACCGATGTCGTAAATGAAATCATAATAATTCATTTTTATTAAAATGCAAAACCCTCTATCTGATCATTTTCATTTATGTACTTAATATTTTTGAGAAACAAAACCCTCTATCTTTCATAATATCTCCAATAGTGCGAAATTTTAAAAACTAATTAAATGTGAGATTCAGTAGTTGATTTAAAAAAATATTGTAGAATATCGATTTTTTATTACTCTAACAGTACGCGAAATAAACAGTTTTTTGGCTCTCCTGAAAAGTTGTGTTTTTTAAGATAGAGGGTTTTGAATATAGGCCCTCGATATATGTTATTGATCCATTAACGATTCTATGTCATTCTATGAATGTCCGTCCGTCTATCCGTCTGTATAAAGCACGATTCAGTCCAAAATAAAAAGGCCAGACTCCAGAAAATTGGCACGAATATGTCTCATGGTCATAGACCGTTTATGTTCGGAAATGGGATAATCAAATTAGGGGTAAATAGACATCCCCTTTGAAGAACTTAACCAACCTTTAAAAAAACGCCAATTTTGACAGATTTTTGCATTTTTGATAAACAAATGAAAACTTTTTATGTCAGAAAGAGCTAAGAGTCCTACACTTCGACCCAAGGGGGGCTAGAAAATGTCGAGTTTTTTATAGGCCGCCCATTTTTGCGGGCGTGTATTTAAAAAAATCATTAAAATAATGAGATAATGGTATTACTAAAGTTCAAAAATCATAATAAATTAGTAAACGTTTATTAGAATGAGGAAGGTATCCCCCTGGTCTGGTTGGTATTGAATTTCAGCAAAATCGGTCCTGTGATTTAAAAGTTATTAAGAAAACCGTTTATTTTAGATTGGTTTCACCTTAAATTCACATGTTGAAAACCCCGTTAAACCAGCTTTAAAAACATTGGTAAGTCAGAAAAATATTTCACAAAGTATTTTTGTCAATCAAAAATATTTTTACACTAAAAAAAATTACACTCGAAAAATGTTTACACTCAAAAAAAAATTTTTGTTTTTTTTTTTTTCAAAATGCCTAAAAAAAAGCTTTTACTCAAAATAATCAAAATTGTAATTTTAACTATCACTTCAAAAGGGCATTGTGAAGGTTATTCATGGATTCGGCAAAGTCGAAATTGTCTTTTCTACATGTTTTTTGCTAAAACAAGAAAAAAAAATTTCTCAAAATAAAATATTTATAGCCAAAATATTTAAAGAATTATTATTCTTCATATAAAAAGGGTATTGTGGAGGGAATTCATTGATTCGGCCAAGTCAAATTTTATATGTCTGCTGGTTTTAATTACAATTGACCTTTTTTGAATTATAATTGATTGTTTTCAGTATTATTTTGGCTACAGAAATTAATTACAACTGATTTTTTTTTAATCACAATTGGAATCGTCGAATTACTAATGGAATTTTCAAATTAAAGATTGAATTTTCAAATTAAAAATGGAATATTTGAATTACAAATTGAATATTTGAATTACAATTGATCTCTTTCAAATTACATCTGTAAATGGTGTAGTCAAAAATTAAATTGGACATGACCGAATGAAATTTTGAAAACAATATCTTGGTGAAAGATCTCGGGAAATGTATTGATACCCTCAACAATGTTAAAGAGATTCTTTCAAAAAACTTTATTTAAAAAAGAAATTAATTAAAAAAAAAAAAAAAATCCGCAAAAAAAAATTCTTGAAAATAAATCTACAATTTTTTTTGTTAAAAAATTATGTTCGTAATTCTTTAAATACCATTCCGTGTTCAATTCTGTTAAAATATGTTAACTAGCTGCCGAATTAAAGCATTTTGTATTTTTAGGTTATGTTGAATGTACAAAAATTTTCGATGTGAACTTAAATTTTCGTTTATTACTTTCTCGGGAAACGATAAGTAAATATGTTAAGTTTCAGTCACATCCATGTAATATTTTGTCTGCCGTCCCCATTTCCACACACATGTGGACAGACAGATATCGCTAGAATCGATCACTGATAAATAGGGATTTCCATGCAAATGCGTTTTTTTTTTTTCGATAGTCTAAAAACGATATCGACCAATTATCTTTCTAATTAAAAAAAATTGCATAAAATGGCATCAATTTGTTTTTGCATATTTTTGCATATTTTGGTATTAAATTCATATTTTGTGCATATTTCCAACTTTTAAGTGCATATTTTCGCATATTGTGACATAAATTAGCAAAAACACAAATTGAAATTAATTTGTTTCAAAATTTTTTAGGTTTTAAGAATTTATTTTGAATATAAGAAAAATTATAATTTTTTTTATTTTATTATTGATTGTCTTTATTTCTAAATAAATCTTGCTTACATAAGTCTTCAAATGTTACTATTTAAATCCGGCGTTATTTTTTGCTTTTATAGAAGTTTTTCGTATGAAAACAAGATTTTTATTGCATACATTTTCTATTTTAGTGCATATTAACTGAAGTTTTATTTATTTCGGTTTGAGTCCATATTAATTATATAATAATATAATAATAATAATAGTTTTGATCACATGATCAATTATTTTTATTTATTCTTTCTATTTACTTACAACTCATTTTTAATAAATTCAACCTAACCGAGAACTGGTGACAATGACCGTCGTCTCGTTGTAGCGAAAAAAACCAAGGGTTCTGGTGGGAATCGAACCCACGACCCCCACGTTGAAAGGCTAGCACGCTACCAACTAGCCTACGGGGGCCCCAATTTTTTTTTTTTATAATAATAATAATAGTTTTGATCACATGATCAATTATTTATTATTTCTGAGAAATAATTATTTTTGTTGTACAATGAGAAAATCTGAAAAAAATAATTGACAACACAGGCTAAGTAGAGATGTCGACAGCTTTCGGAAGAAGCCACCCTTCCTTCGTCAGCACTCTTCGATTGTCACTGTAGGTGTGTAAGATTAAAATCAGCTATTTAAACGTACATTAAGGTGGAAAAGAGGACCATAATTACAGTGGGCGACAATACATTGGAAACTTTTTTATAGTAGATGTAATTTGTTAAAAACAAAGTTAACAATACTAAACCTTATTATTATCAAATGAGTATTATTTAAAAAAATGTTATGTAGGTAATTTATAAAGCTTTAATTTAAGCTTATTGGCGTCCAGATTGAGTAAATAATAAATGTGCTACGAGGGTCGATCTGGAAAATGAAATTATTTATAGACATTTGTTAGAACATTTTTTTTAAATATTTCCAAGTCGATTGTTTCCAAGTTCAAACATTAAAAATTTAAAAAAAGGTCCAATAGATTTTATTCAGTGATCATTTAATTTTACAGTAGAAAAGATCTAAATTTTTTGCCCTCCAATTCTTTTGACCACCAGTTTTTTGTAAACTGTCTGTTTAAGTTGTTGGAAAAATTATTTGTTTACTGAATAAAATCTGCTGGACCTTTTTTTAAATTTTTAATGTTTGAACTTGGAAAAAATCGACTACGAAATAGTAGTATTTTAAAAAAATGTTCTAAAAAAATGTCTATAAATAATTTCATTTTCCACATCGACCCTCGTAGCACCTTTATAATTTACTCAATCTAGACGCCATTATGCTTAAACTAAAGCTTGATAAAATACCTACACAACATTTTTTTTAATAATACTCATTTGATAATAATAACGTTTAGTATTGTTAACTTTGTCTTTAACAAACTGCATCTACTATAAAAAAGTTTCCAATGTATTGTCGCCCACTGTATATCATATTTCATTACCCATATGTTACACTTAGCACGAACTTAATCAATCTATTTTTAACTTTTTCTAACACAGTTGTAATTTCTTACACTGTAGTAGATTTTCTCAGAGTTTAGTGCATATTTTTAGGATTCTAGTGCATATTTTGAATTTTTTATTCCATGAACATCGTTTTTTTCAGTCCATGAACATCTCATTCCCACTAATAAATAATATATATAATTTATGGGGTCCCAGACCGATATTTCAATTCGTTACAAATAGAATGACAAACTTATACATACCACAAAGTGGAGGGTATAAAAAGAAGTATGCATAACATACATACACGTGGTTGCTTTTATATGATTTTGTTTCATAGGAAACAAACATTAATCATTAATATTTGTCGACAAAACAAACAAATTAATGAATAAGTATTTCACGATCAAAACTGCTACGAAAGTTTATTTAAAAAATGTTGCTTGGATATATCAATGAAAACTAAACATTTGCTGCAAAATTGCTTGTAATTCACCATTTGGCTACAGAAAATATATATTTTTTTAGTATCGGTAAATAATTTAAATACATGAAAATTTCCGTTAATTATTCGCCCTACCACGTGTATACCTTTAACATATAAACCCTTGAGTGGTATTAATATTAACAAACGTAGGTATTTGTAAACTTATTTCCTTTTATACCCTCCACTCTAGTGATAGAGGGTATATATAAGTTTGTCATTCCGTTTGTAACACATCGAAATATTGGTCTAGGACCCCATAAAGTATATATATTCATGATCCTTGATCGATTTTAAGTCGATCTAGCGATGTCCGTCCGTCCGTCCGTCTGTCTGTCTGTCTGTCTGTCTGTCTGTCTGTCTGTCTGTCTGTCTGTCTGTCTGTCTGTCTGTCTGTCTGTCTGTCTGTCTGTCTGTCTGTCTGTCTGTCTGTCTGTCTGTCTGTCTGTCTGTCTGTCTGTCTGTCTGTCTGTCTGTCTGTCTGTCTGTCTGTCTGTCTGTCTGTCTGTCTGTCTGTCTGTCTGTCTGTCTGTCTGTCTGTCTGTCTGTCTGTCTGTCTGTCTGTCTGTCTGTCTGTCTGTCTGTCTGTCTGTCTGTCTGTCTGTCTGTCTGTCTGTCTGTCTGTCTGTCTGTCTGTCTGTCTGTCTGTCTGTCTGTCTGTCTGTCTGTCTGTCTGTCTGTCTGTCTGTCTGTCTGTCTGTCTGTCTGTCTGTCTGTCTGTCTGTCTGTCTGTCTGTCTGTCTGTCTGTCTGTCTGTCTGTCTGTCTGTCTGTCTGTCTGTCTGTCTGTCTGTCTGTCTGTCTGTCTGTCTGTCTGTCTGTCTGTCTGTCTGTCTGTCTGTCTGTCTGTCTGTCTGTCTGTCTGTCTGTCTGTCTGTCTGTCTGTCTGTCTGTCTGTCTGTCTGTCTGTCTGTCTGTCTGTCTGTCTGTCTGTCTGTCTGTCTGTCTGTCTGTCTGTCTGTCTGTCTGTCTGTCTGTCTGTCTGTCTGTCTGTCTGTCTGTCTGTCTGTCTGTCTGTCTGTCTGTCTGTCTGTCTGTCTGTCTGTCTGTCTGTCTGTCTGTCTGTCTGTCTGTCTGTCTGTCTGTCTGTCTGTCTGTCTGTCTGTCTGTCTGTCTGTCTGTCTGTCTGTCTGTCTGTCTGTCTGTCTGTCTGTCTGTCTGTCTGTCTGTCTGTCTGTCTGTCTGTCTGTCTGTCTGTCTGTCTGTCTGTCTGTCTGTCTGTCTGTCTGTCTGTCTGTCTGTCTGTCTGTCTGTCTGTCTGTCTGTCTGTCTGTCTGTCTGTCTGTCTGTCTGTCTGTCTGTCTGTCTGTCTGTCTGTCTGTCTGTCTGTCTGTCTGTCTGTCTGTCTGTCTGTCTGTCTGTCTGTCTGTCTGTCTGTCTGTCTGTCTGTCTGTCTGTCTGTCTGTCTGTCTGTCTGTCTGTCTGTCTGTCTGTCTGTCTGTCTGTCTGTCTGTCTGTCTGTCTGTCTGTCTGTCTGTCTGTCTGTCTGTCTGTCTGTCTGTCTGTCTGTCTGTCTGTCTGTCTGTCTGTCTGTCTGTCTGTCTGTCTGTCTGTCTGTCTGTCTGTCTGTCTGTCTGTCTGTCTGTCTGTCTGTCTGTCTGTCTGTCTGTCTGTCTGTCTGTCTGTCTGTCTGTCTGTCTGTCTGTCTGTCTGTCTGTCTGTCTGTCTGTCTGTCTGTCTGTCTGTCTGTCTGTCTGTCTGTCTGTCTGTCTGTCTGTCTGTCTGTCTGTCTGTCTGTCTGTCTGTCTGTCTGTCTGTCTGTCTGTCTGTCTGTCTGTCTGTCTGTCTGTCTGTCTGTCTGTCTGTCTGTCTGTCTGTCTGTCTGTCTGTCTGTCTGTCTGTCTGTCTGTCTGTCTGTCTGTCTGTCTGTCTGTCTGTCTGTCTGTCTGTCTGTCTGTCTGTCTGTCTGTCTGTCTGTCTGTCTGTCTGTCTGTCTGTCTGTCTGTCTGTCTGTCTGTCTGTCTGTCTGTCTGTCTGTCTGTCTGTCTGTCTGTCTGTCTGTCTGTCTGTCTGTCTGTCTGTCTGTCTGTCTGTCTGTCTGTCTGTCTGTCTGTCTGTCTGTCTGTCTGTCTGTCTGTCTGTCTGTCTGTCTGTCTGTCTGTCTGTCTGTCTGTCTGTCTGTCTGTCTGTCTGTCTGTCTGTCTGTCTGTCTGTCTGTCTGTCTGTCTGTCTGTCTGTCTGTCTGTCTGTCTGTCTGTCTGTCTGTCTGTCTGTCTGTCTGTCTGTCTGTCTGTCTGTCTGTCTGTCTGTCTGTCTGTCTGTCTGTCTGTCTGTCTGTCTGTCTGTCTGTCTGTCTGTCTGTCTGTCTGTCTGTCTGTCTGTCTGTCTGTCTGTCTGTCTGTCTGTCTGTCTGTCTGTCTGTCTGTCTGTCTGTCTGTCTGTCTGTCTGTCTGTCTGTCTGTCTGTCTGTCTGTCTGTCTGTCTGTCTGTCTGTCTGTCTGTCTGTCTGTCTGTCTGTCTGTCTGTCTGTCTGTCTGTCTGTCTGTCTGTCTGTCTGTCTGTCTGTCTGTCTGTCTGTCTGTCTGTCTGTCTGTCTGTCTGTCTGTCTGTCTGTCTGTCTGTCTGTCTGTCTGTCTGTCTGTCTGTCTGTCTGTCTGTCTGTCTGTCTGTCTGTCTGTCTGTCTGTCTGTCTGTCTGTCTGTCTGTCTGTCTGTCTGTCTGTCTGTCTGTCTGTCTGTCTGTCTGTCTGTCTGTCTGTCTGTCTGTCTGTCTGTCTGTCTGTCTGTCTGTCTGTCTGTCTGTCTGTCTGTCTGTCTGTCTGTCTGTCTGTCTGTCTGTCTGTCTGTCTGTCTGTCTGTCTGTCTGTCTGTCTGTCTGTCTGTCTGTCTGTCTGTCTGTCTGTCTGTCTGTCTGTCTGTCTGTCTGTCTGTCTGTCTGTCTGTCTGTCTGTCTGTCTGTCTGTCTGTCTGTCTGTCTGTCTGTCTGTCTGTCTGTCTGTCTGTCTGTCTGTCTGTCTGTCTGTCTGTCTGTCTGTCTGTCTGTCTGTCTGTCTGTCTGTCTGTCTGTCTGTCTGTCTGTCTGTCTGTCTGTCTGTCTGTCTGTCTGTCTGTCTGTCTGTCTGTCTGTCTGTCTGTCTGTCTGTCTGTCTGTCTGTCTGTCTGTCTGTCTGTCTGTCTGTCTGTCTGTCTGTCTGTCTGTCTGTCTGTCTGTCTGTCTGTCTGTCTGTCTGTCTGTCTGTCTGTCTGTCTGTCTGTCTGTCTGTCTGTCTGTCTGTCTGTCTGTCTGTCTGTCTGTCTGTCTGTCTGTCTGTCTGTCTGTCTGTCTGTCTGTCTGTCTGTCTGTCTGTCTGTCTGTCTGTCTGTCTGTCTGTCTGTCTGTCTGTCTGTCTGTCTGTCTGTCTGTCTGTCTGTCTGTCTGTCTGTCTGTCTGTCTGTCTGTCTGTCTGTCTGTCTGTCTGTCTGTCTGTCTGTCTGTCTGTCTGTCTGTCTGTCTGTCTGTCTGTCTGTCTGTCTGTCTGTCTGTCTGTCTGTCTGTCTGTCTGTCTGTCTGTCTGTCTGTCTGTCTGTCTGTCTGTCTGTCTGTCTGTCTGTCTGTCTGTCTGTCTGTCTGTCTGTCTGTCTGTCTGTCTGTCTGTCTGTCTGTCTGTCTGTCTGTCTGTCTGTCTGTCTGTCTGTCTGTCTGTCTGTCTGTCTGTCTGTCTGTCTGTCTGTCTGTCTGTCTGTCTGTCTGTCTGTCTGTCTGTCTGTCTGTCTGTCTGTCTGTCTGTCTGTCTGTCTGTCTGTCTGTCTGTCTGTCTGTCTGTCTGTCTGTCTGTCTGTCTGTCTGTCTGTCTGTCTGTCTGTCTGTCTGTCTGTCTGTCTGTCTGTCTGTCTGTCTGTCTGTCTGTCTGTCTGTCTGTCTGTCTGTCTGTCTGTCTGTCTGTCTGTCTGTCTGTCTGTCTGTCTGTCTGTCTGTCTGTCTGTCTGTCTGTCTGTCTGTCTGTCTGTCTGTCTGTCTGTCTGTCTGTCTGTCTGTCTGTCTGTCTGTCTGTCTGTCTGTCTGTCTGTCTGTCTGTCTGTCTGTCTGTCTGTCTGTCTGTCTGTCTGTCTGTCTGTCTGTCTGTCTGTCTGTCTGTCTGTCTGTCTGTCTGTCTGTCTGTCTGTCTGTCTGTCTGTCTGTCTGTCTGTCTGTCTGTCTGTCTGTCTGTCTGTCTGTCTGTCTGTCTGTCTGTCTGTCTGTCTGTCTGTCTGTCTGTCTGTCTGTCTGTCTGTCTGTCTGTCTGTCTGTCTGTCTGTCTGTCTGTCTGTCTGTCTGTCTGTCTGTCTGTCTGTCTGTCTGTCTGTCTGTCTGTCTGTCTGTCTGTCTGTCTGTCTGTCTGTCTGTCTGTCTGTCTGTCTGTCTGTCTGTCTGTCTGTCTGTCTGTCTGTCTGTCTGTCTGTCTGTCTGTCTGTCTGTCTGTCTGTCTGTCTGTCTGTCTGTCTGTCTGTCTGTCTGTCTGTCTGTCTGTCTGTCTGTCTGTCTGTCTGTCTGTCTGTCTGTCTGTCTGTCTGTCTGTCTGTCTGTCTGTCTGTCTGTCTGTCTGTCTGTCTGTCTGTCTGTCTGTCTGTCTGTCTGTCTGTCTGTCTGTCTGTCTGTCTGTCTGTCTGTCTGTCTGTCTGTCTGTCTGTCTGTCTGTCTGTCTGTCTGTCTGTCTGTCTGTCTGTCTGTCTGTCTGTCTGTCTGTCTGTCTGTCTGTCTGTCTGTCTGTCTGTCTGTCTGTCTGTCTGTCTGTCTGTCTGTCTGTCTGTCTGTCTGTCTGTCTGTCTGTCTGTCTGTCTGTCTGTCTGTCTGTCTGTCTGTCTGTCTGTCTGTCTGTCTGTCTGTCTGTCTGTCTGTCTGTCTGTCTGTCTGTCTGTCTGTCTGTCTGTCTGTCTGTCTGTCTGTCTGTCTGTCTGTCTGTCTGTCTGTCTGTCTGTCTGTCTGTCTGTCTGTCTGTCTGTCTGTCTGTCTGTCTGTCTGTCTGTCTGTCTGTCTGTCTGTCTGTCTGTCTGTCTGTCTGTCTGTCTGTCTGTCTGTCTGTCTGTCTGTCTGTCTGTCTGTCTGTCTGTCTGTCTGTCTGTCTGTCTGTCTGTCTGTCTGTCTGTCTGTCTGTCTGTCTGTCTGTCTGTCTGTCTGTCTGTCTGTCTGTCTGTCTGTCTGTCTGTCTGTCTGTCTGTCTGTCTGTCTGTCTGTCTGTCTGTCTGTCTGTCTGTCTGTCTGTCTGTCTGTCTGTCTGTCTGTCTGTCTGTCTGTCTGTCTGTCTGTCTGTCTGTCTGTCTGTCTGTCTGTCTGTCTGTCTGTCTGTCTGTCTGTCTGTCTGTCTGTCTGTCTGTCTGTCTGTCTGTCTGTCTGTCTGTCTGTCTGTCTGTCTGTCTGTCTGTCTGTCTGTCTGTCTGTCTGTCTGTCTGTCTGTCTGTCTGTCTGTCTGTCTGTCTGTCTGTCTGTCTGTCTGTCTGTCTGTCTGTCTGTCTGTCTGTCTGTCTGTCTGTCTGTCTGTCTGTCTGTCTGTCTGTCTGTCTGTCTGTCTGTCTGTCTGTCTGTCTGTCTGTCTGTCTGTCTGTCTGTCTGTCTGTCTGTCTGTCTGTCTGTCTGTCTGTCTGTCTGTCTGTCTGTCTGTCTGTCTGTCTGTCTGTCTGTCTGTCTGTCTGTCTGTCTGTCTGTCTGTCTGTCTGTCTGTCTGTCTGTCTGTCTGTCTGTCTGTCTGTCTGTCTGTCTGTCTGTCTGTCTGTCTGTCTGTCTGTCTGTCTGTCTGTCTGTCTGTCTGTCTGTCTGTCTGTCTGTCTGTCTGTCTGTCTGTCTGTCTGTCTGTCTGTCTGTCTGTCTGTCTGTCTGTCTGTCTGTCTGTCTGTCTGTCTGTCTGTCTGTCTGTCTGTCTGTCTGTCTGTCTGTCTGTCTGTCTGTCTGTCTGTCTGTCTGTCTGTCTGTCTGTCTGTCTGTCTGTCTGTCTGTCTGTCTGTCTGTCTGTCTGTCTGTCTGTCTGTCTGTCTGTCTGTCTGTCTGTCTGTCTGTCTGTCTGTCTGTCTGTCTGTCTGTCTGTCTGTCTGTCTGTCTGTCTGTCTGTCTGTCTGTCTGTCTGTCTGTCTGTCTGTCTGTCTGTCTGTCTGTCTGTCTGTCTGTCTGTCTGTCTGTCTGTCTGTCTGTCTGTCTGTCTGTCTGTCTGTCTGTCTGTCTGTCTGTCTGTCTGTCTGTCTGTCTGTCTGTCTGTCTGTCTGTCTGTCTGTCTGTCTGTCTGTCTGTCTGTCTGTCTGTCTGTCTGTCTGTCTGTCTGTCTGTCTGTCTGTCTGTCTGTCTGTCTGTCTGTCTGTCTGTCTGTCTGTCTGTCTGTCTGTCTGTCTGTCTGTCTGTCTGTCTGTCTGTCTGTCTGTCTGTCTGTCTGTCTGTCTGTCTGTCTGTCTGTCTGTCTGTCTGTCTGTCTGTCTGTCTGTCTGTCTGTCTGTCTGTCTGTCTGTCTGTCTGTCTGTCTGTCTGTCTGTCTGTCTGTCTGTCTGTCTGTCTGTCTGTCTGTCTGTCTGTCTGTCTGTCTGTCTGTCTGTCTGTCTGTCTGTCTGTCTGTCTGTCTGTCTGTCTGTCTGTCTGTCTGTCTGTCTGTCTGTCTGTCTGTCTGTCTGTCTGTCTGTCTGTCTGTCTGTCTGTCTGTCTGTCTGTCTGTCTGTCTGTCTGTCTGTCTGTCTGTCTGTCTGTCTGTCTGTCTGTCTGTCTGTCTGTCTGTCTGTCTGTCTGTCTGTCTGTCTGTCTGTCTGTCTGTCTGTCTGTCTGTCTGTCTGTCTGTCTGTCTGTCTGTCTGTCTGTCTGTCTGTCTGTCTGTCTGTCTGTCTGTCTGTCTGTCTGTCTGTCTGTCTGTCTGTCTGTCTGTCTGTCTGTCTGTCTGTCTGTCTGTCTGTCTGTCTGTCTGTCTGTCTGTCTGTCTGTCTGTCTGTCTGTCTGTCTGTCTGTCTGTCTGTCTGTCTGTCTGTCTGTCTGTCTGTCTGTCTGTCTGTCTGTCTGTCTGTCTGTCTGTCTGTCTGTCTGTCTGTCTGTCTGTCTGTCTGTCTGTCTGTCTGTCTGTCTGTCTGTCTGTCTGTCTGTCTGTCTGTCTGTCTGTCTGTCTGTCTGTCTGTCTGTCTGTCTGTCTGTCTGTCTGTCTGTCTGTCTGTCTGTCTGTCTGTCTGTCTGTCTGTCTGTCTGTCTGTCTGTCTGTCTGTCTGTCTGTCTGTCTGTCTGTCTGTCTGTCTGTCTGTCTGTCTGTCTGTCTGTCTGTCTGTCTGTCTGTCTGTCTGTCTGTCTGTCTGTCTGTCTGTCTGTCTGTCTGTCTGTCTGTCTGTCTGTCTGTCTGTCTGTCTGTCTGTCTGTCTGTCTGTCTGTCTGTCTGTCTGTCTGTCTGTCTGTCTGTCTGTCTGTCTGTCTGTCTGTCTGTCTGTCTGTCTGTCTGTCTGTCTGTCTGTCTGTCTGTCTGTCTGTCTGTCTGTCTGTCTGTCTGTCTGTCTGTCTGTCTGTCTGTCTGTCTGTCTGTCTGTCTGTCTGTCTGTCTGTCTGTCTGTCTGTCTGTCTGTCTGTCTGTCTGTCTGTCTGTCTGTCTGTCTGTCTGTCTGTCTGTCTGTCTGTCTGTCTGTCTGTCTGTCTGTCTGTCTGTCTGTCTGTCTGTCTGTCTGTCTGTCTGTCTGTCTGTCTGTCTGTCTGTCTGTCTGTCTGTCTGTCTGTCTGTCTGTCTGTCTGTCTGTCTGTCTGTCTGTCTGTCTGTCTGTCTGTCTGTCTGTCTGTCTGTCTGTCTGTCTGTCTGTCTGTCTGTCTGTCTGTCTGTCTGTCTGTCTGTCTGTCTGTCTGTCTGTCTGTCTGTCTGTCTGTCTGTCTGTCTGTCTGTCTGTCTGTCTGTCTGTCTGTCTGTCTGTCTGTCTGTCTGTCTGTCTGTCTGTCTGTCTGTCTGTCTGTCTGTCTGTCTGTCTGTCTGTCTGTCTGTCTGTCTGTCTGTCTGTCTGTCTGTCTGTCTGTCTGTCTGTCTGTCTGTCTGTCTGTCTGTCTGTCTGTCTGTCTGTCTGTCTGTCTGTCTGTCTGTCTGTCTGTCTGTCTGTCTGTCTGTCTGTCTGTCTGTCTGTCTGTCTGTCTGTCTGTCTGTCTGTCTGTCTGTCTGTCTGTCTGTCTGTCTGTCTGTCTGTCTGTCTGTCTGTCTGTCTGTCTGTCTGTCTGTCTGTCTGTCTGTCTGTCTGTCTGTCTGTCTGTCTGTCTGTCTGTCTGTCTGTCTGTCTGTCTGTCTGTCTGTCTGTCTGTCTGTCTGTCTGTCTGTCTGTCTGTCTGTCTGTCTGTCTGTCTGTCTGTCTGTCTGTCTGTCTGTCTGTCTGTCTGTCTGTCTGTCTGTCTGTCTGTCTGTCTGTCTGTCTGTCTGTCTGTCTGTCTGTCTGTCTGTCTGTCTGTCTGTCTGTCTGTCTGTCTGTCTGTCTGTCTGTCTGTCTGTCTGTCTGTCTGTCTGTCTGTCTGTCTGTCTGTCTGTCTGTCTGTCTGTCTGTCTGTCTGTCTGTCTGTCTGTCTGTCTGTCTGTCTGTCTGTCTGTCTGTCTGTCTGTCTGTCTGTCTGTCTGTCTGTCTGTCTGTCTGTCTGTCTGTCTGTCTGTCTGTCTGTCTGTCTGTCTGTCTGTCTGTCTGTCTGTCTGTCTGTCTGTCTGTCTGTCTGTCTGTCTGTCTGTCTGTCTGTCTGTCTGTCTGTCTGTCTGTCTGTCTGTCTGTCTGTCTGTCTGTCTGTCTGTCTGTCTGTCTGTCTGTCTGTCTGTCTGTCTGTCTGTCTGTCTGTCTGTCTGTCTGTCTGTCTGTCTGTCTGTCTGTCTGTCTGTCTGTCTGTCTGTCTGTCTGTCTGTCTGTCTGTCTGTCTGTCTGTCTGTCTGTCTGTCTGTCTGTCTGTCTGTCTGTCTGTCTGTCTGTCTGTCTGTCTGTCTGTCTGTCTGTCTGTCTGTCTGTCTGTCTGTCTGTCTGTCTGTCTGTCTGTCTGTCTGTCTGTCTGTCTGTCTGTCTGTCTGTCTGTCTGTCTGTCTGTCTGTCTGTCTGTCTGTCTGTCTGTC
>CAWUER010000487.1:0-25307 GCA_963921195.1 Pegoplata infirma
CTCAGATTCTGATACATTTTTCTTATAGAAAAAAGTCTCAAATTCTGAGACATCTATATATATAAAAGAGTAATGTGACTGGACTGACTGACTGACTGACTGACTGACTTATATACTCATTCATCATCGCCCAGCTCAAACCGCTGAAGCTAGAGACTTGAAATTTGGACTGTAGGTCCACCTCCCGGAATGTAGATCCACTAAGGCTGGATTTTTGCCAATGTTGATTCTAAGGGGGTAAAAAGGGTAAAAACTGTACTTTTGGTACTTTTTATATCTCCTGAAATAATGGTCACAGAAACTTGAAATTTGGACTGTATGTTCACCTTCCGGAATATAGATCCACTAAGGCTGGATTTTTGCCAATGTTGATTCTAAGGGGGTAAAAAGGGTAAAAAAATGTACCTTTTGTATCTTTTATGTTTCCTTAAATAATGGTCCTAGACACTTGAAATTTGGAATGTAGGTTCAGCTCCCGGAATATAGATCAACAAAAGCTGGATTTTTGCCAATGTTGATTCTAAGGGGGTAAAAAGGGTAAAAAACTGTACTTTTGGTACCTTTTATATTTTCTTAAATTATGGTCCTAGAAACTTAAAATTTGCAATGTAGGTACACCCCCCGGAAAAAATATTCACCAAGGCTATGTTTTTTCCAAGGTTGACTCTACGGGGGTAAAATGGAAAAAGTGTACTTTTGGTACTTTCTTTATTTACTGAAATAATGGTACCTTTTATCAAAAGTTCTATTTATATAAAGTACCTTTCATAAAAAGTACCTTTTATAAAAAGTACCTTTTATAAAAAGTACCTTTTATAAAAAGTACCTTTTATAAAAAGTACCTTTTATAAAAAGTACCTTTTATAAAAAGTACCTTTTATAAAAAGTACCTTTTATAAAAAGTACCTTTCATAAAAAGTACCTTTTATAAAAAGTACCTTTTATAAAAAGTACCTTTTATAAAAAGTACCTTTTATAAAAAGTACCTTTAATAAAAAGTACCTTTTATAAAAAGTACCTTTTATAAAAAGTACCTTTTATAAAAAGTACCGTTTATAAAAAGTACGTTTTATAAAAAGTACCTGTTATAAAAAGTACCTTTTATAAAAAGTACCTTTTATAAAAAGTACTTTTTAAAAAAAGTACCTTTTATAAAAAGGACCTTTTATAAAAAGTACCTTTTATAAAAAGTACCTTACATAAAAAGTACCTTTTATAAAAAGTACCTTTTATAAAAAGTACCTTTTATAAAAAGTACCATTTATAAAAAGTACCTTTTATAAAAATTACCTTTATTAAAAGTACTTTTTATAAAAAGTACCTTTTATAAAAAGTACCTTTTATAAAAAGTACTGTTTAGACGAAAATTAAACAATGCGTTTTAGTTGTTTTCAGTTTTAATGATTCTTTCTTAATGCTTATACAATTTTTGTATTTTAAAAACTAATGCTGTGTATGAGCACAAAAGATATTTACAGTTATAAATTTTAAGAAAAGAAATATGACAACTAGTGTCTTTTATACAAAAGTAATCGGTTATACAAATTAAAATAACTAATAATGTTACATAAAGGAATAAATTCATAAAAGAAATATTAGAATATAATGATCTTATTTACAGCAAAAATGTTGTGACCGAACATACTGCCCCCATTGAAAGGTAGCTTTCAATTAGCTTCATCAATTGGTAAGGGAGCAATTTTATGGATTGATCTTCGAAAAATGCCCTTTGTGGTTTTTACATCTACAACACGGATTTTTCCATCACGACCAGGAATTGTTTTTACAACACGAGCAAGAAGCCACTGCTGCGGAGGTAAATTATCTTCGTGCACAATAACTAAGCTTCCTTCTTTTATGTTAACACACGATTTAAACCATTTTGCCTTCTGTTGTAGATTTAAAACATAATCACGGACCCATTGCAACCAGAATTGTTGCTTTAAGTAGGTGACAAGTTGCCAACGCTTTAAGTAGTTGATATTTTTGTAATTTTCTAAATTTTCATCTGGTAAAGCCAATAACGACGAACCAATAAGCATATGGGCAGGAGTCAAAGCTTCTCCATCATTGGGATCATCAGATCTAGGTGCCAAAGGCCTTGAGTTTAAAATGGCTTCAACTTCAATAAGAATGGTTTGGAATTCTTCATATGTAATACCAGCTTGAGACATGTTTTTTACTAAAATAGTTTTTGTGGACTTTACCGCTGACTCCCAAAGACCTCCAAAATGGGGTGATCGGGGCGGAATGAAAGAAAACTGAAAGCCAGTTACTTCGCTGTACTGCATTAGAGATTTGGCATTGTCTTCATTAAAAAATCGTTGCTTGAATTCATTAAGCTTTGAGTTGGCACCAACAAAATTTGTAGCATTGTCACAGTACAAACGCTGAGGTATGCCTCGTCTACCTATAAATCTTTTAAGACATAAAAGAAAATAATTAGCTGACAAATCAGATACTACTTCAATATGAATAGCCTTTGAGGCAAAACAAACGAAAATAGCTACGTAGGTTTTGTATGGGGGTTTCCCCCTGATTCTGTAGGATGTGTAAAATGGTCCACAGAAGTCAACACCGCAAACGAGAAAAGGGCGTTGAGCTTTTAAACGATCTGCCGGAAGATCACCCATAACTTGTTGCAAAAGTCGAGGTTTGTATCTAAAGCAATGGATACAACTACGAACCACTTGTCGTACAACATCTCTTGCGTTGATAACCCAAACTTGTTGACGAACAATTCCGAGAAGTGCTTTAGGTCCAGCATGTAAATGCTTTAAATGAAGATATGTGATGTAAAGTTTTGTAAAACGATGATCCTTTGGTAGAAGTGCTGGAAACTTGGTGTCATACGATAAAGGTGCATTTGCTAGCCTGCCACCAACTCTTAGAATCGACAAAGTTGTTTTGTAACTACGAATTTCTTGAATAAACGGCGAAAGTTTTTGCAAACTGGGTTGCAAAGTTTGATCTTTTTGTACAAGGTCAATTTCATCTTTAAATGTTGTTGTTTGGACATCATGTACGACTTTCCAGAAGGCCAATTGTAATTCTTCAGCTGTTACAAATGAATTTCTTTTTGATTTATGAAATAAGCGATGAACATATGCGATGATGTGAAGAATTCGAAGATACGATGATTGATTAGCGATTATTTCAGAAATGATTGAATTTGCGATAATTGTTGCTTTAAATAAAGATTTTCTTGTTTCGCCTGGCGGAAGTTCAGTATTAGCGATTGAGGTTTTGGGCCAATCTTCATCGTTTTTATAAAGAAATTCTGGACCACTAAACCAAATTGTAGAAGTTAATTCATTCGCAAGACACCCACGTGATACAACATCTGCAGGATTTTGTTTTGAAGGTACATGTCTCCACGTTATACAGTTCGTAAGGTTCTGAATTTCTGAAACTCTATTCGCGACGAAGCACACATATGATGAAGAGTGGTTCTTTAGCCAACTTAATACAATTTTCGAATCTGACCAAAAAAATATGCGATAATTGTAAGGTTTTTGAAATTTATCTTTGATTTTCTCCCACGTTCTACTCAATAATAATGCGGCACACAACTCTAATCTGGGTAACGATTGTTGAACTACAGGTGCAACTTTTGATTTTGCAATAAGTAAAGTTGATTTAAAGCCATCCAAAACTGCAACTCGAATGTATATACAACAACCATATGCTAACTGTGATGCATCAGCGAAGCCATGTATGTCAAAACTCATATCGGGAATAGTTTGAACAAATCTTGGTACTTCAATTTCATTGATATGCGATAGACTTGATTCGATTTCAAACCAACGGTTTGCTAACGCTCCAGTCAACGGTGAATCCCAATCAAGTTGATCTTTCCACATATGTTGAATCAGGATTTTACAAGAAATAACAATAGGGCTTAATATTCCAAGAACATCAAAAATTCTAGCAACAACTGATAGTACAGATCGCTTTGTTGGAACTTCAATAGTTGATAGATCAAATCGAAAACAAAAGACGTCTGTACTAGGTTTCCATGACATTCCAAGAGCCTTTGTTATACTTTCATTATTGGTTTTAAGAATCATTTCTTCGTTAGAATGTGTAAGCTGTAAACAATTTGAGCTCCATTTTGATAATTTAAGACCTGCCTTTTCTAAAATTTGAGTTATTTCATTCTTTTTGGTTGAAAGTTCGTTAATATTTGCTGCTCCTGTTAGAAGATCATCTACGTACAGATCATTTTTAAGAATCTGAGATCCAACCGGGAATTCGTTCTTATAAGCATCTGCTATAAACGACAAACTTCGTATAGCTAGAAAAGGGGCAGCCGAAGTGCCATAAGTTACTGTGTTTAGTTGGTAAAGATTTATTGGACCGTCAGTATTGTCTCTCCATAAAACAAGCTGAAAGTTACGATCTTCTTCATCTATAAGAAATTGTCGATACATTTTACAGATATCAGCTGACAAAGCAAATTTATTAAGACGAAAACTAAGGATTGTAATTATAAGGTCTTGCTGAATAGTTGGGCCTACCATAAGCATTTCATTTAATGAAATGTTTGTTGATGTACGAGAGGAAGCATCGAATACAACCCTGAGCTTTGTTGTTGAACTTTGAGGGCGTAAAATTGAATGATGTGGAATAACGTAATGTGGTTTATTTAAAGCTTCATAGCTGACTATTGACATGTGTCCAAGATTGATATATTCACTCATAAACTCTATGTACATTTTTCTCAAAACTTCGTCCTTTTGTAGGCGTTTCTCAAGGTACATAAAACGGCGACGAGCGATTTCAAAAGAACTTCCAAGTTTATTTATAGACATTTTAAATGGTAAACGTACCTTGACTCTCCCATTTTGATCAAAAACTGTATTTTTTAAAAAATGTTGTTCGCACTGATTCTCTTCTTCGGTTAAAAGAGATTTATTTTGAGAGAATTCTTCAATCTCCCAAAAGGCCCTTAACAATGAATTTAGTTCATGATATTCGGTGATGACGTTGCACGATAATGTTTTGTTTTGAAGCTGATAATTAATTTTGCCAGCGATAACCCATCCAAGAGCGGTATTTATCAAACAAGGGAGACCATCTCCAAGAAACACTTTACCATCCAATAAAATTTCGAAAAAGATTTCAGAACTCAATAGTAAATCTATACGTTGAGGCAAATAAAACTGCGGATCTGCTAGCTCAATGCCATTAGGAATATTCCAGTTGTGCGTATTTATACGTTCTGATGGTTGTTGCGAAGATATTGATTTTGTCACAGAAAATATTGACGTATACTCGAAATCCGATATACGAGATTTTATGGTTGCTGTGACTTTATATTTAAGTTGAGTTCGGATATCAGAAACGCCAGCTATTTCTTGCGTAGACCTATTTTGTTCAAGACGAAGACGACTAACAGCTTCTTGAGTTATTAAGTTGATTTCTGAACACGAATCTAAAAGAGCTCTTAGTGGTTGCAGAGTTCCAAAACTGTCTTTAACAAAAACTATTGCTGTTGGCAGTAGACTTCGACGATAACTGCGAGTAACCAACGATAAATTTGTAGTAACGTGAATGGCCGCAGAGCCATTTGATGAATTTGTCGATGTTTGATGATTTAGCCTAGATTGGCTCGAAGACGATGTTGAAGGTTGGAAAGACAACGATGAGGGCTGAATAGACGACGAAGATGGTGCTACATACGATGAAGTTGACGACTGATTATAATGACCCGACGAATTCGAAGGTGGATGATTTTGACCCGATGATTTTGGTTGTAATGATAATTCATTTGACGCTTCTGAATATGGGTTGTGTAAAGTTGTATGATGTGAGTATCTACAAGAACGACAGCGTGATTTCGATTGACATTTTGAAACAAAATGTCCCTTTCGAAGACAATTTTGGCATAAACCAGCAGATTTAACAAAATCGAAACGACGAGGAACTGGTAGCGTTAAAAAAGCTGAGCAGCTTCCAATATAGTGATCTTTGCCTTGACAATATTCACACAAAAAATTTGAAGTAACAAACGATGAACTAGGACGTTTGTTTTTGAGTTTAGGTTTTTGTTCCCGATTATGAAATGATTCGGCCTCAGCTGTTCGACTCTCTAAAAATTGACACCGACGACTTAGAATCAAATAACAATCATCCCAAGATGGCAAATTGTCAAAATCTTGTTTTTCATCGTAAACGTCTTTGGATTCCTGATCAATTTTAGACAAAACCATGTGTATTATGATCGCATTCATAACATCCTTTTCTGAACCTAACGATAGCAAAGAACTCCTAAGAGCAGCAACAGTGTCTAATATAGAACGTAAATCTTTAGCACTAGGCTTGTTCATGGGCGAAATAGCGAATAAAGAATTTACATAATCAATAAAAATCAAAGATTTGTTATCGTATCTGTCTTTTAAGTGGTCTAAAGCTTTTTGATAGTTTTCATCAACCACCTGAAACTGTTCCACTACCGCAAGAGCTTGGCCGCTAAGGCAATTTAAAAGATAATTAAATTTATCGATAGTGGCAATGTTGGAATCCTCGTGTACCAACATGTTAAAAGAGCTTATAAAACGTGAGTACTCAGAATATTTTCCATCAAATTTTGGTAGCTTTAGTTTTGGAAGACGATTTTGATGTGAAAACGATGAGGTTGTTGTATTTAAAAAGCTTTGATTAACATCACTAGACCGTCGCTTTTTGTTTAACAAATTAACAATAAGGGCTTTCGTTACAATGAAAACTTCCTCTAAGTCAGATCTGGTTTCGTCCGATGGTTCTAATCGTTCAATTTGAGTTTGAATAAAACAAACCTGTTTGAAATATGACTCCAGCATTTGTAGACGGCATTCGATTATTGTGAAATCTGTTGATTCACCTTGTTTTTCCACTTTGGATTTTAAGTTGGTAATACTACGTTTCAGTGTGCTTCGTTGTACCTTTAATGCTGGCAAATCATCATTGACTGACTTTGTATCATTTGATTTAGCAACAGATTCACCTTCATTGCCCATTTTTTTTTTTTAATTTTAATTAACTTATTATGTTGATAAAAGGTACGATCTACTGCAAAAAGTACCAATTGATTAAAAAAAGTACCTAATAGCCCAACACTGATATGGTATACCGTGAGTGTGTGTTTGCCTTAACTCAAAACAAAAATAAAAAACAAACGATGAAGTTAAGAGTAAATTATTTATTTCTCTTACTTACGTGAACCTTTGCTTAGTTACTGTATAACGATGAAGAGTTTACAGTCTCAGAGAACTTACGATAAATTAATTTATTTTTGTTGATGAACTCTAACACAATGCGATGACGCCGACGATGAATACAAACAGCAGCAGAGTTTGGTGGCTAGCAAAGCAGCGGCCGAACTGATGCACCAGTTAATGATGATTATGTTCCTTTTTTTTTAACAGCAAACTTGCATATTAACGAAGACAATTTGTAGTTGTTGATGATGAAAATGACGATTGCCTTTTATTTCGGCACAAAATTTATTTTGATGTTTTTAATTTTTATTTTTCAATAAAATTATATTTTACAATGAACGAAGATTATGTATGCGTTTTATTAAGTTCTAAAATGTTGAACGATATTTTATTGTCTTTAACATTTTTTGCTCACTTAATTTTTTCAAACACCAATAAGACTATTTTATTACATTTTACTTTTTTAACTGTCCTGTCACGGTCGCCAAATGTTTAGACGAAAATTAAACAATGCGTTTTAGTTGTTTTCAGTTTTAATGATTCTTTCTTAATGCTTATACAATTTTTGTATTTTAAAAACTAATGCTGTGTATGAGCACAAAAGATATTTACAGTTATAAATTTTAAGAAAAGAAATATGACAACTAGTGTCTTTTATACAAAAGTAATCGGTTATACAAATTAAAATAACTAATAATGTTACATAAAGGAATAAATTCATAAAAGAAATATTAGAATATAATGATCTTATTTACAGCAAAAATGTTGTGACCGAACAAGTACCTTTTATAAAAAGTACCTTTTATAAAAAGTACCCTTTATAAAAATACCTTTTACAAAAAGTACGTTTTGTTAAAAGTACCGAAAGTACACTTTTTGGTACTATTTCATGAAATAATAATCAAAGAAACTTGAAACTGGAAAAGGTTCGCCTCTCCAGAAACATAAAATTTGGAATGTAAAATCCTTCGGTGAAACAATAGATTGGGAAAAGTACTTTTTGGAAATTCCGTTTCTTAACGGGAATAAAAAGTACTTTTAATATTTGCTGAAACAATGATAGATAATTGAAATATGGATTATAGGATCCTTCGGTGAAGAAAAAACATTCTGGATGAGGTAGTTTTTGGAAATTCCGTTTCTAATGGGGGTAATAAAGTGTACTTTTGGTACTTTTTTTGTTCCTATAATAATGACCTTAGAAGAAGGAGATGGAATTAGAAATGAAATGGAGTTGAACGGGGAACAAAATGGAATAGAACAGGGAACAAGTAGATAAAACAAAGACTACGTAGGGGAATTTTTTTGAAATCGATAGAGTAATCCTGATCCTTCTATTATCCGGTATTCAATACAACCGGTAACGAAGTACCGGGATGGAAAGCTAGTTTTTCTTATAGAAAAAAGTCTCAGATTCTGATACATTTTTCTTATAGAAAAAAGTCTCAGATTCTGAGACTTTTTTCTATAAGAAAAAAGTCTCAGATTCTGAGACATTTTTCTTATAGAAAAAAGTCTCAGATTCTGAGACATTTTTCTTATAGAAAAAAGTCTCAGATTCTGAGACATTTTTCTTATAGAAAAATTCTCAGAAAATAATTTGGACATAATCCCAATAAAAAAACGGACATAATTCCCATATTTATGGGGATAACGACCACGTAACAAATTGCCATAATCTCCATTACAGGGATTTTGTCCATTAAGTAGTTGGTCATTATCTATAATTTTTTTGTTGTCTTTTCTGCGTAGCCAGCTTTCGCCCGGGCTTACGGATTACAGACTCCATAAATTAATTTAGCGGCTTCGCTAAGCCCAACCTCTCTGAAGAAAACATGGATTATGACCAAAATTGCCCCATAATGTGAATGGGGGTTATGACCGAAAAAAGTTCGGTCGTAATCTCAACAGGGAACGGACATTACCCCAATTGGGATTGTGACCGTTTTGAAAACGGTCATAGTCCCCACAACTATTATGGGGATTATGACCGTGATGAATTCGGTCATAATTCCCATTTCCGTTATAGGGGTAATGCCCTTGGGGATTATGTGCTGTCAGCAAAAAAGTTTCAGAATCTAAGATTTTTTTTTCATATAGAAAAATTTTAGAATCTGAGATTTTTTCCTATAGAAAAAGTCGCAGATTCTAAGATTTTTGTCTACAGAAAAAGTTTCAGACATTTTTCCAAATTGTTTAAAAAATTAAATAATCTTTTTTGTTTTATTTGAATACTACAAAAAATTATTAGTACTATTATTTTTTTATCAAAAATATTTATGGGAACTAAAAAAACAAAAATAAATTCTTAGTTAACCCTTCTCTACCTCAGCACTTTCTTCTTTAACTATCCTTTTCAACAAAGTCTCTCAATTTACTGTATCGGTTTTAAATAACTAAGGATGGTGTGTTTTGTTTTTGTTCTCAACCATGTTCCTAAGCTATTGATAACTTAATTTTTGTGCTGAATATAAAAGACTAAAGACAAAACAGAAAACGATTTAAGCTTAATGGTCATCCATAGCCAAAAGCTTTAAAAGATATCATGCGTAACTGAGTGTTTTTGTTAGCAACATTCATATGTTATAGTTAATAGCAAGTAAAACGAAGTAAAACTGGATTTAGCTTTAACTTTTTGCCTCATAAAATTCACACGCAAATCTACGACATAAATTTATAAAGCATCATGTGTGGGATATATGAATGTGAGTTATTCCATATAAAATCTAATGATTTTTGGAGAAAATTGTTTTTGATGATTGCTGAAGTTGTTAAACACATTTGCCAAATAATTAAATACGTCGGTTATTATTTATTTATCGGTAATTTCTTTAGACATAACTACATTGTCTAAGTTTGGTGTCAATCGGTTTCTGAGTTTAAAATTATGTACTCGGAACGAACGTTTTATATATAAAGATTATTTTCCTGAAACACATGGAATGACTCATATGTATGCGTTTGTATGTACTGCCTTGGTCGTGTGCTATCTTTCTTTACGCACATGATTTTATTATACAATTTAAGCTTTTAGTTGTTTTTTTAAACAAAAATTTTTTATATACACTCTAAAAAATGCATGTAACTTTACTATTATTAAATTAGTAAATTTTCATGTATATTTACAGAAAAGGCGCAAACTTAAGCATGTAGTGTTTAAAAAAATAGTAACACATTTATTTCGATAGAATTACACACAAAAACTAGTACATTGTGTTTTGTGAAACATGTTTATAAGATAAAAAAACACTTTCCCTTTAAATATACATTTTTTCTATGTAAAATTTGTTTCAAACACAAAATATGTAATCGTACATAATTTAACATAGTATTGTGGAAATTGTCAAAACTTTATTTATAAAAAAACATTTTGGAAAATTGTTAAATAAAAAATCAAAAACGAACACAACAGCTTGCAACTGAGGATTTTCATATCATCATTTCTGCTTCTATTGGTAAGTAAATACAGCTTTTTTTGATAGTTTTGCACAGGATGGAATTGTGGTTTCTATGAAGACCCGTATTCACGTGTGCGGACCCTATTGTTCTCAAATTTGTAATCTAAATTTTGCATTTAAAATTTTTATTTAATTTTTTAAGGTCCTTTTGGTCTGGAAAGAAATACATATGAAAATAATAGAACGAAACGTAGCCAAAATTAAAATCAAAATATGGAACCAAAATTTAGATCAATATTTTTGAACAAATCTGGAGCCAATAGGCAAACTATTTTTTAGAGGGCACATTTTCCTTAAAGAGTTTTAATCGATCCATTGCTATATCTCTATCTGAACGGAATAAATAAATCATAAGCAGTTTCTCAGAGGGCTTTCCAGTACTTGGCGGTAGTATTATACGGCAGAAAGTTCAACAAGTGATAGTGCTTAATACGGCTGTGCGGAATCTTTGAAAAAATCAAAGGAAAGAAAAATACAACTGACATGGGTGTTTGGGGTAGGGGGGAGAACGGCGGGACATTGGGACATCAAAAAAATTGTCTTATCCCCTTGAACCAAGTGCAGGTCAAGGTACATCATATGAATATAAAAATTCTCAGATTTTGAGACATATTTTCAATAGAAAAATTCTCAGAAAAAAAATTCTTTGACACATTTTTGCTATAGAAAAATTCTTAAATATTGAGACTTTTTTCTTTAGAAAAATTCTATAGAAAAAAATACCTCAGAATCTGAGAATTTTTCTATAGAAAAAATGTTTCAGAATCTGAAAAAATGTCTAAAAATCTGAGAATTTTTCTTTTGAAAAAATGTCTCAGAATCTGAGAATTTTTCTATAGAAAAAATATGTCAGAACCTGAGAATTTTTCTATAGAAAAAAAATTCTCAGATTCTGAGATATTTTTTCTATAGAAAAATTCTCAGATTCTGAGACATTTTTTCTATAGAAAAATTCTCAGATTCTGAGACATTTTTCTATAGAAAAATTCTCAGATTCTGAGACATTTTTTCTATAGAAAAATTCTCAGATTCTGAGACATTTTTTCTATAGAAAAATTCTCAGATTCTGAGACATTTTTTCTGTAGAAAAATTCTCAGATTCTGAGACATTTTTTCTATAGAAAAATTCTCAGATTCTGAGACATTTTTTCTATAGAAAAATTCTCAGATTCTGAGACATTTTTTTCTATAGAAAAATTCTCAGATTTTGAGACATTTTTTCTATAGAAAAATTCTCAGATTCTGAGACATTTTTTCTATAGAAAAATTCTCAGATTCTGAGACATTTTTTCTATGGAAAAATTCTCAGATTCTGAGACATTTTTTCTATAGAAAAATTCTCATGTTTAATTTTTTTTCTATAGAAAAAATGTCTCAGAATCTGAGAATTTTTCTATAGAAAAAATGTCTCAGAATCTGAGAATTTTTCTTTAGAAAAAATGTCTCAGAATCTGAGAATTTTTCTATAGATAAAATGTCTCAGAATCTGAGAATTTGTCTATAGAAAAATGTCTCAGAATCTGAGAATTTGTCTATAGAAAAATGTCTCAGAATCTGAGAATTTGTCTATAGAAAAATGTCTCAGAATCTGAGAATTTTTCTATAGAAAAATATCTCAGAATCTGAGAATTTTTCTATAGAAAAATATCTCAGAATCTGAGAATTTTTCTATAGAAAAATGTCTCAGAATCTGAGACTTTTTCTATAGAAAAAATGTCTCAGATTCTATAGGAAAAATGTCCCAGAATCTGAAAATTTTTCTATAGAAAAAATGTCTCAGAATCTGAGAATTTTTCTGTAGAAAAAATGTCTCAGAATCTGAGAATTTTTCTACAGAAAAAATGTCTCAGAATCTGTTTTCTATAGAAAAAATGTCTCAGAATCTGAAAATTTTTCTATGAAAAAAATATCCCAGTATCTGAAAATTTTTCTATAGAAAAAATGTCTCAGAATCTGAGAATTTTTCTATAGAAAGAAATGTTTTTGGTTACATTTTTAATTAATTTTTTTATTTGTTTTAGCTTTTTTTATTTAATTTTAACACGTTTGTTTTAAGCCTTCATTAGCCTTTTTTATTTTAAATAAAATATATAAAAATGCATTTACTGTTTTTTGATATTTGAATTTGGAAAAGTTAGGGTGGATTTATAAAAAGCAATTTCAATGTATATGTACATAATTTTCATGTATTTCCAGGCATTTCTAATTTAAGTTTACTAAATAAACATGTTTATTTAGACACAAAACGTGTAAATTTTCCTGAAACATTTTTGTTGCGAAGCATTTTGTAGACACATGAATATGTACGTTTACATACTTTGTGTCTATCACTTTAAACACAACAAGTATTTTTACACGGTTTATAGTAGGAGACAAGTTACCTACTATAAACAGGGTAAATTTACATGAAAATTAATTAGAGTGTACAATATAAACACTTTTTTCCTTAATAAATTTAAGGCTTCCCACATACATACAAAATGGTCATTTAGTATATTGAACAATGGGGTAGAGATTTCTTCATTTTCTTTAAACTTTCCATCATTCTTTACATTCAAAAGAGAAGCTCTATCAATCTGTAAAATGACTTTCAATTTGAATAAGAAAACTTTTAGCAGATTTTTCTGCTGAAATAGATATTTTAAGTAAATTATCTGTCATTCAGTACTAGAAAATAACATAAATATTTCTACAATTTTACTGATTACGTTTGCTGAATTTCAAAATATTTTTGTGCAGATTTTTAGAAGAAAAAGTCTGTTGACTTTTTTCAAGATTTCGACAGATTTTTCTGCTGATTTCACCTAGAAAATCAAGACACGTATTTAGCAAAATCTGATAAAATCAGCAGATTTCTCATAAGGCTTAAAACAGGTGCATTTTCAGCAGATTTTTCTGCTGATTGGACAGAGAATTTAATTTAAGTGCATTAGGCTTTCTTTCTAGGGTAAAGAATAATTAACCATAGACTTGCACAGCTTTATTTTAAGGCTTGTAAAACCTAACTTTTATCAACACGTGTCCGTGCACGGTGAGCCTCAGCGATGTTCAGGTTGAACTTTAGTGTCGACGAAAAGTGTAAGCGCAGTTCGATTTCTACATGAATAAATGTCACAAAACTGTTAACAGCGAAATCGTAGCTGATCGCATTCGCGAGATATCGCGAAATTAGTGTTTTTGTATTTTCTAAAATTTTGACAATGAAGTTTTTTAAATATCTTCAAAAACTGGGTATGCAGTTTTAATTGTATTTATTTACATGTCACAACACAGTTAACAGCGAAATCATATCTTCCCAATTTCGCGAGAAATCGCGAAATTACTTTTTTGCTGTTTTTATTTTTGTTTTTATCTTCATATATGATTTTTTAAAATTTCATAAAAACATGGTATGCAGTTTTACTTGTGGTTGATCAAAGGTCACACAGCTGTTGACATCAAAATTTTAGGTGCTAAATTTCGCGAGATATCGCATAATTATATATATTTTTTTTATTTTTTTATTATATTTTAAACCCGGTTCTTTAGAAATGATAAAAAAAAGTGGTAAGCAGTTTGATTTGAACATGCTGGAAGAAATTAAAACTGCCCCCAAAAAAATTATAGCTGCTCACTTTCGCGAGAAATAGCGAAAAACAGCTTTTTGGGGGTATTTCTTGTTTTGATTAATAAAAGAAGTTTCTTTAACATTGTTGAAAAACACGAAATGCAGTTTGACTTGCTATTGATCAAAGGTCATAAGGCTGTTAACATTTAAATTCTAGCTGCTTAATTCTTCGAGATATCGCAAAAAAAACTCGCTTATCTACTATTTATTTATTAATTTGTGTTATTTGTGGTCTGTAAAAACATATACTTCAATTAACGACAAAAATGTGGTATGCAGTTTGAATTCGAGGTTATTAGAGGTGACAAAACTGCAAGCATAAAAATTATAGACGATCAATTTCCCGAGAAATCGCAAAATTACTGTATGAGCTTTTATAATAAATTACTTTTTTTTCTTTGGTATAAAAAAAAAAAAATTAAGTAACGACAAGTATATGGTATGCAGTTTAAATTGCCCGTAACTGAAGGTGGTAAAACTGCTGAAATCTATATATTGACGCTAATTTTCGCGAAAAATCGCGAAAAATTTTTCAATTTTTTTTTCATTTATTTTGTATTGTAATATTATTATGCACTCTCTTTTTCTTCAAATTCAAACAGAATACCATATTTTTTAGATATTTGAAATAAATCAATGAACAGGCTAAGGGAATTCTTAATAGATTTATAAATAATAGATTTAATATTAACTTAGCGATTCCTTAAAGAATTGACCACATAGGACTTTTGTGTTAGCAGTTTAATGTATTTTTATCATGTACAAATAAAAATGCATACCACGTTTTTACACCATTTCAAAAGAACATGCAAAATTGAAAAATAAAAAAAAAATAAAAAATATATAAATAATTCCGCGATATCTTGCGACAGTGTACACCTACAACTTTGATGTCAACACCCTTATGACCTTCGATCACGTACACATTAAAGTGCATATCAGCTTTCCACAACATTTGAAAAAAACCTAGAAAAAGTTGAAAAACAAAAATTGACAAAAAAGTTATTTCGCGATTTCTCGCGAACTAAAGAAGATAGGATTTCGATGTTTACTGTTTTGTGACCTTAAAAAAGGTACAAAGAAAACTGTATACTCAGTTTTTGAAAATATTTAAAAAACTTCAATATCAAAATTTGTTAAAATATAAAATCACTAATTTCGCGATATCTCGCGAATGCGATCAGCTACGATTTCGCAGAAAACAGTTTTGTGACAACTAATCATGTAGAAATCGAACTGCATTTACACTTTTCGTCGACACTAAAGTTCAACCTGAACATCGCTGAGGCTCACCGTGCGTGACAGATACTTTTTTCTTTCATATAGATTCGAAAAACCTTTTTTCCAAAGACAGTCAGCTGTAGGCAAAATCGTCCAAAAAAAAGACCAAATTTAAAAAAGAAAAAAAGGAAAAGAAAGAAAAAAAAGAAATGAACAAAAATTAATCAGAATTTATATAAAGATTTTTAAATTCTGGCCTTCATATAAAAAATTCTCAGATGCAATTCTCACAACAAAAAATTTCAATATTTAGCAAAAATTTTCGTAAAAGACAAATTCTCAGATTCAGTGAGTTTTTTCCCATTGAAAACTTCTTAGGTTCTGAAATTTTTTTCCATTCTATTTTTCTACAAAAAAGGGTTAAGATACCGAAACGATCTTTCAACACTTACATTTTTAGGGTTTGGAAAAATATTCGATAGAAAGTACCTGAGATTAGAAAAATTTAAGACTTTTATGCTTTTTTTAAATTTTTGGAGGGAATTTTCTAGAGTCTGAGAAATTTTTCTATTAAAAAAGTTTTGTTTTCTGAGAAACTTTTCCATAGAAAATGTCTAAGGTAGTCAAGAATTTTCTGAGAAATATTTAAATAAAAGAGTCTAAAAAATTTTTTCCCAAAAAATGTTTTAGTTTCTGAGTCATTATTCTCATCGCAAAAGTCACAGAGTCTGAGTCTCCGAAATTTTTCCTACAAAAAAGTCTTGGATTCTGAGACATTTTTCACATAAAAAAATCGGAATCTAAGACCTTTTTTAGATTCTGTAATATTTGAGAAAAAATTTCATTTTTTTTTGTATTCTAGGAATTTTTTCCTGAAAAAAAGTTCTTTGCTTTTCCTATTAAAAAGTATTAGATTCCGAGACATCTTTCTAGTAAAAATAATCTTAGATTCTGATACATTTTTCCTAAAGAAAATAATATCAGAGTCTAATTGTAAGACATTTTTCCTAAGGAAAAATACTAAGATTCCAGGATATTTTTCCTATAAAAGTCAAAGATTCTATTGCATATTTTGTATATAAAATTTTCAAATTTTCCCTTAAGAAAATGTTCTTGTTTTTCCTACAGAAAAATTTTATTTTAATTTTACCTTTTTTCTGTAAAAAAATTCAGATTTAAAAACATTTTTTATAAAGAAAACTTTTGAGATTCTTGAAAATTCAAAAAAAAAAATCTTACTCATGATTTCATTTCCTTTCTTCTTTTTACCCACAAGAATTGTTTTTAAATTTTTCCTATAAAAAACTATCAGATTTTTCCTATAGAAAAACTGTTAGATTTTTATATAAAAATTTTCAAAATTTTAAGATTTTTACTATAAAAAAAATCTAAGAAAAAGTCTCAACTTTTTTTCTATAGAAAAATTCCCAAATTTTTCTTTTATAAAAACTAAAAAAAATTTCGTCTTTTAAAAAAATGTTTTATCACATAGAAAAATTTTAGCATTCAGAAATAGTATAGGATTCTTAGACATTTTTCATAGAAGAATTTCTATAGAAAAATTTCCAGATTTTTCCTATAGATAACTTTAAGGATTTTCCTATAGAAAAATTCACAAATTATTCCTATAGAAAAATTTTAAATTTTTTCCTTCTGAAATTTTTCATAAAAATTGTTAAATTCCGCGACATTTTTCCTTTAGAAAAAATTTAAAATTCTTTAATATTTTTCAAAGAAAATTTTTTAAGATCCTTGAACATTTTTCATAGAAATTTTTTTCAGATTATTTCCTTTTCAATTTCCTTTCTTTCTTTTTCTCATTTTTGTATTTTTTTTTCCTTTTTTCTGTTTTTTCTTTCGAATTTGGTTGGGGGGGGGGGGAATTTCCTTTTTTCCCCCGTGGATCCGCACCTGGTAATACGAACGTATGTATTTTAAAAAAAGGTCGCTGAATCTTGACTTAGAATCTGATTGTGTAGAAGGAATTTCTTCTATTTAAAAATTCTTTGACTTAGACTTTTTCAAACGAAAAATATGTGTTAGAATCTTAGACTTTTTTAAAGAAAATGTAGAGTTTTCTTTAAAAACAAATACATGAAAAACAAAGCTCCTTTTAAGGAGGGTTTTCAGTTTTCGATTGAAAAATCTGATGTTTGGAAAAAACTAAAAAAATTTACTACTATAATTTTATAGCTTGCCCATCACTTTTTTTTTGTCCGAACCCTTTGTGGAGGTGGATATTAAAAATATATTTAAATAATGATAAAATTTTATTAATTAAGCTCAAAAAGCCTGAAAATGAATTTGTAAATATTTATCTAAAAAAAACACCTGTAAAAAAATTTTTCTTTTAATTTTTTTATATGTTTGAGGATATGTAAGATTCGGCACAGCCGAATTTGACACTCTCTCTTGTATATATTAGTTTAAATTAGTAAAGATTGATCCATGTCGATTCTTAGACATTCTATGAATACTAGTCGTCGCTAATTTTTTAATAAAAATATATTTAATTTACACATTTGTAACACAATCTTAAATGATTTAATAAAAATGACATAAAAACTTTGAAAGAATTAAAGTTTTTAAAGAAAAACTAGTGAGGATATGCTTCAGCTTGCATGTTATTTAGTCCTAAAAAATATTTTTCTTTAATCGATTGCGTGACAAAATACGGAATCAAACTAAATTTCACTTCAAATGTTGGTTGCAAATTGGCAAAAGTTTTCTTAATCTAAAATTTCAATGATTTCTTCTTTACGAAATTTAGTATTTTATATTTAGAACAACAATCTTTATAGCGCTTAAACAAAAATATCGATATTTTAAAAAATATATAACAAACCTGGTTTTCAGCTTAAAATTTCATATATGAATATTTTGTAACGAACCTTGGCCACCGCGAGTTCTATTCCAGCAACTAATGAAAATACGTCGTTACAATGGCTATATAGTACATTAGTGTTTCCATTTTGGCCGAAATGCCTTAACCCTGCTGTTAGGTTAGAAAAAACTTACGAATGTTAGGTTAGTGGACCATTTGGTCCATACTTCAATATTCAAACAAAATAACAATTTAATATTATATATGTAAATATTTTGGATCATTTCTACCTAAATACAATTATTTTAAGCTTAACTCAACGTTAGGGATGGGTTCGTGACTGAATTTTGGGTCACGCTCACGCAAGAAATATTATAATCGCTCATAAATCACTCACTCGATTTTTTTCTTTACTCATGCTCACTTACTACTCACGTCAGTAAAACTTAAAAAATTTACGCTCACGCGTGACTCAGTTGATTCATAATTACGCTCACCCCAATTCACGCAATATTCACTTACAAATACACAATTTTAAGGAAATTAAAAAAAATGCTATTCATATATTAGCAGAACGTTAATTTGAATTTTAACTGATTGCTAAACGAAAAATAAAAATAAAACTATAAATAAAACTGACAACAATACAAACAAATATATTGAATCACGCAAGAAAAATGGCACTCACGCAAAAATTAGGCTGGCTTTCTAATCACTCACACATAAAAGTTTTGGAATCACACTCACTCAAGCATGATTCTGGTTATTAACTAGACTTTCTCTCGGCCGTGAGTCACGCGTGATTCACGTGAACCACGCAAATCACTTGATCTCTACTCAACACATCAACACATCTCTACTCAACACAGCTAATGTAAACATTTGTTGAGGGATTCCCTTTTTTCATATTCTTTACTTTAGAGATTGCTTGTATTACAATTCAACAAATGGTGCATATGTTTGTTTTGTTTTTTCCTATAATTTCTAATTATTCATCTCATTTAGGTGGCGTGGATTTTGCTGATCAAATGGTTGGTTCGTTCCTACAGCACAAAACGCGCAAGGAATCGATGGCCTACCGTTGTATTTGCAAACATACTTGATATCCCAGCAAAATCTTAAACATGGTAACGGCTATGTTATCCATTACCATGTAATGCATAGCCAAATAAAAATTTTAAAATGTGCATTAATTTTCGCCTACCGCTTACCATAGGCATTCACTATATTTATTTTTCATGCATTATGTAAAACTCATGCATTACTTTGAGTGACATCTCAAACAAAAAGATTCAATCAAGTATAGGGTATTGAAAGGTTGCCTTATTCTATACTGGATTAATGATTTTTGTTTGGGATAAGACTCAAAGTAGCGCAGGAGGTTTACATAATGCGTGAAAAATACAAAAAAGTTATGCCTATGGTAAGCGATAGGGAAAAAATGCATATTTTTGTTTTTTTTGTTATGCATTACATGGTAATGCATTACATGGCCGTCACCATTTTAAAAGTTTTGCCACAATATCCGCTTTGAATGCGTGCATTCTAATTTCTAAAATCGACGTTTCATGGGCTCCAGCTATCGAAATCCAGGAGAAAATATACTATGGACCAAATGGTCCCTTAACCTATGAAACGTAACTTTTTATTTTTCTCAGTCCTGGTTTAAGTCAGAACCTAGATTTTTTGTAAGTAACATTGTTTTATAAAAATACCCCATGAGCAAAAAAACTAAGCCAGTATATATCACCGTTCAAAAGTTACAAAGGAAACAATCCAAAAATTGGACCAAATGGGCTTAACCTAACAGCAGGGTTAAACCAATTAATTTTAATAATTCGAAAGTTTAATTAAATATATCTTCCAAGATATAATTTTCTTAAGGTTGGCGTAGTCAAAATTAGAAAAATTTTCCAAAAAGTTATTTTAACCACATTTGAAGCAAAATCGATAATTTCCGAATTGTGAAAAATTTTGCATGGAATGGAAAGGCGTCAATGCAAATACTAAAACTATGATAAGTCCAATATTTCTAAAAAAATATTTTATGAACTTTCTACGTATATTTAAGCGGTTAGTAAAGCTATTTTACAAAAGAATTTATCTAAAATGGTTTTAAATTGGAAAATACGACCATAATTTGTAATATAACAATTTTTATATGGTACACAGAAAAAAATATTCAATGGAAAAAAAATAATTAAATATTTGCTCAGCTTAAAATGTGACATTTAATTAAATTTTACTTGAATCAATTAACCATTTGCTCAAATCTGAAAAATACACAAAAAAATTCATAAAAACAAAAAAACTCATCATAGTAGGCTTTGAGTAACAATGCGATGAACGCTGTTGCGTTTTTTGTTTTAGTTTTAGTTAGTCGTCAAATAGAAAAGTACTTTCACGCACACAAGACGAAAATAAACAAAATAATATAAAGCACAAAAAAAAAAAAACAATTTAAACAAAAGACTTGAAAAGACTGACAAAAAACACTACAACTGTAAAATAATGATTAACCATTCACTCAGATCAAGCATTGGATTACTCAAAAATAACACAAAATTATTCAGTAACCGCTCACTGAAATCAAGCATCGGTTTAATCAAAAATTACAGAAAAATAACAATTAACAAATTACTCAAATCAAGCATTGGTTTAATCAAGGAACAGTCAATGACTGACCTACAATTTTCGTGCTTGATCCAACGATTTTCCTCATTAGATGACTTTTAATTAAAATAATGCTCAACCTGGTGTATTTCGTGCTTGATCTAACAACTCATTTTTATCTGCGTAAAGTTCAAAATTTGTTTTAATTAAAAAATTCCCGGGAATACGATTTTTTTAAAATGATTTCCCGGGAATTGAAAAAGTCCGGGAATTTAGAAACCCTAATGAATACCCATTTCATCCGGCTGGCTGTAGTTTAAAGAAGTTGTCCAAATTAAAAGCTTAAGTTTGGCTTGAATTTGTCTTATAATACACACAAAAAAAAATTACAAGAAAAAGTCTCGTAATCGCATTTTACTAATATTTGACAGTTTGCCTTGCTTTTTAACAAAACTTTTTTTATAGAAATTTAGATATTTTTTTCTTACTTTACATTTTTGTTTTTGTAATTTTACAAATTTCAAAGTTTTTTTTACAAAAAAGATCTAGGAAATTCACGTGAATTCCTTGTAAGTTTTATTGTGCCAAAAAAAGTTCTAAATGTATTTTTTGTTAGGAATTCTTGTAAAATAGGAGGTAGCAAAAAATCTAGTAAAGTCGCGAAACCTTTGTAAGTTTTATCGCCTCAAAAAATTTAAAATTTATAATTTTATTGGTAAAACCATTGTAAAAGGGTTTTACCACTAGGATTACTAGGAATTCTCGTCGAATAGGTGGAAGCAAAAAAAAAAAGTTACAAACTTTTCTTGTCGTTTTAAAAGGTTTTTTTTTTCAACATGATAATGTTTAATTTTAAAAAAGTTGCAGGACGCCACCTTAGTTTGACTATATAAGCTAACAATTAACGAAAAAGACAACAAGAATTACAATTTTCATTTTCTTAAAACCAAAAATTGTAATAACTTGGGTTTGTAACTTGGATAATAATTCACCTCGTGGTGAATAAAACCGTTTTTCACCAGCTGGTGAATAAAAAGTAACATACAAATTTTTTTTCTCAATTTTTTTTCACAATTTTTTTTTTTTCATCAATTTTTTTTTCAAATTTTTTTTTCATCAATTTTTTTTCATCATTTTTTTTTTTTTTCATCAAAAAATTTTTCTTCATCAAATTTTATTTTGTTTTTTCATTAATTTTTGTTCATTAATTTTATTTTTCATCAAATTTTTTTTTTTCATAAAATTTTTTTTTCATAATTTTTTGTTTAATATATTTTTTTTTTATAATTTTTTTTTCATAAATTTTTTTCATCAAATTTTTTTATCAAATTTTTTATTATCAATTTTTTTCTCGTCAAAAATTTTTTTTTCAAATTTCTTTTCTAAAATTTTTTTTACATCAAAAAATTTTCCCTTTTTATCAAAAAAATTCATCAAAATCTTTTTTCACCAAAAATGCTGGGTTCATTAAATTTTTTTATACCCTCCGTTTGTAACTCGAAATATTGGTCTAGGACCCCATTAGGTATATATATTCATGATCCTCGATCGATTTTAAGACGATCTGGCGATGTCCGTCTGTCTGTCTGTTGAAAACACGCTGACTTTTGAAAGACTTTACGGAGGATCCTTAAGTTTGGCACATATGTTGGGCATTTACCTGTTCAGGTTGGTATTGCAATCCAGCGAAATCGGTCCAGTGCACTATGGTTCCAAATTCATTTTTTTTGGCAGAAA
Source organism: Pegoplata infirma (assembly GCA_963921195.1). Lineage (NCBI taxonomy): Eukaryota > Metazoa > Arthropoda > Insecta > Diptera > Anthomyiidae > Pegoplata > Pegoplata infirma. The sequence continues at coordinate 22,663 of CAWUER010000487.1, forward strand.
TTAAAAAAATAACATTTAACAAATTTTCAAAAGCTTATACATTTCCTTAATGTCAACACTATAAGCTATCAAGAAAGTATAATGAAAGAAATTTGGTGCCAATACTTTCAGTTTGCTAGGCTTTCAAAGTTGAAAGTTTTAAGACGTATAATAAAACCGGAGTGAAATCAATATTACACTTATGCAAACGGCAAATGGGAAAAACTAAAATTATAAAGAGGCTAAAGGGACAAATTGACACCTAAGGATACTAGTTCTTATTTAAAATTCCTATTTTACATTTAATGCATCCTTGGCGTTATCCTTGGATGTTTTGATTATGCGGATTTTGGAGCCAAAATAGCCTATACCTTTCGTGGACAAAAAGTTGTGTTTGGGCACGAACTTGCATGAGTCTTTAAACGTGAAAGTGTTTTCAATATTGTATATTTAATATTAAAATTTACATCTTGCCAGCATTTTTTGGCAAACTCCCACAATTTCCATTTTAGTTTAGCACAAATTTCGGCCAAATTTGCTGTTTTTTTCGTGACACGGTTTCAAATTATTTTATTTTATAACTGTTTTGCCTTCCGTAAAGCTAATTAATTAAGAAAAATAAATTTAAAAAAAAAAAAAAAAAATTTCCAAAAAAAAAAAAATTTTCCAAAAAAAAAAATTTAACAAAAAAAAAAATTTTCAAAAAAAAATTATTTTTTTTGACAATCGATTTTTGATTGCGCTAAGAGATAAAAATCATCCCAGAGTTAATCCAAGTGACCTTGCTTCATTTTTTGAATTTATGCCAAAAAAAATCCATTTGGGACCATAGTGCAGTGGTTCAAAAGTTATGAGCAAATGAAAGAATTTCGGCAAGGGTTTTTCTGGAATTTACGAGATAAAACACACGGTAACTTTCGAACGGCATTTCTGATGGTGCTGAAGTGTGGCGTATATATTTGTCGTTCCTCTGGTCCAGTTCGTTTTAAATTTCAGCCAAATCGGTCCAGTGGTTCAAAAATAATTAGCAAAACCGTAAATTTCAGATTAGTTTTACCTTAAATTCACGTGTAGAAAACCCGTTAAACATGTTTTAAAAACATTTGTAAGTCAAAAAAATATTTTACAAGGTATTTTTGTCACACAAAAATATTTTTACACTAAAACAAAAAAAAAATACACTCAAAAAAAATTTACACTGAAAAAAAAAATTTACACTCAAAAAAAAAAAAATTAGTAAATTATTTTTTTTTTTTTAAAAAATTAATAAAAAAAAGTTTTTTTACACAAAATAAAATATTTCTAACCAAAAATGTTTTTTTTTTCACGTTAGAAAATTTACTATCACTTAAAAAGGGCATTGTGGAGGGTATTCATAGATTCGGCAAAGTCGAATTTAACTTTTCTACTTGTTAAACATAATTTTGTTTTTCGTGAAAAAAAAAACATTTTTTACCAAAACTATTTTTTTACCAAGTTTAAGCTTTTCGCATAAAAATTTTCCCTTTGGTTTTCAAATGTACATAAAACAAGTGAGAGTGTTATATTCTTTGGTGCCGAATCTTTTATACTCTCCAAAATGTAAATTACTTTTTTGCACATATTTTTGCACTTACTTACGAAATGTACAGCTCTTTTGGTTTTTTAATGAGAATCCTCGACTGATATTTCGATTCGTTTTGCATGGAATTGGAAATTAATATAACATTATTTTTTCTAAAAAAACTTTGCTTTGGCAAGTACACCCAAATCTTCCGCAAAATATTTTCATGATTTAATGTTTTGGACAAGAGTACAAAATTCGCAGGCATTTTTTTTAGCTTTGGCCAAAAAACCTACCATCACTGCCTAGTGTGTATCGTAAGAGCAATTTCCCATTCATGATAATATAAATCATACGCTGTGGTGTACTAATACTATACCATACATAATGTCAAGTGTATTTTTTCTTTTTTCATTCCGTTTTAATTTAATAAATATTTAATCAATCAAGGCAACTCGAAATAAATTTTTCAATTTTTTTTTTAAATATTTAAAAAAAATCCTCCTAAGTCTAGGTTTTCTTAGTTTCATAAAGGGCTATAAATACAACTTATTCAGAGATACATCGGAAACATGTTTTCCTTTGCTGCACATTTGGTGTGGAATGCCTTATATGTACTTTTATACAAAATATTTATTTGGGTTAAAAAGAATTTTGGCTTTGATAAAAAACTTTTTTGAGTGTAGTCAGGTTAAATAAGTACAAACATTTTCTGTTTAAAATTTCTCTGGGGGTTGTCAATGGTCAAATTCTGGTCGTGAACACTTAGACGTCTTGGTAATGAATAGTTCGATAGTGGGGACGTAGATGTTTTAAACAAAACGTGCGTTTAAAAGGCCAGTTGAACATTTTACCCATGCATGGTTGGATATTTTTGTCATGGGGCAAATGTTTTGGATGACAAAAATTTGAGACTTGACATAGTTACAATAGTTTGGACATGATTTTTAATTTTGGGACACATATTTATATTTTTAATATAGATGTTTTAGACAATGAAATCTGGGATATTAATATTTGTGAGATGAAAATTTTGGATATATGGACTAATGGGTATTTCAAACAAGGATTTATAAAAAATGTAAATAATTTCTGGCCCAGTGCTTTACATATTGTATTAACA
>CAWUER010000488.1:0-12500 GCA_963921195.1 Pegoplata infirma
GTCGCAAACAGTAGCATATACTTGGTGCGGTCATGGTTAGATTCAATGGGGTTGGCACTTGCTGAACAAAAAACAGAGGCAGTTCTAATCAGCAGTCGTAAAGTCGTTGAAAGCATTACCCTAAATATTGGTAGCTGTTCAATAGAGACAAAGGAGCACCTTAAATACCTAGGTGTAATGATAGACAACCGTTTATCATTCAAACACCACTTAGAGTATGTCGGTGATAAGGCGAGGGCAACATGTACAGCACTGTGCCGCATAATGCCTAATACTAGGGGTCCTAAATACCTACGAAGGAAATTGCTGGCGAATGTAGTGAAAAGTATAATTCTTTATGCGGCTCCAATATGGTCGGACGCGACTAAATTTAAATCATATCGTGATAAAATCTCATCAGTGTTCAGATTAGCAACTCTTCGTGTATGTTGCGCGTTTCGAACCGTGTCAGACGAAGCAGCGTTGGTCATTGGTGGTATTATACCCATTGACTTACAGGCGGAAGAAGCACAGTATGTCTTCGACTTCAAGGGTGTGTCTGATAATACTGCAAATCGTATTACGGCGAGGGGTTTAGCTGTTGGTAAATGGCAATCTCGTTGGTCATCATCAACGAAGGGTAGGTGGACGCACACATTAATTCCTAATGTGAGTGTCTGGTTGCAAAGGAAACATGGTGATATAAATTATTATCTCACCCAGTTTCTGAGTGGACATGGCTGTTTTAAGGCCTACTTGTACCGTTTTGGACATGACAGTGATCCGTTTTGTCCGTATTGTAGTGGTAACGTGGACGAAAATGCAGAACATGTTTTCTTTGACTGTCCACGTTTTACAGTTGAGAGGGAGAACCTCAAAGAGGTTGTCAGGAGTAGAATTTTTCCAGGGAATATAGTAGAGATAATGTTAACATCAGAGCGTAACTGGGAACATGTATGTAACTATGTTAAATTGGTTCTTTTAGAACTTCGTAGGCAAGAGGAGACTCGAAGAAGAGTCTAGGTTAGAGTAGTGGTGGTTTATCCCTTCCCCCCTCCGTGAGGAAATACTTAGCGGTGGTACCGCGGGGATTGTGGATCTGTGAGAGGGTGTTTAGCGTGTTAAAGTCTCGCACTCTGGCAATTTTCAGTGTGTGCCAAGTCTTTTGATGATTTTTGCCTCTATAAAAAAAAAAAAAAAAAAAAAAAAAAAAAAAAAAAAAAAAACATACATACATACATACATACATACATACATACATACATACATACATACATACATACATACATACATACATACATACATACATACATACATACATACATACATACATACATACATACATACATACATACATACATACATACATACATACATACATACATACATACATACATACATACATACATACATACATACATACATACATACATACATACATACATACATACATACATACATACATACATACATACATACATACATACATACATACATACATACATACATACATACATACATACATACATACATACATACATACATACATACATACATACATACATACATACATACATACATACATACATACATACATACATACATACATACATACATACATACATACATACATACATACATACATACATACATACATACATACATACATACATACATACATACATACATACATACATACATACATACATACATACATACATACATACATATGTATACTGAAAAATTCTAACAACAACTAAAATCACCACACATTTCTTTTGTGTCGTCTGAAGTCATTGTTAAGTTTTTTTTTTTAAAGACCCAACAAAAACTCTCGTTATCTTCGTTTCACTAATAGTTATTGCTTCGTGTTTCTTGAGAATGACTACTGTCTTGTGTGTTGTTTTCAACTGCTGGCTTTTTTTCGAAATTTAAAACTACAACAAAACTATCAACTGAGGATTGTAACAATTTCAAAAAAAAACTACTGCTATAACTACACTACCAAAATGTGCGTGTAGTAGTAGCAGAAGCAAGTGAACGACTCTGGGGTTTGTTCATTTTTAAAACTACACTATTCGTTGATTTCAGTTACTACTGCTTCTGGCAGTTTAGTTATTCTAACCCTGCTTATATGCAATGTCTGTCCAGCTGTCATGCATATTTAAAAACGGATTTAAAAATATATTAACCCTTTCCATTGTATGCCAATGATCTGATCACTAGCAGGTAGTTTTCTTTTTTACATAATTTACTACAGAAATAGTTTTCATCATCCTCATTCATATCATTCGTGGGAAATCCCAATATTTTGACAAGCAAATTTATGCATTAGGGTACAACCTTGTTTGAATTTTTTTTAATGAACTAATAAAAAATCAGGTAGATTGTTATTGCATCTAACAGTATTGTACATAAATTAATCCTTTTTTTTATTACGGGATTACCAAACATGTGAAGGTAAAAATAAAAGAGAAAGGATTAACACGAAGTTTCAGTACGGCTTCTTTTGTGATACTGTAAAGAACGTGCAAAAAACAACTACGCCCGTCTTCTAAGTGAAATAAAAGAGTGCAATTACAAGTATTTTTTTTGTAATTTATTCATACAAATAAAAACCTGTATTGTTTTAAACCGTTGAATACGTTTTTCTGTTTTCATTTTAGAATTGATTCTTTTCAAGCTCTGCTCTGATTTTTCACAAAATATACAATTATAATATTAAATACTCATAAAAAAATTATTTAAATTTATTTCATTAATTTTTGCTTAAAAAAAAAATAATAAAAAAATATTCGTCCATTAATTTATTTTCGCGTTATTGCGTTTTTAAAATATATTATTCTTATACAAATCATGTTATTTTTGTCAAACAAGTACATTAAATTCAATTTAACAGTCCCAATGTTTAGCTGTTGCGTAGTCAATAAACGAAAGACTAACAGTTTATAATCATTTTACGAAGTTGTGCACTATTTTCACGAAGTAAAACTACTAGTGGAGGTCAGCACAACATTCAACTTTTTAACTTCCACTGCTAGTGTAGTTTTGTTTTTTGTTGCCTATGTGAGCAGTAGCAATAGGAATAACTGTTAGTTTATCAAAAACAAAAACTACACTATGTGTGCAAAGAAAAAATTGTGCAGTTAGTTTTTCTCAAGCTAGTGAAATGTTCGTGTAGTAGAAATAAACTAAACTACAAACTACGATAGTTATTCGCAGTTTTTAAAGCCTGTTTTGGATATGTTGTACAAAACAGTATTGTTTATCACCAAACATTTTTTTTTTAAAAATCGAAGATGTGTTTTTTTAAATATTCGCAAAAAAAAAATGTTTTTGCATTTTTGCAACACTTCTGAAAAAAAACCGTATGATTTGGAAAATATTTCCTAAAAGAAGAAGAATTAAGCTTTTATATGAGCCATTACTTGTGATAATCGGATTACTAGTTAAAAAGTTAGAGCACGTTAAACGTCATGTATTTTTCTGACTTTTGCTAAAAAAGTCGAACTTTGACCCGCGATAATTTAAAAACTACAGCAAATTTTGAAAATCCAAAAATGCAACATATCTCATATAAACGTGGATATCTATGAGCCAAATTCTCAGTGGCGTCCAAAGGCATGTTTCCGAACAGTGGGGCGAAAATTTTTGGAATTACCCAAATATTAAAAAAAAAATTGTCATTTTTTTTTAAATTACTAAAAAAGTTTTTTACTCAAAATAAAATATTTCTAAATATTTATTTTTATTTTAGAAAATTTACTCGCACTTAAAACATTGTGGAGGGCATTCATGGATTCGGTCACGTAGAATTTAACTTTTCTACTTGTTATTTTTTTTAAATTAGAAAAACATTTTTAAACATTAAAAAATTTGATATTTTTTTTTTTTTTTAAATTACTAACCCAGCAAAACTTTTCGGAGTCATTCAAAAATAACTAGTTCTAGAAGTACTTCAAAGCTTGTCATGATAGGTTCTCAAAGAGCATCTTGGAACTAGTGATGTCACAACTAGTTCTAGAAGTGATCCAAAAGGGTAATATTTTGATTCCAAAGAGCCCTTTTGGGGTAGTTTGGGAACTAGGGATTCGGAAGTAGTCGTACATGACTTCTGCACCACTTCCATGAAACAAATACTGGTTCTCAAATAACATCTTAGAAGCTGTTTCAAAAACTTATAATATTTTTTCAAAAAAGAAAAAAAATATATATTTGATTACGTATTTCTCTGTTGCATCGTCTATTTGGAAAAAGTCAAACCTTTTGAAATATGTACAGAGGGGCTAAAAATATTATTAATTGGGTAATTTGTTTGGTATTATTAAGTATTGGGGCATTAGTGCAAATGGGTTTTATAGATCCATTCAATTACCTTACTACAATCTGGAATAAACTTCTTTATTTACTACAGCTGGAATTTTTTATTACAAAAAGTAAACAAAACTTTCCAATTGTAGCAAACATAGTAAGCAATTTGAGTAATCCAACTAAGCATTAAACGTATATTTTTTCGTCCCTACAATATTTTTTTTTTTCAAAAATCCCTTATTCTCCTTCTAGATAATTTCTAATTGCATAAATGACTAAAAAACAAAAAAAATACGTTATATTTTCAACAAAAAATAATTCAAAAATGTTTTTTTTTTTGCAAAAAAAAAATGTACAAAATGTGACAATTTCAAACAAAAATCATGGGTTAAAGAATGGGATAAAGAATTGGTTCTAGAATGACTTAAGAACCGTTCCATACATGGGTTCCTAGACTACTTTCCTAGAACTAGTTCTGATGGTGACAATTTCAAACAAAAATCATGACTCTGAGAATGAGATAGAGAACTAGTGCCACAATAGCTTCTTGGAAGTAGTTCCTGTCGTGACAATTTCAACGAAAAATCATGGGTTAAGGAATTGGATAAAGAACTGGTTCTAGAAGTAGTGGTGGAACCGTTCCATAGGAGGGGTGATTGTTTCTAGACTACTTCCCTAGAACTAGTTCTGAGGGTGACAATTTCAAACAAAAATCATGACTCTGAGAACGAGATAGAGAACTAGTCGAGCAAAAAAGAAGTACTCCAGCACTAGTTCTGGAAGTCATGCAAGTTTTGCTGGGTAAAAAAGTTTTTTACTCAAAATAAAATATTTCTCAATATTTTTATTTTAGAAAATTTACTCGCACTTAAAATATTGTGGAGGGCATTCATGGATTCGGCCAAGTAGAATTTAACTTTTCTACTTGTTATTTTTTTTTTTTAAATTAGGTCAGTTTGCGCAGATACAACTTTTAAGTGTTACAAATTAAAATAATAAAAATATTAAAAATCAATTCATAAAATTTTAATAAAAATATTAAAAAACAATTTATTCTATTTGTTATATGGGTTCAAGTTGAAAAATGTAGAACTAAATTTAATTTTTAAAAATTATAGACACTTCTAGTATTTTTTTCTAGCACGGGCTCTATACTATTTGTTATATGGGTTCAAGTTGAAAAATGTGGAAGTAAATTTAATTGCAAAAATTATAGACATTTCTAGTATTCCAGACTGGTTTCAAACAGAGCCCCCCCGTTTCCCGGGTAGACGAGTACCCGAGCTACAGCGACTACCCGGGTAGCTCAACTAGTTGAAATGAACTTTTGTACGATTAAAACTGTATAAAATCTAGTATTATTAGAAATAATAATATAAATTTGAATGGCGAGATTACAAGGAATAACCTCACAAAATTTTATGTAAATCTAAAAACAACTGTGGCTTCGGCATACAACTACCCGTCTCGGCTCGTCCACTTTCCATACAAATGTGTGAAAAAGTGTACAATTTTCAAATTTGAAGTCATTTTATCAACATTTTTTCAAAAAGACTGCTCCGAAAATGGCCTCTTTTTGGAATTTCGCTTGGTAATAGCAAAAAAAAGATGCGTATTACAGAGCTGATTATGGGAAAAATAATCCAAAAAAAAATTAGAGTCTGTCTTTGCCTCCCTACAACCGGTTAAAGTTCGCAATCGTAGTGTATTTTGTCAAAAAAAAAAAACATTTTTTGTTTTGACCGTTATTGGTGTCAAAATTCGCGGAATGTTTAGTACATTAAGGGAAAAATATTTAAAAAGTTTTCAACGAATAATTTTGGTCCACCAGAGCATTTAAGGAAAGAAAGAATCGAAGTTTTTGGTAATTTTGAACTTTACATTTTCATATTGACGCGGATGTTATTCAATCAAGTTCAGAAGGGTATAAAAATCGTCCATGTTCTTTAAGTACCATTTTAAGCCACTTAAAAAAAAGTCGAACAAAAAGTCGAAAAAAATATATTTATTTTCAAAGACTATTAAAGAAGACGTATCACGCGGGAAAGTGGATGAACCCTCTGGAAAAATACTCCCGCGGAGAGATATGGATGAATTCTTCTTTAGTTTTTCATTCGTAGTGGAGAAAAATATTTTGAATCCAATTAGAAAATTCAATCAGAATTTGTCAAAATCCACTAATACATTCTCAAATTGAATCAGAATTTACCAATACACACTTCTAAAAATATTTTTTTGCGGACAAGGAGAAAAGAAAATAAACAAATATTTCTCCACGGGAGCTCGCTTGCAAATTAGTGAATTCCTTTTTTGGAGGCTGGAAGCTCTTGGACACCCTTTGTTTATTTTACTAGTTTTTGCAACAAAAATTGAATAAGTGGATTAAATTTCATCATGCAAATATTTTTCCCTTAATGTGCTCCAAATTCTGCAAATTTTGACACCAACTTCGGCCAAAACAAAAAAAACATTTTTTTTTTACAAAATACACTACGGTTGTCTCAGATTCTAAGAATTTTTTTATAGAAAAATTCTGAGATAGGTGTTTAGTATAGACCAGCGGTTACCAACCTATGGTACGCGTACCACTAGGGGGTACGCGAAACTGTCCGCGGGGGTACGCAAAATTTTAGTAATTTGGACATTCGTTTTAGATTAACCTTTCAATGCTGGTTCCGCATCTAGCTTTCAAATTTTTCCATAACGTCAGGTTTTTAAGAAAGTTGAGGTCAAAGTTCACAAAAAATTTATTTTTATACAATTTAGAGAGCATTTTTTACGAAATTTTTTGGATGATATTTTGATATCTGACCAATTGTTTTCAATTAACATTTTGATGAGAAAATGTATGTCAAAGTTCTCAAAAAACGTGTTTTTGGGCATTTTTGAGACGGGTTGTGATAGAGTGGACATTTTGGTATTACTTTGTTAAGCTCAAAATGCCCTTTTATAGTATACACGAGGGTGTTTCATTCGAAAAGTCACGGAATTATTGATCTGCCCTCGTATTAAAAAAAAAATAAATAAAAATTAAAAAAAACATTATATTTCCTCCCCCTGTGATGGGGTTTTGGAACTTTTTTTAAGAGTTCAAACAACGTCCGTTGTTTTTATTTTTGGTGTAGAATCGACTGGTAAAATCAGATTTGTAACATTTTTAGTCGTTTTTGGTCTGCAGAAAAATCAGGTCAAAATCCGGGTTTTCAGATGCATTGAACCACCCCAATGAGCAAAAATTTTTCCAAAAAATAACACCATTGTTTTGATTTCCCCTAAATCCATAAAAAATATGATAATACCCGGAGATCAAAAATTTCAATATTAACTGTAATATTTGTGAATTTTTTTAACGAAAACAAAAAACTCATAAGGGGTACGCGGCTGATAAAATTTAAAATTAGGGGTACGCAAGCCAAAAAGGTTGGTATCCGCTGGTATAGACTATTTCTCAGATTTTGATATATTTTTCATACAGGAAAATTCTCTTAGAATTTAAAAAAATATCAGTACCCCAAAAATCCAAGTAGCATCAGATTTTTTTTTTTTTTTGTATTCGTTGAATATATTTTTTTAAAAATTTTGACTGCACTATGAATTAAAGTATTTTATTTCTATTTTTTTAATAAACATGAACTTTTATTTTAAATCCCCTAACACATGTTGTGGTTTTACATGTATGAAAACTATTTGTGTGTGTGTGTTTTTTTGGTTTTTTAATTTTTTTTAAAAAACTAATAATATAAAATTGCAAAAAGTCACGCATAATAAACGTGTTACAATACAGTAGAGGTAGATAATCATATGAAAGGTATCATGTTTTTGAACACTATACCATGCTATGATTACAATATAGTTTTTTTTTTTTTTATTTTTCTGAAGAAGAACAACAACTATTAAAATATCCTTTTCATTTGAAAAAGAGTTTTACAGTTTATTATAAGCAAGTGCTCTGTACATGAGCAAAAGTATCCTTCTAAAAATTAAATTATTTTGCAGTTGTTTAACAATGATGGTTGTGTTTTTTTGTGTTTAATGCTCTTGCATAAAAAGGATAAAGTTTGTAGAAAAATAAAATCCTTTAATATATGTTAGTTAGTACAAAACTAGAACCCAAAAGCTTCCTTTTGTATTTTGTTTTAAATTTTCAGATTTTTTAAAAATTTAATAGAGTTGCATTTTCCTTCAACTTTTTATTATCTTAAGTGTCCGGGCAAATTTTTAATTCTGGTAGACCCAGTGTTACCATATATTTTTTTGAAAAATCTTATTTTTTCTGAAAAAAAATCTTTTTTTTGTAAAAAAAATCTTTTTTTTTAAAAAAATATTAAAATCATTAAAAAAAACTCACAAATTGTTTTTTAAATTCAATAATAATATTAAATTTATAAAAAAATATATATTTCTGAGGTAATTTGAGCTTATTTAGAAAATAAATTTTTGTTTTTGTCGTTCCAAAAATCTTTTTTTCAGAAATAAAATCTTTTTAGCACCTCAAAAAACTTGCAAAAAAAGATAAATCTTGATATATGGCAACACTGGGTAGACTAAAAATTATGTGGTATAAATTTGAGGCCAATCAGAATAAATTAACCTGTGGCGCCCGGAGATCAGAGTATGCGATTTTAGAAAATTAAATAAAAAATGTGTCATGCGATACATATTTTTTTTTTTATGTTAACGTGATAATGTTTTTTGGCTGGTCTCAAATTTTAAAATTGATGCAGGATACCACCTCAGTTTGAATATATAACACTGTGCAACAAATTTGAGGTCTTCGAGTGTGTCTTGAACGGGACCAAAAAAAAAAAAAATAATTAAAAGTATACCAATAGAATACCAAAACCCCCGAAGTGTTTTGAAAACTTAGCTTGAGTTCTTTTTTTATAGCCCAATGAAATTTTTCACTTTTTTTTCAAAGGCGTTTTGAATAAGTCAGAAAAGAAGTATTAAATCTAATACTACACACAAAAAAAAACTTTGTCAAATTACTGGAAAAGTCTCGTAATCCCATTTTACCAATATTTGACAGCTTTCCGTGTTTTTTAACAAATCGAAATTTACATTTTTTCTGTAATTTTACATTTTTTTTTTAATTTTACAAATTTCCAAAATAATTTTACAAAAAAAATCTCGTTAATTCGCTAGAATTCCTTGTAATTTTAATTGCGCAAAAAAAATGTAAATTTACAATTTTATTGGAAAAAAAGCTTGTAAAATTACAAAATTATTGGTAAAAAGCTTGTAAAATTACTAGGAATTTTTGTCAAATAGAAGGTAGCGAAAAATCTAGTAAAATTACGAAACCTCTTTGTTAATTTTATCGTGTCAAAAAATTTGTAAACTTACAATTTTATTGGTAAAAACCTTGTAAAACTACAAAATTATTGGTTAAAATCTTGTAAAATTACTAGGAATTTTTGTCAAATAGGAGGTAGCAAACAAAAAAAGTTACAAGTTTTTCTTCTAATCTTACAAGGTTTTTTTGTTGAGTGTAAGGTAAATAATGTTAAGACTTTAGTAAAATTTGAAAGTGTTCTTTTCTTAGAATATATTAACCCTCAATCTTTCATTTTTATACCCTCCACTTAGTGATAGAGGGTATATATAAGTTTGTCATTCCGTTTGTAACTCATCGAAATATCGATCTGTGACCCCATAAAGTATATATATTCATGATGCCCGATCGATTTTAAGACATTCTAGCGATGTCCGTCTGTCTGTCTGTGAAAAATGCTGTCACCGACAAAATATTGCACAGAGATGACTGAAACTTAACATATTTATTGGAAGTTCTCCCGAGAAGTTTGGTATTGCATTTGAGCGATATCGGTTCAGCGGTTCAAAAGTTATGAACTAAAATGTAAGCACACCTCAAAAATTTCAGTACATTCAACATAACCTAAAAATACAAAATGCTTTAATTCGGCTTCTGCACTCACAAAAAAAAAAAAAAACTGTAATGTTAGCAAAAAAAGCTTGTAAACCTACAGGAAAATTTGCTGATTTTGAACCCACAATTTTTTTGGTAAAGTTAGCAAAACTGTTTTGCCAAAAATTAGTTAACTGAAATTTTTTTTATTTCAACTTTCATACACATTTGAGGACCTCATCGGGTTCGAACCCGATAGGTCCTGACCCCCCTTGGGCCTAGACCTAGTTGGGTTCCTTAAAAATCTTCATAGTTTTTGATCCAAAATTTTTGTCCGTTTCGCTCTATCTTGCTTAGTTTTTGAGATACGTGATTTTAGGGGACCACTGGGGTTTTGAGAATTAAAAAACTCGATAACTTCAAAAATATTACTCGGAGAGCTTTTGGTTTTTTGTGGTCTTGTTTTACGTGTTGAGGGCTACAAAAATGCTTTTGCACTTTTTATCGTGTCGGCAATATTTACCGAGATATGAGCATTTTAAAATTTTCGGGAATGCTAACTTTTTTGGATCCAAAGTTAGGACCCATTAGGGGCCACACATGTGAAGAGGACCGACGATACTCGAGAACCAAAAATGGCCTCCATTTTCCTCTATCTGGCTTAGTTTCCGAGATAGCGCCATTATAAGTTTTCTAAAAAAAAAAAAAAATTACCATTTTTTTTTGCTAATATTAGCAAAAAAGCTTGTAAAAATTTGGTCAACTCAATTTTAAGTTTAGCAAAAAATATTAATTAAAATTTTGTTTAAAATTGCTAATGCGCTAAATGAAGTTTACAAGATATTTTTGCTAACATGCTAATCTCAGCTAAAAATTTGCTAAAGGTTAGCTTACTAGCATTAGTAAAAAAAATAGTAAATCTACTAACGTGTTATTTTGAGTGTGGTTGACATATGCGAACATAATTGAACACCAAATGGTATTTAAACAAGTACGACCATATTTTTTGATAAAAAAAGAAAAAAATTGCGGATTTTTTTTTTACCAATTTTTTTTTTCGCGGAAATTTTTTTTCAATTTTTTTTTTTTTCAAAAGTAATTGACTTTTAAATGAAGTTTTTTGCAATAATCTTTTTGAAATTGTGGAGGGTATCACTACATTCGGCAAGGCCGAATTTAACTTTTTTACTTGTTAGGAGTCATTTTGGTCCTTTTTTCAAATATCCTCATAGAGCACTAATAAAGCGTGCATTTAAAGGGTTAAAATGTTCTAAAATTTTTTTTTGCATCAAATTTCACTAGGGGTTGCCAAAGATCAAAAGTTGCGTGCGAAATGTACAAAATGCTTAAAAAAGTAAAATTGTAAATTATTACATACTAATAAATTGTTGTTCATCAAAGTCGTGTGAAATGAGTCGAAAAAATGTTATAAATCTGCTTCTGACTCGAATTTCGATAATAGATATCTGCAGTGAAATTTGATGGCGGTTGTTTTCTTAGAAAATGTTAACCCTCTCTTTCCCATTTTTAGGGGTAATTATGGACCTTTTTTCAAATATCCTTTTAGAAAACGATTAAGGCGTGCGTTTAAAGGGTTAACTTTTAATCTTCAGCAATCTCTAGTGAAATTTGATGCAGAAAATTTTTGTAGAACATTTTAACCCTTCAAACGTACGTTTTATTGGTGTTCTATGAGGATATTTGAAAAAGGAACAAAATGACCCCTAAAAATGGTAGATAGAGGGTTAGTATATTCTAAGAAAAGAACTGCCATCAAATTTTACTGAAGGCAGTCTCAACATTATTTACCTCAGAATTAGATTTAATACTTCTTTTTTTACTTATTCAAATCGCCTTTGAAAAAAAATTAAAAACTTCTGTGAGCCATAAAAAAATAACTTGAGCTAAGTTTCCAAAACCCTTCGGGGGTTTTACTCTACTGTTGGTATACATTAATTTTTTTGTGCTACCATACAAGATAAAAAATGGAGTTGCACAGTGTTATATATCAGAAATTTCCATTTATATTACAGAAATTTCTATTTATGTTTCAGAAATTTCCAATTGTATTTAAGAAATTTAAATTTGTATTTCGAAAATTTTCTAAATGCTTTTCAGAAAGTTCCATTCGTATTTCAAAATTTTCTAAATTCTTTCCAGAAAATTCATTAACATATATTTCCATCATTTATAAAATTTTGAAATACAAATGGAAATTTCTTAATTATAGTAGGAAATTTCTGAAATTTCTTAGAAAAATAGAAATTTCTGAAATATAATTCTGATTAATTTTTATTAAAAAATAAAAATTGTTTTATTCGACCTTTAAAATATTATATTT
>CAWUER010000488.1:15000-25000 GCA_963921195.1 Pegoplata infirma
GTCTGTCTGTCTGTCTGTCTGTCTGTCTGTCTGTCTGTCTGTCTGTCTGTCTGTCTGTCTGTCTGTCTGTCTGTCTGTCTGTCTGTCTGTCTGTCTGTCTGTCTGTCTGTCTGTCTGTCTGTCTGTCTGTCTGTCTGTCTGTCTGTCTGTCTGTCTGTCTGTCTGTCTGTCTGTCTGTCTGTCTGTCTGTCTGTCTGTCTGTCTGTCTGTCTGTCTGTCTGTCTGTCTGTCTGTCTGTCTGTCTGTCTGTCTGTCTGTCTGTCTGTCTGTCTGTCTGTCTGTCTGTCTGTCTGTCTGTCTGTCTGTCTGTCTGTCTGTCTGTCTGTCTGTCTGTCTGTCTGTCTGTCTGTCTGTCTGTCTGTCTGTCTGTCTGTCTGTCTGTCTGTCTGTCTGTCTGTCTGTCTGTCTGTCTGTCTGTCTGTCTGTCTGTCTGTCTGTCTGTCTGTCTGTCTGTCTGTCTGTCTGTCTGTCTGTCTGTCTGTCTGTCTGTCTGTCTGTCTGTCTGTCTGTCTGTCTGTCTGTCTGTCTGTCTGTCTGTCTGTCTGTCTGTCTGTCTGTCTGTCTGTCTGTCTGTCTGTCTGTCTGTCTGTCTGTCTGTCTGTCTGTCTGTCTGTCTGTCTGTCTGTCTGTCTGTCTGTCTGTCTGTCTGTCTGTCTGTCTGTCTGTCTGTCTGTCTGTCTGTCTGTCTGTCTGTCTGTCTGTCTGTCTGTCTGTCTGTCTGTCTGTCTGTCTGTCTGTCTGTCTGTCTGTCTGTCTGTCTGTCTGTCTGTCTGTCTGTCTGTCTGTCTGTCTGTCTGTCTGTCTGTCTGTCTGTCTGTCTGTCTGTCTGTCTGTCTGTCTGTCTGTCTGTCTGTCTGTCTGTCTGTCTGTCTGTCTGTCTGTCTGTCTGTCTGTCTGTCTGTCTGTCTGTCTGTCTGTCTGTCTGTCTGTCTGTCTGTCTGTCTGTCTGTCTGTCTGTCTGTCTGTCTGTCTGTCTGTCTGTCTGTCTGTCTGTCTGTCTGTCTGTCTGTCTGTCTGTCTGTCTGTCTGTCTGTCTGTCTGTCTGTCTGTCTGTCTGTCTGTCTGTCTGTCTGTCTGTCTGTCTGTCTGTCTGTCTGTCTGTCTGTCTGTCTGTCTGTCTGTCTGTCTGTCTGTCTGTCTGTCTGTCTGTCTGTCTGTCTGTCTGTCTGTCTGTCTGTCTGTCTGTCTGTCTGTCTGTCTGTCTGTCTGTCTGTCTGTCTGTCTGTCTGTCTGTCTGTCTGTCTGTCTGTCTGTCTGTCTGTCTGTCTGTCTGTCTGTCTGTCTGTCTGTCTGTCTGTCTGTCTGTCTGTCTGTCTGTCTGTCTGTCTGTCTGTCTGTCTGTCTGTCTGTCTGTCTGTCTGTCTGTCTGTCTGTCTGTCTGTCTGTCTGTCTGTCTGTCTGTCTGTCTGTCTGTCTGTCTGTCTGTCTGTCTGTCTGTCTGTCTGTCTGTCTGTCTGTCTGTCTGTCTGTCTGTCTGTCTGTCTGTCTGTCTGTCTGTCTGTCTGTCTGTCTGTCTGTCTGTCTGTCTGTCTGTCTGTCTGTCTGTCTGTCTGTCTGTCTGTCTGTCTGTCTGTCTGTCTGTCTGTCTGTCTGTCTGTCTGTCTGTCTGTCTGTCTGTCTGTCTGTCTGTCTGTCTGTCTGTCTGTCTGTCTGTCTGTCTGTCTGTCTGTCTGTCTGTCTGTCTGTCTGTCTGTCTGTCTGTCTGTCTGTCTGTCTGTCTGTCTGTCTGTCTGTCTGTCTGTCTGTCTGTCTGTCTGTCTGTCTGTCTGTCTGTCTGTCTGTCTGTCTGTCTGTCTGTCTGTCTGTCTGTCTGTCTGTCTGTCTGTCTGTCTGTCTGTCTGTCTGTCTGTCTGTCTGTCTGTCTGTCTGTCTGTCTGTCTGTCTGTCTGTCTGTCTGTCTGTCTGTCTGTCTGTCTGTCTGTCTGTCTGTCTGTCTGTCTGTCTGTCTGTCTGTCTGTCTGTCTGTCTGTCTGTCTGTCTGTCTGTCTGTCTGTCTGTCTGTCTGTCTGTCTGTCTGTCTGTCTGTCTGTCTGTCTGTCTGTCTGTCTGTCTGTCTGTCTGTCTGTCTGTCTGTCTGTCTGTCTGTCTGTCTGTCTGTCTGTCTGTCTGTCTGTCTGTCTGTCTGTCTGTCTGTCTGTCTGTCTGTCTGTCTGTCTGTCTGTCTGTCTGTCTGTCTGTCTGTCTGTCTGTCTGTCTGTCTGTCTGTCTGTCTGTCTGTCTGTCTGTCTGTCTGTCTGTCTGTCTGTCTGTCTGTCTGTCTGTCTGTCTGTCTGTCTGTCTGTCTGTCTGTCTGTCTGTCTGTCTGTCTGTCTGTCTGTCTGTCTGTCTGTCTGTCTGTCTGTCTGTCTGTCTGTCTGTCTGTCTGTCTGTCTGTCTGTCTGTCTGTCTGTCTGTCTGTCTGTCTGTCTGTCTGTCTGTCTGTCTGTCTGTCTGTCTGTCTGTCTGTCTGTCTGTCTGTCTGTCTGTCTGTCTGTCTGTCTGTCTGTCTGTCTGTCTGTCTGTCTGTCTGTCTGTCTGTCTGTCTGTCTGTCTGTCTGTCTGTCTGTCTGTCTGTCTGTCTGTCTGTCTGTCTGTCTGTCTGTCTGTCTGTCTGTCTGTCTGTCTGTCTGTCTGTCTGTCTGTCTGTCTGTCTGTCTGTCTGTCTGTCTGTCTGTCTGTCTGTCTGTCTGTCTGTCTGTCTGTCTGTCTGTCTGTCTGTCTGTCTGTCTGTCTGTCTGTCTGTCTGTCTGTCTGTCTGTCTGTCTGTCTGTCTGTCTGTCTGTCTGTCTGTCTGTCTGTCTGTCTGTCTGTCTGTCTGTCTGTCTGTCTGTCTGTCTGTCTGTCTGTCTGTCTGTCTGTCTGTCTGTCTGTCTGTCTGTCTGTCTGTCTGTCTGTCTGTCTGTCTGTCTGTCTGTCTGTCTGTCTGTCTGTCTGTCTGTCTGTCTGTCTGTCTGTCTGTCTGTCTGTCTGTCTGTCTGTCTGTCTGTCTGTCTGTCTGTCTGTCTGTCTGTCTGTCTGTCTGTCTGTCTGTCTGTCTGTCTGTCTGTCTGTCTGTCTGTCTGTCTGTCTGTCTGTCTGTCTGTCTGTCTGTCTGTCTGTCTGTCTGTCTGTCTGTCTGTCTGTCTGTCTGTCTGTCTGTCTGTCTGTCTGTCTGTCTGTCTGTCTGTCTGTCTGTCTGTCTGTCTGTCTGTCTGTCTGTCTGTCTGTCTGTCTGTCTGTCTGTCTGTCTGTCTGTCTGTCTGTCTGTCTGTCTGTCTGTCTGTCTGTCTGTCTGTCTGTCTGTCTGTCTGTCTGTCTGTCTGTCTGTCTGTCTGTCTGTCTGTCTGTCTGTCTGTCTGTCTGTCTGTCTGTCTGTCTGTCTGTCTGTCTGTCTGTCTGTCTGTCTGTCTGTCTGTCTGTCTGTCTGTCTGTCTGTCTGTCTGTCTGTCTGTCTGTCTGTCTGTCTGTCTGTCTGTCTGTCTGTCTGTCTGTCTGTCTGTCTGTCTGTCTGTCTGTCTGTCTGTCTGTCTGTCTGTCTGTCTGTCTGTCTGTCTGTCTGTCTGTCTGTCTGTCTGTCTGTCTGTCTGTCTGTCTGTCTGTCTGTCTGTCTGTCTGTCTGTCTGTCTGTCTGTCTGTCTGTCTGTCTGTCTGTCTGTCTGTCTGTCTGTCTGTCTGTCTGTCTGTCTGTCTGTCTGTCTGTCTGTCTGTCTGTCTGTCTGTCTGTCTGTCTGTCTGTCTGTCTGTCTGTCTGTCTGTCTGTCTGTCTGTCTGTCTGTCTGTCTGTCTGTCTGTCTGTCTGTCTGTCTGTCTGTCTGTCTGTCTGTCTGTCTGTCTGTCTGTCTGTCTGTCTGTCTGTCTGTCTGTCTGTCTGTCTGTCTGTCTGTCTGTCTGTCTGTCTGTCTGTCTGTCTGTCTGTCTGTCTGTCTGTCTGTCTGTCTGTCTGTCTGTCTGTCTGTCTGTCTGTCTGTCTGTCTGTCTGTCTGTCTGTCTGTCTGTCTGTCTGTCTGTCTGTCTGTCTGTCTGTCTGTCTGTCTGTCTGTCTGTCTGTCTGTCTGTCTGTCTGTCTGTCTGTCTGTCTGTCTGTCTGTCTGTCTGTCTGTCTGTCTGTCTGTCTGTCTGTCTGTCTGTCTGTCTGTCTGTCTGTCTGTCTGTCTGTCTGTCTGTCTGTCTGTCTGTCTGTCTGTCTGTCTGTCTGTCTGTCTGTCTGTCTGTCTGTCTGTCTGTCTGTCTGTCTGTCTGTCTGTCTGTCTGTCTGTCTGTCTGTCTGTCTGTCTGTCTGTCTGTCTGTCTGTCTGTCTGTCTGTCTGTCTGTCTGTCTGTCTGTCTGTCTGTCTGTCTGTCTGTCTGTCTGTCTGTCTGTCTGTCTGTCTGTCTGTCTGTCTGTCTGTCTGTCTGTCTGTCTGTCTGTCTGTCTGTCTGTCTGTCTGTCTGTCTGTCTGTCTGTCTGTCTGTCTGTCTGTCTGTCTGTCTGTCTGTCTGTCTGTCTGTCTGTCTGTCTGTCTGTCTGTCTGTCTGTCTGTCTGTCTGTCTGTCTGTCTGTCTGTCTGTCTGTCTGTCTGTCTGTCTGTCTGTCTGTCTGTCTGTCTGTCTGTCTGTCTGTCTGTCTGTCTGTCTGTCTGTCTGTCTGTCTGTCTGTCTGTCTGTCTGTCTGTCTGTCTGTCTGTCTGTCTGTCTGTCTGTCTGTCTGTCTGTCTGTCTGTCTGTCTGTCTGTCTGTCTGTCTGTCTGTCTGTCTGTCTGTCTGTCTGTCTGTCTGTCTGTCTGTCTGTCTGTCTGTCTGTCTGTCTGTCTGTCTGTCTGTCTGTCTGTCTGTCTGTCTGTCTGTCTGTCTGTCTGTCTGTCTGTCTGTCTGTCTGTCTGTCTGTCTGTCTGTCTGTCTGTCTGTCTGTCTGTCTGTCTGTCTGTCTGTCTGTCTGTCTGTCTGTCTGTCTGTCTGTCTGTCTGTCTGTCTGTCTGTCTGTCTGTCTGTCTGTCTGTCTGTCTGTCTGTCTGTCTGTCTGTCTGTCTGTCTGTCTGTCTGTCTGTCTGTCTGTCTGTCTGTCTGTCTGTCTGTCTGTCTGTCTGTCTGTCTGTCTGTCTGTCTGTCTGTCTGTCTGTCTGTCTGTCTGTCTGTCTGTCTGTCTGTCTGTCTGTCTGTCTGTCTGTCTGTCTGTCTGTCTGTCTGTCTGTCTGTCTGTCTGTCTGTCTGTCTGTCTGTCTGTCTGTCTGTCTGTCTGTCTGTCTGTCTGTCTGTCTGTCTGTCTGTCTGTCTGTCTGTCTGTCTGTCTGTCTGTCTGTCTGTCTGTCTGTCTGTCTGTCTGTCTGTCTGTCTGTCTGTCTGTCCTGTCTGTCTGTCTGTCTGTCTGTCTGTCTGTCTGTCTGTCTGTCTGTCTGTCTGTCTGTCTGTCTGTCTGTCTGTCTGTCTGTCTGTCTGTCTGTCTGTCTGTCTGTCTGTCTGTCTGTCTGTCTGTCTGTCTGTCTGTCTGTCTGTCTGTCTGTCTGTCTGTCTGTCTGTCTGTCTGTCTGTCTGTCTGTCTGTCTGTCTGTCTGTCTGTCTGTCTGTCTGTCTGTCTGTCTGTCTGTCTGTCTGTCTGTCTGTCTGTCTGTCTGTCTGTCTGTCTGTCTGTCTGTCTGTCTGTCTGTCTGTCTGTCTGTCTGTCTGTCTGTCTGTCTGTCTGTCTGTCTGTCTGTCTGTCTGTCTGTCTGTCTGTCTGTCTGTCTGTCTGTCTGTCTGTCTGTCTGTCTGTCTGTCTGTCTGTCTGTCTGTCTGTCTGTCTGTCTGTCTGTCTGTCTGTCTGTCTGTCTGTCTGTCTGTCTGTCTGTCTGTCTGTCTGTCTGTCTGTCTGTCTGTCTGTCTGTCTGTCTGTCTGTCTGTCTGTCTGTCTGTCTGTCTGTCTGTCTGTCTGTCTGTCTGTCTGTCTGTCTGTCTGTCTGTCTGTCTGTCTGTCTGTCTGTCTGTCTGTCTGTCTGTCTGTCTGTCTGTCTGTCTGTCTGTCTGTCTGTCTGTCTGTCTGTCTGTCTGTCTGTCTGTCTGTCTGTCTGTCTGTCTGTCTGTCTGTCTGTCTGTCTGTCTGTCTGTCTGTCTGTCTGTCTGTCTGTCTGTCTGTCTGTCTGTCTGTCTGTCTGTCTGTCTGTCTGTCTGTCTGTCTGTCTGTCTGTCTGTCTGTCTGTCTGTCTGTCTGTCTGTCTGTCTGTCTGTCTGTCTGTCTGTCTGTCTGTCTGTCTGTCTGTCTGTCTGTCTGTCTGTCTGTCTGTCTGTCTGTCTGTCTGTCTGTCTGTCTGTCTGTCTGTCTGTCTGTCTGTCTGTCTGTCTGTCTGTCTGTCTGTCTGTCTGTCTGTCTGTCTGTCTGTCTGTCTGTCTGTCTGTCTGTCTGTCTGTCTGTCTGTCTGTCTGTCTGTCTGTCTGTCTGTCTGTCTGTCTGTCTGTCTGTCTGTCTGTCTGTCTGTCTGTCTGTCTGTCTGTCTGTCTGTCTGTCTGTCTGTCTGTCTGTCTGTCTGTCTGTCTGTCTGTCTGTCTGTCTGTCTGTCTGTCTGTCTGTCTGTCTGTCTGTCTGTCTGTCTGTCTGTCTGTCTGTCTGTCTGTCTGTCTGTCTGTCTGTCTGTCTGTCTGTCTGTCTGTCTGTCTGTCTGTCTGTCTGTCTGTCTGTCTGTCTGTCTGTCTGTCTGTCTGTCTGTCTGTCTGTCTGTCTGTCTGTCTGTCTGTCTGTCTGTCTGTCTGTCTGTCTGTCTGTCTGTCTGTCTGTCTGTCTGTCTGTCTGTCTGTCTGTCTGTCTGTCTGTCTGTCTGTCTGTCTGTCTGTCTGTCTGTCTGTCTGTCTGTCTGTCTGTCTGTCTGTCTGTCTGTCTGTCTGTCTGTCTGTCTGTCTGTCTGTCTGTCTGTCTGTCTGTCTGTCTGTCTGTCTGTCTGTCTGTCTGTCTGTCTGTCTGTCTGTCTGTCTGTCTGTCTGTCTGTCTGTCTGTCTGTCTGTCTGTCTGTCTGTCTGTCTGTCTGTCTGTCTGTCTGTCTGTCTGTCTGTCTGTCTGTCTGTCTGTCTGTCTGTCTGTCTGTCTGTCTGTCTGTCTGTCTGTCTGTCTGTCTGTCTGTCTGTCTGTCTGTCTGTCTGTCTGTCTGTCTGTCTGTCTGTCTGTCTGTCTGTCTGTCTGTCTGTCTGTCTGTCTGTCTGTCTGTCTGTCTGTCTGTCTGTCTGTCTGTCTGTCTGTCTGTCTGTCTGTCTGTCTGTCTGTCTGTCTGTCTGTCTGTCTGTCTGTCTGTCTGTCTGTCTGTCTGTCTGTCTGTCTGTCTGTCTGTCTGTCTGTCTGTCTGTCTGTCTGTCTGTCTGTCTGTCTGTCTGTCTGTCTGTCTGTCTGTCTGTCTGTCTGTCTGTCTGTCTGTCTGTCTGTCTGTCTGTCTGTCTGTCTGTCTGTCTGTCTGTCTGTCTGTCTGTCTGTCTGTCTGTCTGTCTGTCTGTCTGTCTGTCTGTCTGTCTGTCTGTCTGTCTGTCTGTCTGTCTGTCTGTCTGTCTGTCTGTCTGTCTGTCTGTCTGTCTGTCTGTCTGTCTGTCTGTCTGTCTGTCTGTCTGTCTGTCTGTCTGTCTGTCTGTCTGTCTGTCTGTCTGTCTGTCTGTCTGTCTGTCTGTCTGTCTGTCTGTCTGTCTGTCTGTCTGTCTGTCTGTCTGTCTGTCTGTCTGTCTGTCTGTCTGTCTGTCTGTCTGTCTGTCTGTCTGTCTGTCTGTCTGTCTGTCTGTCTGTCTGTCTGTCTGTCTGTCTGTCTGTCTGTCTGTCTGTCTGTCTGTCTGTCTGTCTGTCTGTCTGTCTGTCTGTCTGTCTGTCTGTCTGTCTGTCTGTCTGTCTGTCTGTCTGTCTGTCTGTCTGTCTGTCTGTCTGTCTGTCTGTCTGTCTGTCTGTCTGTCTGTCTGTCTGTCTGTCTGTCTGTCTGTCTGTCTGTCTGTCTGTCTGTCTGTCTGTCTGTCTGTCTGTCTGTCTGTCTGTCTGTCTGTCTGTCTGTCTGTCTGTCTGTCTGTCTGTCTGTCTGTCTGTCTGTCTGTCTGTCTGTCTGTCTGTCTGTCTGTCTGTCTGTCTGTCTGTCTGTCTGTCTGTCTGTCTGTCTGTCTGTCTGTCTGTCTGTCTGTCTGTCTGTCTGTCTGTCTGTCTGTCTGTCTGTCTGTCTGTCTGTCTGTCTGTCTGTCTGTCTGTCTGTCTGTCTGTCTGTCTGTCTGTCTGTCTGTCTGTCTGTCTGTCTGTCTGTCTGTCTGTCTGTCTGTCTGTCTGTCTGTCTGTCTGTCTGTCTGTCTGTCTGTCTGTCTGTCTGTCTGTCTGTCTGTCTGTCTGTCTGTCTGTCTGTCTGTCTGTCTGTCTGTCTGTCTGTCTGTCTGTCTGTCTGTCTGTCTGTCTGTCTGTCTGTCTGTCTGTCTGTCTGTCTGTCTGTCTGTCTGTCTGTCTGTCTGTCTGTCTGTCTGTCTGTCTGTCTGTCTGTCTGTCTGTCTGTCTGTCTGTCTGTCTGTCTGTCTGTCTGTCTGTCTGTCTGTCTGTCTGTCTGTCTGTCTGTCTGTCTGTCTGTCTGTCTGTCTGTCTGTCTGTCTGTCTGTCTGTCTGTCTGTCTGTCTGTCTGTCTGTCTGTCTGTCTGTCTGTCTGTCTGTCTGTCTGTCTGTCTGTCTGTCTGTCTGTCTGTCTGTCTGTCTGTCTGTCTGTCTGTCTGTCTGTCTGTCTGTCTGTCTGTCTGTCTGTCTGTCTGTCTGTCTGTCTGTCTGTTGTCTGTCTGTCTGTCTGTCTGTCTGTCTGTCTGTCTGTCTGTCTGTCTGTCTGTCTGTCTGTCTGTCTGTCTGTCTGTCTGTCT
The DNA here is from genome assembly GCA_963921195.1 of Pegoplata infirma. NCBI lineage: Eukaryota > Metazoa > Arthropoda > Insecta > Diptera > Anthomyiidae > Pegoplata > Pegoplata infirma. The sequence continues at coordinate 23,749 of CAWUER010000488.1, forward strand.
GTCTGTCTGTCTGTCTGTCTGTCTGTCTGTCTGTCTGTCTGTCTGTCTGTCTGTCTGTCTGTCTGTCTGTCTGTCTGTCTGTCTGTCTGTCTGTCTGTCTGTCTGTCTGTCTGTCTGTCTGTCTGTCTGTCTGTCTGTCTGTCTGTCTGTCTGTCTGTCTGTCTGTCTGTCTGTCTGTCTGTCTGTCTGTCTGTCTGTCTGTCTGTCTGTCTGTCTGTCTGTCTGTCTGTCTGTCTGTCTGTCTGTCTGTCTGTCTGTCTGTCTGTCTGTCTGTCTGTCTGTCTGTCTGTCTGTCTGTCTGTCTGTCTGTCTGTCTGTCTGTCTGTCTGTCTGTCTGTCTGTCTGTCTGTCTGTCTGTCTGTCTGTCTGTCTGTCTGTCTGTCTGTCTGTCTGTCTGTCTGTCTGTCTGTCTGTCTGTCTGTCTGTCTGTCTGTCTGTCTGTCTGTCTGTCTGTCTGTCTGTCTGTCTGTCTGTCTGTCTGTCTGTCTGTCTGTCTGTCTGTCTGTCTGTCTGTCTGTCTGTCTGTCTGTCTGTCTGTCTGTCTGTCTGTCTGTCTGTCTGTCTGTCTGTCTGTCTGTCTGTCTGTCTGTCTGTCTGTCTGTCTGTCTGTCTGTCTGTCTGTCTGTCTGTCTGTCTGTCTGTCTGTCTGTCTGTCTGTCTGTCTGTCTGTCTGTCTGTCTGTCTGTCTGTCTGTCTGTCTGTCTGTCTGTCTGTCTGTCTGTCTGTCTGTCTGTCTGTCTGTCTGTCTGTCTGTCTGTCTGTCTGTCTGTCTGTCTGTCTGTCTGTCTGTCTGTCTGTCTGTCTGTCTGTCTGTCTGTCTGTCTGTCTGTCTGTCTGTCTGTCTGTCTGTCTGTCTGTCTGTCTGTCTGTCTGTCTGTCTGTCTGTCTGTCTGTCTGTCTGTCTGTCTGTCTGTCTGTCTGTCTGTCTGTCTGTCTGTCTGTCTGTCTGTCTGTCTGTCTGTCTGTCTGTCTGTCTGTCTGTCTGTCTGTCTGTCTGTCTGTCTGTCTGTCTGTCTGTCTGTCTGTCTGTCTGTCTGTCTGTCTGTCTGTCTGTCTGTCTGTCTGTCTGTCTGTCTGTCTGTCTGTTGTCTGTCTGTCTGTCTGTCTGTCTGTCTGTCTGTCTGTCTGTCTGTCTGTCTGTCTGTCTGTCTGTCTGTCTGTCTGTCTGTCTGTCTGTCTGTCTGTCTGTCTGTCTGTCTGTCTGTCTGTCTGTCTGTCTGTCTGTCTGTCTGTCTGTCTGTCTGTCTGTCTG
>CAWUER010000488.1:27500-30383 GCA_963921195.1 Pegoplata infirma
TGTCTGTCTGTCTGTCTGTCTGTCTGTCTGTCTGTCTGTCTGTCTGTCTGTCTGTCTGTCTGTCTGTCTGTCTGTCTGTCTGTCTGTCTGTCTGTCTGTCTGTCTGTCTGTCTGTCTGTCTGTCTGTCTGTCTGTCTGTCTGTCTGTCTGTCTGTCTGTCTGTCTGTCTGTCTGTCTGTCTGTCTGTCTGTCTGTCTGTCTGTCTGTCTGTCTGTCTGTCTGTCTGTCTGTCTGTCTGTCTGTCTGTCTGTCTGTCTGTCTGTCTGTCTGTCTGTCTGTCTGTCTGTCTGTCTGTCTGTCTGTCTGTCTGTCTGTCTGTCTGTCTGTCTGTCTGTCTGTCTGTCTGTCTGTCTGTCTGTCTGTCTGTCTGTCTGTCTGTCTGTCTGTCTGTCTGTCTGTCTGTCTGTCTGTCTGTCTGTCTGTCTGTCTGTCTGTCTGTCTGTCTGTCTGTCTGTCTGTCTGTCTGTCTGTCTGTCTGTCTGTCTGTTCTGTCTGTCTGTCTGTCTGTCTGTCTGTCTGTCTGTCTGTCTGTCTGTCTGTCTGTCTGTCTGTCTGTCTGTCTGTCTGTCTGTCTGTCTGTCTGTCTGTCTGTCTGTCTGTCTGTCTGTCTGTCTGTCTGTCTGTCTGTCTGTCTGTCTGTCTGTCTGTCTGTCTGTCTGTCTGTCTGTCTGTCTGTCTGTCTGTCTGTCTGTCTGTCTGTCTGTCTGTCTGTCTGTCTGTCTGTCTGTCTGTCTGTCTGTCTGTCTGTCTGTCTGTCTGTCTGTCTGTCTGTCTGTCTGTCTGTCTGTCTGTCTGTCTGTCTGTCTGTCTGTCTGTCTGTCTGTCTGTCTGTCTGTCTGTCTGTCTGTCTGTCTGTCTGTCTGTCTGTCTGTCTGTCTGTCTGTCTGTCTGTCTGTCTGTCTGTCTGTCTGTCTGTCTGTCTGTCTGTCTGTCTGTCTGTCTGTCTGTCTGTCTGTCTGTCTGTCTGTCTGTCTGTCTGTCTGTCTGTCTGTCTGTCTGTCTGTCTGTCTGTCTGTCTGTCTGTCTGTCTGTCTGTCTGTCTGTCTGTCTGTCTGTCTGTCTGTCTGTCTGTCTGTCTGTCTGTCTGTCTGTCTGTCTGTCTGTCTGTCTGTCTGTCTGTCTGTCTGTCTGTCTGTCTGTCTGTCTGTCTGTCTGTCTGTCTGTCTGTCTGTCTGTCTGTCTGTCTGTCTGTCTGTCTGTCTGTCTGTCTGTCTGTCTGTCTGTCTGTCTGTCTGTCTGTCTGTCTGTCTGTCTGTCTGTCTGTCTGTCTGTCTGTCTGTCTGTCTGTCTGTCTGTCTGTCTGTCTGTCTGTCTGTCTGTCTGTCTGTCTGTCTGTCTGTCTGTCTGTCTGTCTGTCTGTCTGTCTGTCTGTCTGTCTGTCTGTCTGTCTGTCTGTCTGTCTGTCTGTCTGTCTGTCTGTCTGTCTGTCTGTCTGTCTGTCTGTCTGTCTGTCTGTCTGTCTGTCTGTCTGTCTGTCTGTCTGTCTGTCTGTCTGTCTGTCTGTCTGTCTGTCTGTCTGTCTGTCTGTCTGTCTGTCTGTCTGTCTGTCTGTCTGTCTGTCTGTCTGTCTGTCTGTCTGTCTGTCTGTCTGTCTGTCTGTCTGTCTGTCTGTCTGTCTGTCTGTCTGTCTGTCCTGTCTGTCTGTCTGTCTGTCTGTCTGTCTGTCTGTCTGTCTGTCTGTCTGTCTGTCTGTCTGTCTGTCTGTCTGTCTGTCTGTCTGTCTGTCTGTCTGTCTGTCTGTCTGTCTGTCTGTCTGTCTGTCTGTCTGTCTGTCTGTCTGTCTGTCTGTCTGTCTGTCTGTCTGTCTGTCTGTCTGTCTGTCTGTCTGTCTGTCTGTCTGTCTGTCTGTCTGTCTGTCTGTCTGTCTGTCTGTCTGTCTGTCTGTCTGTCTGTCTGTCTGTCTGTCTGTCTGTCTGTCTGTCTGTCTGTCTGTCTGTCTGTCTGTCTGTCTGTCTGTCTGTCTGTCTGTCTGTCTGTCTGTCTGTCTGTCTGTCTGTCTGTCTGTCTGTCTGTCTGTCTGTCTGTCTGTCTGTCTGTCTGTCTGTCTGTCTGTCTGTCTGTCTGTCTGTCTGTCTGTCTGTCTGTCTGTCTGTCTCTGTCTGTCTGTCTGTCTGTCTGTCTGTCTGTCTGTCTGTCTGTCTGTCTGTCTGTCTGTCTGTCTGTCTGTCTGTCTGTCTGTCTGTCTGTCTGTCTGTCTGTCTGTCTGTCTGTCTGTCTGTCTGTCTGTCTGTCTGTCTGTCTGTCTGTCTGTCTGTCTGTCTGTCTGTCTGTCTGTCTGTCTGTCTGTCTGTCTGTCTGTCTGTCTGTCTGTCTGTCTGTCCTGTCTGTCTGTCTGTCTGTCTGTCTGTCTGTCTGTCTGTCTGTCTGTCTGTCTGTCTGTCTGTCTGTCTGTCTGTCTGTCTGTCTGTCTGTCTGTCTGTCTGTCTGTCTGTCTGTCTGTCTGTCTGTCTGTCTGTCTGTCTGTCTGTCTGTCTGTCTGTCTGTCTGTCTGTCTGTCTGTCTGTCGTCTGTCTGTCTGTCTGTCTGTCTGTCTGTCTGTCTGTCTGTCTGTCTGTCTGTCTGTCTGTCTGTCTGTCTGTCTGTCTGTCTGTCTGTCTGTCTGTCTGTCTGTCTGTCTGTCTGTCTGTCTGTCTGTCTGTCTGTCTGTCTGTCTGTCTGTCTGTCTGTCTGTCTGTCTGTCTGTCTGTCTGTCTGTCTGTCTGTCTGTCTGTCTGTCGTCTGTCTGTCTGTCTGTCTGTCTGTCTGTCTGTCTGTCTGTCTGTCTGTCTGTCTGTCTGTCTGTCTGTCTGTCTGTCTGTCTGTCTGTCTGTCTGTCTGTCTGTCTGTCTGTCTGTCTGTCTGTCTGTCTGTCTGTCTGTCTGTCTGTCTGTCTGTCTGTCTGTC
>CAWUER010000489.1:0-276185 GCA_963921195.1 Pegoplata infirma
ACATTTATGATGTATACGTATACAATTATACTGTACTTTTAAATTGTTATATGTTTATTGAATTTTGTTCCAGGCAAACAGAAATATCAGTATGTGCTGCATATGTAGCTAATCAATTCTAAAGTTTTGTCTGTCTATTTATAATTAAACATTGATATGTGTATGTATGTATGTATAGTGTAAAATGTTTTTTTTTTCAAAACTACAGCAATATGATTTTATATGATTTTTTTTTTACCACAATTATTTCGTATGCACAATGAGTTACTTGCCGTATGTATATTTGTATTTGTAAACCTATTCTATATAGGTGAATGTTTTTCTGTAACATTTCTCAGTCGGTTGTGTTTCGTTGTTATATCTTGTACAGTATTAAATTTAAAAAAAATTATAGTACACAGAATGAACTTTTGGAATGAAAACGAAAACTTTCAGGTAATTAATTTTACTACATTTAAAAAAAAAATATATATGTATAAACTTTTATTTTTACAATTTTTGTTTTTTCTTTCAACACTTAATACAAAAGCAAAATATATTTTTTATTTAAATTAATTTAGTGTAGATATAACGTGAACAATATTATTAAAGTTTTCTAATGTGTGGACAATACTCTATTTGTAGTTGTCTCTTGTGATATGTTAATTTGTTGTAAATAAAAATTGATAAGAATATAACGATTGCTGAGATTAGAAAAATATTATTACCAGTCAATAGACTGCATACAAGTAAAACATGATAAATTATAGTTAAACTTGTCTCAGCAATGTGTCCTGTAATTCTTTGGCAATTGTTTGTTATAATATTAAAGTTTTTATCTTTTTCAAATTTTTTCTTCATATTATGATATATACAATAATGGCACATTTCCTGTATTTTCAATACTCTCGATTCCGGTTGTATATCAAAGTCGTGAAAAATTCTCATATCATCTATATAGCCGGGATGCCATACCTTTCCATCAATGACAATATAGTAATGTTGAATTAAATTTACCGATGATAATATCGAATAGATTTTATGAACTACAAATGATGTACCAACATTATGTTCACTTAATTCTGGTTTCTGAAAACGAGATTGTAATGATTTTAGTTTTGGGCATTGATTTTTTGCATATGCCCATTCTTGTAATGCTTTTTTTATATTTTCATCAGTATATTTTTCTTGTAATAAATTCACTACCATTCTATCTTGCTTACCACAATTATACATACACCATAACTTTTAATTATCAACTAATAATCGACTTAAAATTAAATTTTTTAATACATCTTTTTAGAATACAATAGATTCAATAATATTATCACCACCATCTTCGCCAATACAACAACAACAATTGGCAGCATCTTCAAATGAACATCAATCCGTGTATTTTGAACCATCATCAGCATCATCTTCAAATGAACATCAATCCGTGTATTCATCATACAAATTAGCAGCAGAACATCAACAAGAAAAATCAGATAGTTGCAGTCTAGAAGTTCTATCCACAATTCATACTTTTCGTATTCTAGATGTTCGAATAAATGCAGATTTCGGTCGTTCAAAATTAACTCCCATTACTTTTGATGCAGTTTGTGTTTGTAAAAATGAATCAGACAAAATTCAAAAAAAAATCATTTTACGTATAGAAGGTTATGTTCATAAAATATACGTTTTCCATCAAGGAGATGATGATTTCAGTTTTATTGAAGATGTAATGAATTTAGTACCGAATGAGTACATTTTAAATATTGAAAAGAAGAAAAAACGAACAGTATATGGTTATCATCCAGATTTGAGCACTATGTGGGAGATAACTGTAAATACTTTTCATATTAAACACATTATTAGAATTTTATATGATAATTTTAATGATTGTCAATTTTTTAATGTATATTTAGATGATACTAATTTAGCTAGTTCACTATTGTTGCGTAATTATATTCATGTTCGATTATCATCAGCTCAAGAAGAGGAATTATTTAAACAAATTCAAAATCAAAGTCAACAAGAACAACAACCGAAAACTTGTCAATTTGAAGAGCAGTCGCCGTGCAAACAGCGAATAAATATTCATACAAATGATATAATATGTCCAACTGAAGAGGAAGAAGTTTCATTTATTGGAAAATATCCGTATCGTGTACTCTCTATTGATATTGAATGTTTAAGTTGCAATGATGGTACTTTTCCTAATGCTAAAATACAAGAATGTGAAATAATATGTATTGGCTGTTCAATGACTGATTTTAATGGTGGTCTTGACGATTTATCAGCACAAAATACAGTTTCGTCACAAATCTTCATATTCTCAACCTGTTCAAATGTACCGTCGTCTACAAACTATTACGGTGAACTCTTGAAATCACAATATCAATGTATTCAATCGGCCAATGAACGGGAAATGTTAATACAATTTCTTCAATTTCTTAAAGTTTACAATCCAAGTATTATAATTGGATACAATGTAAAAAATTTCGATTTTGGTTATATATATGATCGTATTGAGTTTTTAAAATTGCTACCTCTAACTAAATATTGTAATGCCTATAGTGTACCGTGGAAATCGCGTAAAACTATCTACAAGAGTAATCAGAGTGGTTCACGTGAATGTCGTAATTTTATTTTGCTCGGTTTCATCTTTATCGATATCTACGAATTTATTTTAAATCAATATCGTCTACAATCATATAAATTGGAGAATGTAGCTCAACATTTTCTTAAACGGAAAAAACTTGATATGGATTATTCAAATATAAATATTTTTTATAAATCAGCTGATAGAGATAAACAAATGCAATTATTAGAATATTGTTGTGTAGACGCACATTTATGTACAGAACTATTTGCCGTTCTGAGAGTTTTTAATAGTGTAGAAGCTGTTTCTATTGTCACAGGTATTCCAATTCGATATGTGCTTGAACGTGGTCAACAAATTCGTATGAATACATTATTTCAACGTAGTCTCATTGAACGTGCTTCTGAAAATTTTGTATTTCCATTGATAAATGTTGAAAAATTTCTTTTCATTAATAACAATGACAATATGAATGTTTGTGATATTGGAAATGATGAAAAATATATGGGAGCTCATGTTGTCGATCCAAAAGCAAATTTTTATCGTGAACCTGTTTGTACTCTAGATTTTGCTTCACTCTATCCATCAATAATGAGCGCTTTCAACATGTGCTATTCTACGCTACTGTCGCAAGATAGTCTTGACAAGTTTATGAAACCGATTTTAAAGCCAGAACAATATATTAAAAATCATGTACATCTTGATAAAAAAGATTGTGTTATATCCTTGTGTAGACATAAAATTCCATTCAAAATAAAAAATTCAAATCATAAACTTGAACTTGACGTTGTTCAGACACCATTTCTCAATAAAAATATAGCTTTTGTACAATCTTCACATTTTACGGGAATTTTACCCGGAATTTTGAATAATTTATTGACAAATCGTAAACGTGTTCGTAAATTAATGGCTGAATTGGATGAAACTAAAATTCAACAAATTCAAATGTTTGACAGTCTTCAACTTGCATTCAAAATGTCTGCCAATTCAATTTACGGAGCAACTGGTGCAAATTCCACTTCAAAATTGCCATGTATTGATATTGCATCTAGTGTTACATCTTTTGGTAGATATCTATTGGCTTCTATAACAGCTGCAACTGAATCATATAAATTTGACTTGATTGTTTGTCCTACCACCTCAAATGCTCAAATGCTATCAAATTATAATAAGGATGATGCGACACTAGTTCAAGATACTAAAGATGATGCGACGACATCACCTCAAATGCTATCAAATTATAATAAGGATGATGCGACACTAGTTCAAGATACTAAAGATGATGCGACACTAGTTCAAGATACTAAAGATGATGCGACACTAGTTCAAGATACTAAAGATGATGCGACACTAGTTCAAGATACTAAAGATGATGCGACACTAGTTAAAGATACTAAAGATGATGCGACAACATCAACTCATATGATATCGGATGATTCACACAATGGCAGTGTTGTAGTTTATGGAGATACAGATTCTATTATGATTAGGCCGGGCGGTAATATTAATACAGTTCAACGTTCTTTAATTTTTGGTATTGAAATGGCTAAAAAATGTACTGAAATGATAAATTCGCCACCAATTAAATTGGAATTTGAAAAAGTTTATTTTCCATATCTTTTGTTGCGAAAGAAAAACTATGTTGGTCTTATGTGGACTTGTGCCGAAAAATATAAAAAAATTGATGCCAAGGGTATAAAAACTACTAGACGTGATACAATACCGCTAACAAAAATCTTACTCAATCAAATAATTGATGTACTAATGCTGAAATCTCCAAATATGTCCATGGAATCTCTAGAAAATGTAATTCTTGAAATTATCGAAGAACAATTAATTAAATTATGTGAATGTTGCAAAATGATTACAAAACAAAATGATTATTCTGCAGAAAAAATTGATAATGTACTGAAACAGTTGATAATAACAAAGAAATATACAAAAGAAAAATATGCTGGTCCACAGCCGCATGTCCAAATAGTCAAGAGACAACAACAAAATGCTACAAATACTATTCCTTTTAAACTTGGCGATAGAATATCATATTGTATTTTAAATGATAATAAAGTTGAAAATTTACAATGTTTTTCATGCCAAACAGTACAAAAATCAATTAGTAATTTTTTCATTACTAATAATAGTACACAATCTATGTGCAACCCTAATACTTGTAAAAATATATGCAACCCTAATATTTGTAAAAACTTACACCAATCTATGTGCAACCCTAATACTTGTAAAAATCTACACCAATCTATGTACAACCCTAATACTTGTAAAAATCTACACCAATCTATGTGCAACCCTAATACTTGTAAAAATCTACACCAATCTATGTGCAACCCTAATACTTGTAAAAATCTACACCAATCTATGTGCAACCCTAATACTTGTAAAAATCTACACCAATCTATGTACAACCCTAATAATTTTCAAGATCTAAATCAATCTATTGATACTTTAAATAAAAATAATAGTATACATAGTAAATTTAAAACATTTGGTGTGAAGAAAACTGCATCATCATTGTCAAATTGTAAAGATTGCAAACAAATACAATTAAATGCAACGAAAATTTCAAATAAAGCCTATACAATTGATGAATATTTAGCGGAACCAGAACGTTTCTCCTTAGATATGAAATATTATGCAAATGCAGTGTTTCTTACACCTCTTACATCTTTACCCTTGTATTCGGACTTGAAAAATAATGCAAATTGGTTTCAAAAAATATGCAATTTATTACAAAAATATTTTCCAAATATCGATTTCGTACAAATTCTTCCAATTAAATATAAAAATTTCCTTAAAACTAATCAAAAAATAACTTCTCCATTTTTTAAATAATAACTTATATAATTTGTATATCTCTTTAAACATAACTTGAATTATTTTTAAGGATGACGTCATCAGTATTTACTTTAAATAAATTTTATTTTCTTAATAAAAAAAAATCTTGCAAAACATTTTTCATTTCCAAAAAAAAATATTTTTTATTAATTTAATTTTTTGTAAAATTTACAAGTTTCCCGCATACCTGTAAACGAAGCTATTGTAGTCTCTACCGGGAAACTACACGGGATTCCCGTACAAATCCCTATTGATTTTTAAAAATTTGCCTTATAAAACTAAAAATTACTAAAAATCTTTAGGGATTTGTACGGGAATCCCGTAAGAATCCCGTGTCAACAACTTTTATAATATTTTAAATAGTGCGGGATTTATGCGGGATGGCCGTAACTTTCCCAAAAAGGTGTTTTTTAAATTTCAAAAAAAAATATTTTTTTTTATTTTTTTCATCGATTTTTTTTTCAAGAAAAGTATATTTTTTTCAAAATTTTGCATTAATTTTAAATATAATATAAAATTTACATTTTTTTTCTCTATTTTTTGTATGTTTTTAATATGACATTTTTAATTGTCTTTAACATTATGAAATATGCAAAAACATTGAATTTAACATATTTTTCTTGTAATGTTTTTTCTTGTTTCTTGTCTACTCTAAGAAGAATTTGAGTTACCTAAAATTTTTTATCGTTTTGTGTAGTGGTTTATGTTGTTGTGTTTTTCCAGTAAAATATGTTTTTTCACTATAATAAATTCAACATTATATGTTTTTTGTATGCGATTTTAAGTACAATATAGCTGAAAGGTATACATTATTGTACATAAATTTATGACTGGTTGGCTAACATTTTTTAAATGATACTTGCACGTAAAATACAAATGTTTGCTTGTAAAAATGACAAAATTTCCTTAGTTGAAAATACAATAATGTATAATATAAAAAGAGCACAATAATAGTCTGACTAACATAAAATTGCGCGTTCAAAAACACACAACAAAGAGTAAAATAGAATAACAACTGTACATGTAGGTAGGCACATATTGATTTGAAAAGTATGGGGTATAAAAACTTTTTGAAGATCAAATATGATTTATTTACACATCATAGTGTTAAAGTGTGCACAAGTAATAATAAAAAATATTATTTTACAGACTTGTGTGTTAAAAAACATGTTTTAGACTATTATTAAATATGAATTTAGTACACATAGTTCAATGTTCTAAGTTCACAAACACATTTCTTATAGTTTTAAAAATGAATATTTATTAAAAATACAAAGCCATAAATGCAATTAAAGGTTATAATTTTCTTTAACATATTTAGTTCAAAAATTAAGAGAGAAAGAAAGAGAGAACAAATAAATGGAATAAAAATAATCGCAAATAATTAAATTTTCTCTCGAGTCATTTATTTTAATTTTTATATGGATACATACAATATTTTTTTTATTGTTGTCAAGCTTAATTTTATGTATGTATAATCTTAATTTTACAAGAATTTTAAACATTTAATTAGAAAAAAAAATTAAAAACATTTAAACTTTAAAAACATTTGATTAAAAACATATTAAATTTAAAAACATATTAATCGAAAAAAAATATAGTATATAATAAAAATATGCATATGTAGTCTTTAAAAACATGTAATACTTGAAAATAAAAATATAGTATAGAAAAAATATATGTATTCTTTTAAATTATTTGTTTGCATTTGAGGGAAATGTCAATTTGTTTGCTTCAGCAGCTTCCTGTTTGAGACGTTCTGCTCTATTTTTATAAATCAAATCCCAGTCAACCATTTTAAAAACACGACCCAAGCTATAAACACTGGCACCTTTAAAATTTCCCAAATTTAAAATATGATCTTTGTTGGTTCTGTACATATCGATGACCTGTTTATACGGTTCTGCTTTAGTTGTCGGTGGACACAGTACATAAATTAAATTGGGATATTTATGCCAAATTGTGTTGCCGGTCAGTGGATGTTTAACATATTTATGAATTGATGACGATAAAACCCAATTAATAGCTGCTTTTAAGTCATCAGTGTCAAAGATGGTATTAGCTTTTGTTTGGAAGTATAGTTGAAGATTTTTTAAAAAGTTTTCCTTTTTCGGATAATTTCTAGTGTCGATGATAATACGGTCATTTTCAACATCTTCGACTACAGCTTGCCAAGTAAGATCACCGTCATTAACCAATTCAAAGATTTCAAAGTAGGAATAAATTTCATCAACAGTATCTTCAGACGCCATTTTATATATATATATTGTATAGTATACACAAATTATAAACTTATATTGTGAAATTGTTTTTGTTGAATTTTTTTAAAACGCGCACACTCTTCACAATTACGTCTTTTCTATTCGAATGTTACAAGTCAACTGAATTGTGTTCTTTTTTGAGTATAAAAACTTATTTTACTCAATTCACAGTACCAATACGGACACAAATTTAAGATCTCTAAAAACTCAATTTATAGTTGCCATGTACAAGTTTTTTAATAGCTTATTGAGATGTGTCGACTTTTTTTGATGCGTAAAAATTCGATAAAAAAGCAACAATGAACTGAGAAAAAGAATTGTGAGAACTGACAGAAGAGAATAATAATGGGAGTATGTGAATTTTACCATTAAACTGCCTGTAATTGATGCATTTAAATTTTGTAAATGTTTCAGATAATTTAATTGTTTTCCGGCGACATTAAATTTTAAACTGCCTTCATCATTTGTAATTGCATTCAGAGTATTCCACAATTGAATATCGCTTATTCCTGCATTTCTATAAACATTCCAATATCGAATAATGTATAATTTTAATAATACTACCACATATTTAACATTTACTCTATAATTTCCCAATTTGTCCAATGCAAATAGTTTATCTTCAGGTTTTTGTAATTGCCTTTTGTGTAGCACATTCTTGTCTATAAACTTTAAATAGTCATTTATATGTGGAACTAAAATCATATCTTAATCAATTAATACATTAAACTTATCTCTTTATCCTTTATAATTTGCATTAGTTTACTCTTTAATATTATCTTTTGTACGTTTAGTGTTGTCTAGTTTTCTGTTCTAAAACTGTTTGTTTTATTTATAAAAAATATTCCCAATGTTAGGAGCTGATTTATAATCTCAATTAAACTAAAAGTTTTCGGCTGTGAAAATAGAATAAAAGTTTCTGTATAATTTGTTTTTAAAAAATTTAAACATTGATTAAAGTCCCACTTACAATTAATATATCTTAGAGAAGTATCTGTTTGTATTTGTAGAGCATTATAATTTTTATATCTTTGAGGTTTTGTTAGCAATGTTATAATAGTACCTTTATAGTTGATTAAAAAATAGTTCATTGGTAAAATATGAGCACATCTTATAAAATCGACATTATTGAATTTTCCATCAGGTTTAATGTCACAAACGGTTGCCTTAATAGGTCCATATGAATTTTCAGCTATAACATTGCCAATATCTTTGAATATTGAATTCATGATGAAGAATCTTACTTTTAATTAAAATACGTAATTAAATGACATACATATAAAAAAAAAGAAATCTTTTTCAACATATACATATTATTAAATTTAATTTCTGAAAAAATTACTTTTTACATTACAAATGACATTATTTACACCATACAATTCACGATTCACAAGTTCAACAATTAAATTTGCGTACGCATCAACATTTGTCAATATTTCCAAACTAGATTCTGAACAATTTTGATTTGAAAATGTTACATCAGATGGATATTTAATAATATTATTGTATGAAAGTTTTCTAATATTTCTAATTTCATCGCTTGATAATCGTTTAACTAAATCTTTATTACAATAGTTTGTATAGTCTGACCTTTGAAAAGCATCCTGATAGGTACGATCTGTATCATTTGCTATAGCATTGAATCGGCATTCTATAATCTTTCGAAATTGTTTCTTTTCAATGTCGGATAGTAAAAGATTTAAAGTTAGAAATTTTTCTCTTGCCATCATTCGATTCGTAAGACAGTTTTGTGTGAGTTGTCGATGTGCTATCAAAAATATTGGATCCATTGTAGAAGTACGTATTTTCATTATTTCAAATGAATTCTGTTTAATAATCTGTGAATCGATAGTATTTAGATTTATTTGTTTACGTCTTTTACTATTGGGTCTATTGCGTAATGCTGTTGTACCTGCAGTATTACAACCAATTATACTGATGATTTCTTCTTTGGTAACATTTTGCACTTTGCCACATATGAAAATAATCAATTGTGATATCCATGACGGATTAATACCATACTCTATAAATTTATTTAGATTAGCCGATAAAAGATTTATTATATCAAATGTATCTTTGTGTAAAAGTGTATCAATGAATTTAACGAGCCATGGTTTTTCAATTTTTTGCAACTGCAATAATGGTCGTATTAAATTTCTAACTGTAAAGTTATTATTAGTTATCGTAGAGTGTCCAGTTGTCGACAATGCATTATATTCACACAACATTTCTGATATATTGAAAAATATTTCATAGATTTGCATCTTTTCAATATTAGATAGACGATTTGCTCTTTCTTCCTCTGTTTCATCGTTTATTGATGTACTCGGCTCATTCGGACTAATGCTGGCAGTTTGTAATCTATCCAAAAGTTCAGTACTACCAAAACATGATGAAATGACTGCTTTCAGATAGTAATTTATCCATGGTTGAAAAACATATTCAAAGCTGATTAGAAACTGAGGATAAAGTACAAAAGGATCATCTCTATCAAATTCAATTTCTAATAAAGGATTTTCTTCAATGCCATCATTTAGTTTTGTCATAAAATTCATTAGCTGTGTATATGCTGTAAAAAAATCAGCGGTAAATATAAATTCAATAGTATTGAAAACATTATTTTGAATATTATTTTCATCTTCAGCACTAATTAAATTCTGTTGGTTAATCTCTTGAACGCGTTCATTTACGACATCTATAAAGCTTTTCGTAAAAATTCTTTCATTATTTATAGTGTCTAATGGTAAGTCTTTCCAATTTTCTATTAAGATATCAGATCCTGAAACTATATCCATTCGAGATTGAACATTAAGTAAGATAATTTTACCAATCAAATCAAACACACAACTAAGTTTTAAATAGTTGACACTGTCGTCTGAGTTTGATACGGTTATAAACGGAATTCTAAATTTGCTGCTATAAACTTCAGATTCAATTTGTTGATCTGGTATAAGAATATCTGGTGGAACATCTCGTGGAGCAAATGTATATATTAAATTATTTTGAATTTTAACAATAGATTGTTTTAAATAATACTCCATTTAAGCAATTGTATATATATATATATAATATAGTTTTCAATATTCCTTTTTTATTAGCACTTGCACTTGGATTCACTTTATATCCTTCTTTCTATATACAACTATAAATATATATATATATATATCTTTAAACATATACAGATAGTTTTATATTATGTCTTTCAACGGGTATGTATACTATAAAAAAGTTTTAAATAGTAATACAATACACACTTAATAAAAAAGGTGCTTCTTATTTAGTACAAGGATGAAAACTACAATAGCATTAGCAACAGCAAGTATCCTTTTAATTATTGCATCAGAAATTTCATGTTATCATGTTCGTACGTATACGGTTAATTTAACAAATGTACCATCTTCAATGCATTCATTTGTGCTGACTGGAATTCAACGCGCTTCTGAAGTCTGGAATAATAAATCGTGTCTACTATTAATACCATTTCTGAATAGTAGTAGTGTTGGCAAGGAAGCCGGCGGTATTGCTGTTGAAGATATTGTTAATGATGTAGCAAATATTGATATTTCATTTAAACGACAAGCACATAATGATGGATATGATTTTGATGGAGAAGGCGGAGTATTGGGTCATACATTCTATCCCTCATATAATCCGAAATATAGAAAATCAACAAGCCAAATACACATTGATAATGATGACGTAAAAGATGTTCAAACATTTGAAAATTATCTAAGATTTCAAACAATAATACTACATGAATTTGGACATTCTTTGGGTCTTGTACATCTGCCATATTACAATTGTCATATGTATTATTATGCAGCATTTAAATCGATATTTCCTCAACTCTGTTCTGCTGAAATTCGAAAATTACGTTCAATATATGGTAACTGTACAGCTGCAAAGCCAGACAAAATTCTAAATCTACTCAATTTAAATTTAATGTATGTTTTTAACAAGATCGCTTATCGATTTGAAACACGTAAAAATTCTTTATATCTTGTAGAATATATTGATATAAATCAACTATTGGTAGATAATACGGATTTTGCTCTCAAAAATATATCTACAATTATGGAAATTGGAAATTATATTCATTTATTCGGTTCGTCCTATCATTGTAAACAACACAAAACAAACACGAAACTAAATTGTCATAAATATTCTTTTGATTCACAGGTAATTGGCTTTATTACATACAAAAATCTAAACCTCTTAATTACACCTCAATTGGCATATAATGTGGATGAAAATTTCTCCTATCACATTGAAAAGAATCCATTACAATATTGGTTTAAAAATTACAACAACAACAACAACAACAATAACAACATCATCAAATACAGCAACAACAGTCATAATATACTACAATTACCATTATTCAGAGTTCTGAGTGATCGAGATGTAGTCTATTTTCTCTATCAAAGGAATGTATATGAAAAATTTAAATGGAACGATAATTTACAACAATTTGTAAAACTATATCGCTCGGCTATTAAATTGGATTTAAAAAATAACTATGATTAACAGTTTTACACACACACACACACACAACACACTCATCACACTACACGTTCATCAAACACCACCCTCCTATTGATAAAAAAAATACATTATTTAAAAAAAAACAAAATGTTATTATATTTGTATTTATTAAATTAAAAATGACATGTGTATAAATGATCAACTTAAATATGTACTAAATATGTACAATATGAAAATAAAAGATACATGTTAATAAAATCTAATTTGTAATTGAAAAAAATTTCGTCTTTAATATAAAGAGTAATATAATATAACGGTGGTATGTAAATACATAAGAGATTTTATTTAAATTTGAAAACATAGATTTTTTTTATTGTGTACAAAATTAAACATTTTATGAAAAAAAACACTATGATTAATTAATTTTGACATTTTTGAAAGAAAATTAATTTTATTATTAAAAATAATGGTAAACTCTTCATTTGTAGCAGTATCAGATTTTTTATTGATAATGGCAGTAGAAGTAGTAGTAGTAGTAGTAGCAGCAGCAGCATTATTACAGTTAATTACATTAGATCCTCCAGTTGTGATATCACTGTTTAAAAAATGTGTTGATAATAAAGTTTGAATAATAACTTCTAGTTGTGCATAATTATCTAATTTAAAATAATATCCACATTTTTTATTTTCATTTTGATGTCCAAAAATAAGAGATTTCTCTTTGATTTTATTTACGTTTAATGATCCATTTGAACTCATTGCAGTGATCCATGTATTTGTATTAAAAAATAAGTTTGTAGATTGAAGTTCTCGTATCGATATATCATTGAAAAGTTGATTCAGTTCTGATCTATAATGATTTTTATTTATACTATATTTATATTTTAAATTGAAAGTAGCCCGTTTTTTCATTTTCTCTCGATGTTGCAACCATTGTGTCAAATAAGTATTTGGTTGTGATTGAGTTTTTAAAATTTTTTTTTTTTTAATAGTAGGTAAAACTAAGGACATTTTTTCTTTTTAAACGAACAATTTTTATATCTTTTTTAAATGATTTAATTTAATTCTTATTATTCATATTATTTATTTTTTATTTTCATTATAATTTTTTTTTTTACAATAAAACAATTTTAAAAACAATTTTAAAAACAGCAGCACAGTAGCAACAATATAGAAATAAACACACACACACACAGCCAAAATCTTTAAACAAATGAATTAGTATCGTACACTGACATCGATATTTAAGCGCTGTTGTTTTAAACTTGAATTTATTATTTCAGTTTCTGTAGCAGAATTAAATGTTGTTGGTGTTTGTGGTGTTGTTTTTGTTGCTGATGGCTCATTTTTAGTATTAAAGTTACTACTACCAATACAAGTGTTATAATTAAATTTTTTTAGATTTACTGATTGATGTGTTTTAATTTTTCCAATACGAGACGTTGTTGTTGCTGCCGCTACTCCAGCAGAAGAAATAATACTACAAGCTGCATTAGATGTTGAAGTCGTTTTTGATGTAGTGAATTTTACTTTTCGTTTTGTTTCGGCAATATCTGAATTAAGTATTAGTTGATCAGTTACTGGACGAATTGTTGTTGATAAAATTGTTCGTATTGCTGATAAATATAATAATGCAGAACGATTTTTTTCACTAAATATCGTATTAAATTGCAGCATCATTTGTTTGGTAATTAAATAGTTGCTAACATCATTTAAATTTTTATCATTTGGTGTATCACAGAATAATGTATTTACTACTTCTGTTTGTTGAGGTCCTAAATTGACACGAAGAAACGAAGATGGTTGCTGATTCATAGGACATATAACTACACTTTGATTATTGCAATCGTCATCATTGAATGGATTATTTCCAACTCCGGCCACAAAATCACCAAATTCTTTATTCATTTGACTGTTGACGCTGGGATTAAAAGAAATTGCTTGATGAGGATCTATGTTGGCAAATTGTTTAAATTTTTCATTATAGTGTATTGCTTTAGTGTGTGGATTAAATTTATTTTTTTCATCAATCGTATCAGAATTAGCATTACATTTAGCGTCAAAAGTGTTGCGATTTGAGTATAAAAATATTGATAATGATAAACGGTCAATGTATTCTTTGAGTTGAAGCGGCGAATAGACAATATTTATTTGAGTATTATCAATGAAACATGCTGCAGGAAATTTTACAATTGGATCGGTTACACGTTCTATAACAACATTAAAAGATTTTCCAAATCGAGAATAGATGTATGTCAATAGAAAGTGTTCAAAATTATTAAAAAAATATCCAATTATTGATTCAGTGTCGGCAAAATTGAAAAATTTATCAAAAATATCATCTGATGAATTGAAATGAATTGTTTTTTCATGTCTATTGACTATATTAAAAAGTGCAGCACATCTTGTTAAATCGCTTAAAATGAATAAATTGTATGGCATATTATCTACATTTAAAATTTTTTGCATTTCATTTTCAATTGGCATATGAATAAATGTTGAATACTCCATTTTAAGTTGCAGCAGCTTATGTTTATATTGAATAGCCCTTTTAGTTCAATAATTACAATACAACTTGCTTTTACAATTTTTCCTAATTTAAAAAAATATTACAAATCATAAGATCATCAAATCATAATGAGTGAAAAAATAACACAATTTTTTACAATTTCATTTATTGATTTTTTTGATGATGACGATATTGCTGACATTAGTAGTAGAAATAATGCTGGCGGCATTAAATTATCGATAACAAAGAAAAACGCTAGCTTTGAATTGCCAGAAAAATTTAGAAAAACTACAATTGGTCAAATTTTATATTCTCCATATTATAAAGGATTATTAATTGATTGGCCGCATAGAAATACTTTAAATCCAAATTTGAAAAATTTACCAACTACTATAAAAGATAAAATATTGTCACATGAAAATGTACAATTGGAAATATTTAATAAATTTGTCAAATATTTTCAAGATTCTTTATTTCTAACAATTGATCTAATGAAAAATTTACAATTGGATATTCTTCCAAAAAGTATTGAAAAAAATTGCCAGTTTAATGTTTCGAAAATTTTAAATGCAGATAATGTTGAAAGTCCAATATTGTATTTAAAAGTAAACTCTAAATTGAAACAAAAAAATTTACAAATTATTTTAAATACATTATTTATGTCAATTCGACAAAAATTTACAATAAAACCAAATTTAAATGAAGAATTTTTCACACAATTCTTTTTAAATCGAATTCAGCCGTCAAATACAATTTTAAATAAATCTACTACATCAAATAATCCAAATCAACAGTCAGATTTTGTTGGTGCTGCAGCTGATGATAAATTTTCTCATTTTGCAAATTTTATGGATGTTCAAGCAAAAGTGTTAAATCCTCCGTCAACAGTTGACGATGAAATGCAAAATTTTTATAATAAATCCATTTCAAATCTTGATCCATCTTTAAATGAAAATGATGTTGCTGCTGGTTTCTCTGCCGCCGCAGCCGTTAATAATGCAAATATAGCAGCAGCAGTTCTTGACTCAAATTACCAACAACAACAGCATCTCAATTCGGAACAATTGCCAGTATCTAGTAAAGATGATGTTGCATCAACGTCGCGTGTAAAACTATTAAAAAGATCACGAAATGTTAGTGAATCATCAGATGAGTTTGAAAGTGATGACATTGACGACGATACTGATGAAAGTGAATCGAATAATCATCAAACTGATACAGATAACGAAGAAGAATTATCAAATAGACAACCACAAAATGTTCAAGAAGATTTTGAGAAATCTTCACAAATAAATCTCTTTAACTATTTCAAGAAAACATTACATACAAGTGGAAATGATGATGACACAAACAGTATAATTAGTAGCATTGGTTCGTCGATATTAAAAAGTTTTACAGAAATGAATCTATCGACAAATGAATTTTTTAAACCTCAACAAGAATATATAAATAATCCGACGCCTAGTCAATTGCAAAATTTACAACAATTATTTGCAAAATTTCCCGAATCCAACAACGTTAATTTAGATCAATACAAACAAGATCTAATCAGAAGAATCAATGAAAATCCAATGGAAATTGAACATGTAAAACTAAAAGCTCGTAATGGTTGTACCAATTCCATTTTTGATCTTTTTATTTTAATTTTATACACAAACACATTTTCAAGTTAAGATTATTAAAATAACACCTAAGATTACAAAAAAAAAACCCCATCAAGTTATGTTAATTTAATACACAAAACAAAAAAAATATACTACATATATAACAAGCACCAAGTTGTTTATTCATTCACATTATTTCAACAATGCACATTTATTACATATGTATATCAATTAATGCACTGCACCCCTGAACAATTATTAATTTAATAAAATGTACATTTTAGCGCTGTTGTTAATGAGTGTAATTATACTGTATATACATTGTATAAAATGCCTTAACACGTGTATCTATAATGTATAACAAATCGTATTTATAATAATAATGCAACAAGTTGTTAATATTTTGTTAAACACATTTCAACAGCCAAGAAGTTTGTACACGCCAATTAATTGTTTTCAGTAGACGACGGTGGATTATTATAGTAAAATTTGTTTTCTCTTCTCTGCTTGTTCTCTGCTTCTCTCTCGGTGTCATTTAAATATGAATTTAAAGCAATTTTTTTTAGACGATTTTGAAGGTGATGAATTAATTGCCAATGTGGACAACAACAACAACAATAATGAATATATACAAAGTCTACTAATGCAAAATTTATTAAATATGCCATTAAACTTGGACGAGAAAATAACAAATAAACTTTTACAAAAGAATTCTATTCCTTTTCCATATTTTGGTTGGCGATGGTTAAAAAATCTATTTCTTGTACCTACATCAGCAGCAACAAGTCAATTGAAATTTGTTTCACCGACTGGTGTTATATTTTTGTTAAGATTTGGTAGTGCAAATTTGCCAAGTTTATATATTGATAATATAACTGAAATAGGCTCTGAAAATGGAATTTCTTCAATAAAATATAATGTTATATGTGAAAATTCAATCCGGCCATGTATGGAAGACTTTGGAATTGTTCATCGTGTTGAAGCATTTGTTCTTGATAAAGTATTTCAATGTAACCTGTACATGTATATTGTAAAGAAGGAGTTTTTTACATTATAATATTATTTTTATTTTTTATTTTTATTATAAATATCATGTTGTTTATTATAGTGGCAAATTATCGTATTGTATGTATAAATCGAGAAAATGTGAAATAGTTATACCTAAATTTGCATGTTCATCGAATAAATTTGAAGTGTATTTACTCATTAGTTTCAATAAAGTATCATGTAAAAGAAAACTTGAATTTTTTTGGGTATTGTAGTTGGAAAAAAAATATAAACTAAAATCATCGTATTTGAATTGCAGAAATTGACAATTTTTAAAACTAAATAATATGATTGGTTTAATTTTTGGTCTATTGAAATATTGTTGTGTCATTTTTGTAATATCGTCATAACTAATAGTACTAATGGAGTCAAGAGTTGAAGAAAACTTTTCAGGAAGTAATAATCTATTGATTGGCTTGATGGCGTGTGAAGAAAAACAGATTGTTTGATAACTACTAATATAGCAAAGTGATTGTAGTATCATACTAACATTATTGTCTATTTGAAAATTTCTATCAACAAGAATAACAGAAGGTAAAAGAGGACCTAAATTAGGAAGTTGAATTTTTTCAGTAACCGTAACATCTGTTATATGCATTAATTTATTCATTGATGTAACATAAACAAATTTTACGCTAAATTTATCCGTTTTAATAGAATTCTTTTTGATATTAATGACACGTCTTAGACACATATTTGACGGAATTTTATTTAGTTTTAAAAAGTTTAATAAAGTTATATCGGTCATTGGTATTTGAATATATGTACGCGGTGTTTGTTGAGCAATTATTAATTCTTTAGAGTCAATTGTCATTAGAAATTCCCAAAATATATCAACAGATTCATAATAAATTTTTTGTTCATATAAACAACGAACGTTTTTAAAATTCCACAAATCGTACGGTACATGTTCCATGTAAACAAATAAAGGATTTCTAATAAACATTTCAATGACAGACGTTACAAATGTATCTTCTGTACCGGAAACATTATCCATATCAATATCACGCACCATCATATACACTCTATCAATAATTTCTATATCGTCGGTATCCATTGTACCATTGTTAATACATTTCCATGCCAGAGGTAAATTAATAGAATCTTGCCAAATAATTATACTCTTTGACATGAGTGTTACTTTGTAGAAAGGTTTATTTTGTACATTTTCAATTTCATAATCAATATTGAATGTTTTATTTTTAATGCCATCAGAAGTAGTAGCATCATTTGTATTGTCTACACCGATTATCTCATACCTACTAATCAATTCAATAATTAAATTTTCAATTACATCCAAGCCGTGTAATGTATAAATTGGTAGAGCAAATCCAACATCATTCATCTGATATTTATTATGTAAAACAGTCCATGTACCCAAGAGTAATGGTGGCATTAGAAAACTTTCAAGTTTCTGTAAATTAAATACATTAAATTGTTTACTTGTCAAATCGATTGGTTTAACAGCATATCTCCATTGAAAATTTTTCTGAGCAAATTCTCTAGCTGCTCGATAATAATTTTTTATATAGATAGCATCGTTTAGATCATAATATTTTCGTTCTGTTGAATAGTTTCTTAAAATTTTTTGCATTGCATCAATTGTATCACATTTAATATTTTTTCGAATTATTTCAAATTGATCTTGTGTATATATTGTTTTATCCATTATATAACGAGCAATAGCATACTTTGTATCTAAAACATTTAATATGTTGGTATTTCTATTGTATTGTTGTTGTTGTTGTTTTTGTGATATGGTTGCTGTCGTTGATGTCATTAAAGTAAGTCAACTTATTCTTGAAGACTGTTGCAATAAAATGTTATTTAAATCTATATAATAAAATGTTATTTAAATCTATATAAATATAAATAAATACATATATGAAAAATATACAGTTTAAAAATCATTAAGAGTAAAAAGAAAAATCTCTTTACATTTAAAATATTGTAGTAGTGATTATATTGTTGCTGTGTTTATACTACATATTGAGCGTGTGTTCACACAATCGTTATTGTCGTCATTGTGTATTATTCGTATTTATGTCGCGAATGAATGATCCATACTGATTTGTTTCTGTTTAACCAAGAGAATATAGATTATACTCTGTTTGTTAGAGTTTAAACGAATAAATACAACAACTCATTTGTACTAAATGTCATTTGTAGTTGATATTGTTGTGGTGTTGTTTACTTACGACATATTTGTTTCGCTAATATTTGTTTTATTTTTTTTTACGAATTTTCACTAAAGTTTTGTTTGCTGTTGCTGCTGCTGCTGCTCTTCTTGTTGTCATATCAAGTCAATATTATATGTTACCGTTATTTTAAATATTGATTAAACAGTATTTATTGTGTGTCCTGTGTCTTTTATTGTATATAAAAAAAAAAATCTTTTGTCTATTAACTATATCTTTTGTTTTTATTAATTATTGTGTATATCTACTAATGCAACATTTTAATGTTTTATGTCTGTTTAAAGAAATTATTAATATTTAGTTGATTACGAGCAAAATTAACAACACAACAACCAACAGTTGTATTGTATTCTATTGTCGTCGCTGGCTAATAAAAAAAAAATTTTAAATACAATAGTATGCATATATGCATGTAGTTGATAGATACACAAATACAGACACATAAATTATAAATTTATTTCAAGTATAAAATCAATTGTAATAATAATAAATTTTGGTAGTTATCAATTAAGTTTAGAAGAGTCGGAACATGAACTTTACCGAAAGAGATTTCATAAATAGTGTATTATATTCAACTGAAGTAATTCATTCTTCCGGCGAAGATCTATCTAGCAGTATTGCAAATATTCATCAACAACTCTTAAATTATAATTCCCGTGCAAATATGTATGTTTATCATTCAACAACCGATGAGGACTCGTCCACTGATGAATACGATGACGAATATATACCTGAAACGGATGAAGAACAAGTGTCGATCGGTATAGAATCAAATCGTATTCGTAAACACCGTCAACCAAAACAAGTTAATTCCTGGATAAATTTCAAAGTACGTAATGACAATGGCGAATGTCCTATATGTTTGAAAAATGAACCGAATATTTGTGAAAAAATTTACTCAGTTTGTGGTCATTGGTGTTGCATAACTTGTGCAAATGTAATAACTTTGAAAAACTTTCGTAAACGTTCATTTGTCCGTGATATGATATCATGTTTTATGTGCCGAAAAAATTTAAACATCTTTAATGACATTTGCTATTTTCTACAAAACAATAACATTTTATATCGCTGGTCAATACAGACATCAAATTTGCTACTATTGAGATCTAATTTTACATTTGAATTGAATCACTCGACAATGGAATTAATAACAACACCAACTACAAAAATTTATAATGAATATTTCCCGCAACTAGATTACAGTACAATGACAAATGAGAAAAAATCTATAATATTAAAGGGCTATTTCAATCGTGAGTGTAGTGATAAAATTCAAGATTTATATGTTCAGAATTACTTGAACAAGTCTCAATCAAAAGTCGTAATATACCTTCAGTCTTATAAATTGTATAAAGATACACAACGCTATCTGACTATACCGGTAACGCTGAACTTTTCAAACGGTAAGATGATAATTGGAGCCCGAACATTCAATATGGTATTCGATCACTTTAATATTGTTGATGCAATTGGCGGTTATAAGATTTTGCCAACTCAATAAAAGAATGCAAGTTTCTATTTTATTCTATTTACTATGACAATAAAAAGAAATACAAAAAAATTTTCTATACTATGATATTTACTATAATTTAAATTTGTCTGTATACTTTAATTTGTCAGTCAGCAGCCTGTAACACATTATTTCCATTATATCATTATTGACTTATTATTAGAGATGTGTAAGATTTAAATAAAACATTTATGTACTGAAAAAATTGTAAATTGTCTTGATTAATTATTTAAATGCAATATTTTCACATGTTGAAAGCAAGTAATGTGCACCACGGTATTTGGTATTTGTATTTAGGTGTATATTGAAAGTAAGAAGATGGCAGCTACTGTTATTAGCGATTTATACAATTTAATTGGAAATTTAAAAGATGTTACATTCACCGTTGACGACACTTTAAAGACACCAGTTTCGGCAAGACTTATGGAATTATTAACAGAAATACAAAATCTAGGTAATAAAATTCAGCTTCCGAATCCATTGTCTGTAAAGGAGTCGCAATTGCAACGTTTAAATCAACAACATCAATATCTTTTACATTTAACCGATCAAGAATTTCAAGCGTCACCTGGCAAAGGAATACGATTATCTGTTGCACAAAATCAATTTCTAGTTGCACTCGTATCAACTACACACATTCTACAAACGTATATGGTTTTAATACAGAATGAACAAGTTATAAATCAGGCATATTCTGAATTGACATCTTTAAATTTACTACGAAATAGTCAGATAGCCGATATAGAGAAATTGCTGTCTCTTAATTCACAGAGTGCAGAAAACTTTATACAAGAGATTACACAAACAACTACAACATCATTTTCCGACATTAAAAACTTGAACGAAATGATTGATAATATTAAAAAAATCATTTATGTTCGACCTTTAACATACAACGCCTCATATACTTTTATTATGTTGACTGGACCACCGGGTACTGGTAAAACATCAATGGCTCGTGCAATAGCAAATTTTCACTCACAAGGTAAATATTTCAATTTAGACATGTCGTCGCTATTAAGTCAATATGTTGGTGCAACTGAAAAAAAATTGACACAATTATTCAATCATGTCGGTAAGAATCGTGATCAAAAATTTACAATTATAATGGATGAATTGGATGTCGTTTTAGGAGAGAAATCCGGTAATACAGCATATCTGACAACTTTACGTAATACATTACAGACTAATCTGGATCCTGAAAATCTTGGACCAAATTTAGTTATATGTGGTCTAACGAATCACTTTAATCAATTGGATGCAGTTATTAAAAGACGAGCAACAAATACATTCTATGTCCCTCTGCCAAGCTCTGAAGATTCATTAATGTTTTTAGTTCAAGAAATTTTACGTCCGTTTTACGGTTTTGCCTTTAATCAAAACTATTACAATCTACCATCACCGTTCTCCGACTCATATTACAATGAATTAAAAGAGACAATACAGTCCTATGCGGATGCAAGATTTTCAAATGCAAATATGAGAAATATTGCATCTGCTGCAATTGCAAATGCTACTCACGGTGATCAGTTACTATTTGCAAAATTTACGTTGGGTAGCAAGTCACTTTTAATTGCTTCCAATCAACTTCCAAACTTAAATCTACAATCATTGTCTGAATTTCTACCAAATACTCTTGAGAATGTAGACAGAGAAATGAAACTGCATCCCAACAACTATTATCCATATTTATTTATTATACCAACTATGAAAGATATCAATGCTGGCATTCAACAAACACCATTCCTGACAACAACTACAGAATTGACCTATCAACGTGACAATAAAGTAAATGATAAACCAATATTTTCCGAAGATGATATCATCAATATGATGTAATTTGATTTAATTTTACCTTTTGATTTTCTAATTTGGATTAAATTTAAATTTATTAAATATTTTTTTTTTTACAAAGTTTTACCACTTGTCCAATTTGAATTGAATTTCTTTAGGATTTAAAGTAGAAGAAAATCAAATTTGTCGTTACGAAAGGTGACAAAATAAAAAATATTGTTTAAAATTAGCATAAATACATATTTGACCATACAAAAATTTTATACTGCAAGTTGAGTCCAAAATGGACCTAACTTGAGTTGATAGCAATTCATATTTGACCAGATTAAAAATTGTATATTATTTTGTACATTATTTGCAAAAAAAAAGTCAATAATACAAAAATATAATAAAGTAAATAAAAATATTAAACAAAATCTATTGGTATAAAAGAATACAATTGTTTTATTGATTGAATATCTAAACGTTGTAACCCATATACCTTGGATGAATATCGAGTTCGCATAAGAGATAACTCTTTTGGTGATTTAGAATTGTGACGTAATCCAAGTGTATGACACATTTCATGAACTAGTGTATTAAATAAAGTTATATTTGTCCATGTTTCGCTAGCATCAATGCAAATTTTTTTCTTTGGCGGTAAATATGAATGCGCTAAAACACCACATGGTCCATCAAAATCATAACGGCAATCATGTCTAAATGTAACATCTTGTATACGTAAAATGTTATGAAATGATTTCGGTCGCAATCCCGTCAAAGGATACAAGTCAAAAAATTTAAATAGACATTTTGTATTAATTTCATTAATAGCACTTTGTACAATAATAAGTTCATTGCCTAAATTTGATTGTCGATTCTCGGCATAATCATAGTATACAGATATTGGAAAATCTTTTATTGTATATGTTGTATAACTAGGTTGATCTTCTTCTATTGTTAAATTATTTGTATCAAGTTTATTTCTTTTTAAATAACGTAAAATAATTATACTTA
The DNA here is from genome assembly GCA_963921195.1 of Pegoplata infirma. NCBI lineage: Eukaryota > Metazoa > Arthropoda > Insecta > Diptera > Anthomyiidae > Pegoplata > Pegoplata infirma. The sequence continues at coordinate 23,818 of CAWUER010000489.1, forward strand.
CGGCGCCAACTACAATTAGAATTAAAATAGTTTTCATACTTATTCATTTTTTTTTTCTAATACAAGAACTAGTCAATCTTGATTGCATTGCTATTATGTAAAAATTATTAAAAAAAAAAAAAATATCTTTTTGCTTTCAATTTGTTTTTATTTAAAACGATTTACTTTAATAACAATAAATATATAGTAGACTTAATTATTTAATTTAATTTGTTTTTATTGAAACTTTATAGTACACACTTTACTTTTTTTTTTGTGCTTTGATTTTATTTGGCTAGTGTTAACACTATATTGCCAACACACTTTACTAGATTTATTTTTTTTATGCTTTTTTTTTGTTTTGTTTAATTGGTAGTCAGAGAATTAAAATTGAATAAATTCAGATATAATATTGTTTTTAAAGTTTATGGTGGAGCTGGTGCAAAGAAAACTCTATACACAAATATACAGGCAACAACAACTAATATTGCTGTAATAATTTTAAATATAATTTCTGCGATCGACATGCTTATTATATTTATAAATAGTTATTTAATCTTAATCTTTCTGTAGTTGTTCCTAATCCAATTTTTCGCCAGACATCTCTCATGAATGGGCTCAAGACAACTTGACGCAATCTATTGACAACACCGAGCAGAATTAAAAAGATGATACCGTTCACTGTTGAAACAATAAACATAATAAAGATATTAATAAAGTCGGGCAACTTTTTAAATTGTATAAAATTTGATCTAGTAAATAAATCATGGACATCATTATAGGTTACATTATTAGTTCTTTCTTTAACTATTTCATAAATTTGTGAAATTAAAAATTGTTCCTTTTCATCGGTAGTTGCAAAAAATTTCATTATAACATCTTTAAAATTATTATCTGTTATTGCATTTATAAATTCATTATTTGTTAACGTACTAGAAGTGGTAGTAGTAGTATTAATGGCGATGGATGCTACTGTTGATGTTTCTTTGCTCTCTAATGTTGTGCTAGGAGTTGATGGTAATGCAAGTTTAATTACTGGAGTTGTTTGTACACTATCATTATGATGTAATTTCTTTTCAATGGATGAACTTGCAGCTAATAAATCATTATTATTTAGATTTGTAGTAATATCATTTGAATCTATATTATTATCATCAAAGTGTAATGATTTTGGATTTCTGTTAAATTTTGAATTATCATCATTTTCTATTTGACGAATTGAATTATTTGGTTTAGTGTCATAAAAAGACGCAGGCGGTAGTAATTTAAATGAATTCTCTTGTGTTTGTTCTGCAGAATATGATCTTTTGATATTTTCTTTCAATTCATGATCAACATTACTATTTAAAATTTCATCATTTAATTTTTCATTATCATTTTGAGTTTGTTTTTCTAAACTGACATTTGTTGTTGATACATCTGGTGCAATTGGAGATTGTTCATTTGCTGTCTCATCAATTTTTTTTGACATGGAATCGTTTGAATTTGTAAAATCATCAGATACGTTGGAATTTGTCAAATCATCAGATACATTGGAATTTGTCAAAACATCAGATACGTTGGAATTTGTCAAATCATCAGATACATTGAAATTTGTCAAGTCGTCAGACTTTTTTGAAATGGAATTAGTCAAATTTACAGAATCTTTTGGCATAGATGTGTTAGAATTAGTATCAAGAACTTTTGGAGTTTGTAAAATTTTATCATTCAATTCAATTAAATGATGTGGTAGTTCACTATTATTTAATGCATTGGTAAATATCTGTTCGGTAGTGTCATTGTTATTTTTTATTTCAGTTGTATTGCTAATTGAATCATTTGAACTTGTTGCCGGCGATACAAAAAACGCTACTAACAATATTGCAAATGTATTTTTGAATGCTGACTGTATCTTCATATTTTATCTTACTAGGAGCATAAGCTCACAAATGAAAACTTGTATTTTACTATTATTATTTCTAATATTTCTTCTAATAGTTTTATCTGCAATTGGATATATTGAATTTAGAAAATTCTATACATTTATTAAAAATACAATTCAACAACAATTTGACAAAATTAATAAAGAAAATCATTTAGAAAATTTACAACACTCAAATGATACATTCAGTCAACACTATGACGAACAATCATCATCAATGGCACTACAGCAACAACAACCAATGGTACTACAGCAACAACAACAACAACCACATCTAACAACATCCTCATCTAATGATAATACAAAGAGACATAAAAGATCTATCAATAATCAAATTGATGTTCAACACAAAAGCAATACTTTAAATAATATAGAAGATACTCAATATGATATATATAAAAATTCTGCAGATTTAGAAAAGGATAAAGATACTGAAATACCAATTAATACTAGTAAACTGTTGATAACATATATCCCTGAACAATATGATAATAATTCAATGTGTACTCTTGTTGTTGACCAATTGGAGACAGTAGAATCCAAAATGAATGAAGTTGAAAATATTGAAAATAACATTACATTAAGAAATATTAAAATAAATTTAAAGCAAAATCAAAGTATTATTAAAGAAAATTTCGTTCATACAAATTACATTGATTGTATACATATAGTTTGTTCTAATAATCTATTGTTGACAATACTAATACAACGCACCGAATGTCCAGAGTCTTTAGAACAAGCATTTGTACATATAAATTTGAATATAGAAAAGAATATAAACTCTAAAGTTGGAAATGTCATTTTAATATTTGACGGATCATTGAATTTAATACGAGCAATCGGTGAAAAATTAACCAAAACAAGTTCAGATGATATTAGTACCATAGAATTTATGTTAGCTGAACAATCTATAAAATTAATACCATCATTATCGGATGAAATACACGAACAATTTAAAAATTCATGTCACGAAGAAAACTTGAAAATTATTACAAATGATAAATACTATGGATATGATGACAATATAAATTCTGTAAAGTTTCGTCAAAGTATTGAACCATCTTCTTCATCTCTAAAATATGTTAAACATTTTAAAAATATTTTATTCAAATAAATTGAATTACATGTACATATATATATATAAAAAAATAAAATAAAAGTCGACCAATAGAATAATTTCAGTGAAAATTTTTATTGAAATAAATTTTAAATTATAAAAAATAAATTATTAATATTTTTTTTACATAAAATTAAAACATCAGTTGAGACGAACTCTAGCCGATATATATTCTACACCATTTTCCGTTGACGTATAGTGAACAAGTCGATCCAGTATATCATGCAGAATATTTCCAAAATTACTATTACCGTTTTTGATGGTACGATCTTGTGCTATTGCTGATTGTAAATTTTCACGAAATAGTTCAGTAGTTATTGGCGGATTACAGAAAATGATTTTATTTGCAATTATATATTTGGCGGGATCAGTAGCATGAACAAATCGTGACATTGTACGATTCATTTGACGAGACCAACGTTGTGTACATGGTTCTTGTTGATTATGACCGACCAGTGTTGCCATCTGCCATATTAATAAATACATTCCATGATTACCGAGACTTGTATTTTCTTTTGGTAAAGTTTGTAATAGCATTTGAATTGCAAAGACACCATTAATTTCATTGACATTAACATCATGAATTGCATTCTTTCGGACGAATATAGCGTCAGGATTGAATGATGTAAACTGATAGAATCGATCAAAGACACGAACACGATCAACAATGGCAGCATCAGCACAACTTGGATCTTTATTAGCCATGAATATAATGTTGGCATTAATGTACATATTAGCATGTCCATCTGTATATAAACGACGACCACTTAATGATGCTGTATTTGAGACTGTTTTGAATTGATTTCCCAATGATTCGACTTCGTCAAAACTTAGTAAAAGATTTCTATTAAAAGCATAATGTAATTTATTACCATTTTCATTTTCACACGTCAGCAAGTCACAAAAACGATATGAATTCAATTGGTCCGTTTTAAAGATGTGTTGTGTCAGAAGATCAACAAATGCATTTTTTCCCGTACGTGGACGATTTAATAAACCGATCGATAAACGTTCACGATTAATGGGACGAGTAAATTTGCACAAGACTTTAATAAAATCCATCATTGATTCACGATTAAATTGTGATTGTACCATAAATGCAATTATTCCCATGTAAATTTCGTCATCAAGAACATGTTCTTTTTCACCAATACTATTATTGTTAACATTTGCAGCAATATTACCATTATGATTACTACTACTACCAATAATATTGTAATGATCTTCAACATTGCCGTTATTTTCGTCATTACTGTTATTTAGCATTTCAACATCTCGACAATACTCAAAATTTGAAAAATCATCCATAGATGTTGGTATATAGAATCCACGTTTAGCTTTTAAATTAAAATCTAATGGATCAACGGACAGATGTGTAACTTTATCAAATATTTTAAAGTATTCAACTAGTTTTGCTTGACCGTTTGAAACGAAAAAAGGACCAATATTAATTTGTACAATCTCAACAAGTTCTTGATAGATTTTTTGACGATTTATTTTTATAAATTGCATAAAACGAGTAGAAGAAAACGGTGTCATATGCAAAGTTCGAATGTACCATGAGACAATAAGTAATATAAATAATTCAAATTCTTGTCCACCCACACTAAGAATATTACTTTGTAAAGTCTCATCAAATTCTGTTATGAAATTTTTATTTTTTTTTGCACCCACATTAATAGCTGTTGTATCTTCATCGTCCGTTTGAAATGATAAGACTTTTGGATCTGGTATACTATTAAATTTATCCATCCACATATTATCCATATTCCAGATTGGTGTTTCTGCAACACTTTGTAACGGTGAGAATTCATCATCTTCAAAACAATTGTTCATCTTTACTGGCAATATATTTGTTAAATAATTTATTGGTTCATTGGTATTAGAGTTGATATTAGAATTGGTATTAGAATTGGTATTAGAGTTGATATTAGAATTGGTATTAGAGTTGGTGTTAGAAGTTGATGCTGTTCCATTCGAAGACTGATTAGTATTTGATGATGAAGAAAAATTTGTATTGGCAGTTGTATTAGAATCAACATATAGAAAATTTTGTATAGCTTGTATTATATTGAGATCTTTATGTTGTATAAAATCAGATTGTGTTACTAAATGTTCCAATGTTTCAGTATCTTCAGCATTATACGACTCATCTTCAATACTAATAGATACATTTGCAGCATCACAGCCATAGACATATTTTGAGGGTTGTGAAATTTCCAAAGTTATTACTCGTGACATTTCACATAAAATCATATAGAACCATTGATAAATGTATTTCAAGTGTTTAGTTCTGTAGAGACTTGCAAATAATTGACTCGGTACTGGTAAATCACTGTGCATATCTTCTTTACAAACTTGCAGAGAACTGATAACAAAACGAAAAGTTTCATTTTTAAGATTAACTTCCATATTAGTAGCGGTCGGTTCATAAATTGTTCCACACAATACAAGTGCAGTTTTTTGATACTGTAGATACTGACAGAAATGAATCGATTTCATGAGTATATTAAAAATGCGATTCTTCAAGTGCTCATCAAACATATTGAATACATTTATATTATCCTTTAGAAAATTTGGACTGTGTAAATAGACGCCGGAAAATAAAACAGGACTGTGAGCATCAAAGGTTCCAATAAACGTATTATATATGCCAATTTCACGACGAATCCAAAAATTATATTGTGTTGGTTCTAACGATGTTACTTCTAAAATTCGATTTCGTATTTCAATCGGCATCAATTGATCATAAATATATTGATCAATATTATAGATAAAGGTATAAAAATTTATTCGATACATAGGAACAATATGTGTTGTAATAAAGACAAATAATGGTTGTGACTTGATGGCAAATAAAAATTTATAGACTGGTGCATATGATGAACCACCAACAGCATCTTCACGTGGACCTTTTCTTTTTTTTCTATTTGATGCAGCACCTCCTCCGCCACCGCCACCACCACCGCCATTACCCCAACCTCCACCGTCATTCATATTATTACGAGAATTGCCACCATTACCACCACCACCACCACCACCGCCACTATAACTATATCCATTTGCAGTAGCACCACCATTATCACTTTCATCATTGCAAACATCACTCATGCTAATTAACGAAAGAAATTGTTGAAGAATATCTATTGCTGTACGTCCATTCATATCGATGAGAATGTGAGCAAGTGAAGAGAAGCGATAAGATTCAAATAGTGTTGAGACAAGTGTATTATCATTAATGTCTTCTTGAATATAATGTGTAAATATGTACAACATTTTAAGTGGTGCTTCGTTTGGTAGAACATCTGTTGTGGACACATTTATAATATCTGGATAAGTTAGTTCACTGTCGACTGCATACATTTTTAGAAATGAATTGTATACAAATAGATTACTTATGAAAAAAATTGAACATTTAACTAAATCAGAACTCCAAACTTTTGATGATACTACTGTAGCAAGAATTGCCATTGTATGTTCACGTAAAATACCGATTCGTAAAATGTGTATTAAAATTCGTAAATCAGGATAAAAATCAAGTTCTGTCCAAAATTTTTCAATATTTGTTCCATACGGTAGTTTTCCATCAAATATTGGTCTATTTTGTAAATTTGGCATAATATCCAATACATTTTTTATATCATCACAAATTTTCATATATTCCATTTCCGAGATGTACATAGCTTCACAATTCTTTGCACAATAATGAAAATACAGCAGTTGTAGTAATAGTTTCGTTAGATTATTGCTATTATTTGCCGAGTTTGATTGACTACTATTGATAATTGCAGCATCAGCTACACCTAAACATTCCCATATACTTTCGGTGATGTGAATAATATTTTGTACATTGTATTCGTCGGGTAGTTTGAAAAGATTTTGCAACAGCTTCACGTCATTCTGTGAAAAACTAAATGTGAATTTTGATTTAAAGAATGTATCAATTTTATCGGAAAATTTATGTAGTGGCTTTTCAGTTTTTATTAAATTTGAATAGAAACTTTCACTACCAATTTGACAACATTTATTACTACTACTCATTTGCATATTATTGAAAACATCTTGAATAGTAAAATTTTTTTTAAATTTCAATTTTGTATGAAGTAAAATTTCATAAAACTCTGATGGTATATTATATAAAGATCGTCTTTCAATGTTTTCCAAAAAATGATCTGGAATATTTTGTCGTCTATTATGGTGTACATCATCGTGAAGATTTGAATTTGTATTAGTAGTAGTAGTAGTAGTAGTAGTAGTAGTAGAGGCGACATTAGCAATATTTGATTCAATTTCATATTGTAGAATACGTCGTAACGTTGTATTTCGTTCAACATCAAACATTTGTCTCAACATTATAAGATTGACGGCAAATCCTTCAGGAATTATTCGATTTTCATTAGTTCGATGACGCGGTATATCTATACGTGAAACTGAATTGAAAATATTTTCAAATGGAAATGCTTGAATACTTTTTTTTTGAAATTCATCCACAGAAGGAATATAATTTGTATTTAGTGTATCTTCATCCATTGCATTATTTTTACTGTAAAGTTTTGGATGTGTAATGTTGGCCAATTCACTATTATACATATATCGTACAACTGTATCATTTCGATTAATTAAAATATAAAAATTATGAGTAGGTGCTTCATTAGATTCCCGAAGTATAGAATATGTAGATTTCAATTCCAAGACATTAATAGGTGACATGAGCAGAAATGTTTCAAAAGATATTCTGTTGTTATTATTACTGCTACATATGAAAGGTGTCTCAAGAGGTATTTTTTTAATTTTTCTACCATTTACACAATTAAAATCGACAATACTTGCAGAAGAAGATGCTGCTGCTGATGATGATGCCGTGGTCGTAGTCGATAATGATGATTTTATATTCATTTCATTTGACAATTGATATATACAGACTGGTAAATGATGACGAGCAAATGGAAGTGCCCAAGTATTTACATTATCTATACGAAATGTTGTAAATTTATTACTCAATTGAACAAGGTACTCACGAATCGTTTCCACTGATATTATATCAAATTGCATGTCTGTTATTAAATGAAATGATTTTGAATTGCTGACAATACTGCTGCGTGTAACAAGTATTTTTGAGTTTGGTTGCAAGAAATGAAACAATGTGTAAACTATATATTTTAAAGTTTCATCGGCAATCCTTTCATTAACACAACTATTATCGATATCAACATCTACGGTTAATCTTGCAATTGGTAGATGACGTTGATTAATCATTAAACCATGACTATAATCACTTGGTTTAAATGTAATTGCGGGATTATTTTGATAACTAAGGTAAATTGTTAGATATCTGGAATATAGTACAATCAATATTATACAATATCCAGCCGAGCCGACAGTTGTTTCTGGAATTCCACCTGATAAATTCACTAGACGAAAATATTGATCAGTTTGATTTGTAATGCCATCATGAATTGTTCGTAACAAATCAACTTCAAAATCGTAAGATGAATCTATCCATTTTTCAAATTTATTAATAACATGTTCCTGCATACGTTGACGAATTTCTTTTCGTACAAGTCTATTAAAAGCTAAACGAAGAATTTTTAATGTTTCCTGAACGCCTTTCATTTTTAAACTAAGAACTAATTTTATTCTTCATATTCATATATATATACATATATATATTTGTACTTTTATTGCATTGTATTGTGCGCGGTTAAACATCTATCTATACATGTATATATAAAAATATTGTGTATAATGTGATGTGTGTGTGTGTGTGTGTACATGTAGTGGGTATTAATGCCGTGTTAATGCTAGAATTAATTTTAATTGCAACACTATTACAATTAAATGATATTCTTGATATCTAGATTTATTAAAAAAAAATGTAATTAACGTAAATAGAGTAGTTTTAGAGGGACAATATGCATGTGTAAAAAATAACATATACAACATTTGATTTTTGGTATGTTGGAAATTTAGAGAAAATGTTGAATATAATTATGACAATATATTGCGTTGAAGTTTGTATTGTTGCTGCGGTAATATTGTATGATTATTTAAAGTGCGAATGAATAAAGTACAAGCAAAACAAACAACTACCATAAAAATATTAACAAAAAATGAATATATTAAAAATTTTTCACCATAAAAATTTCGTATAAAAGAAACGTAAACATCATTAAAGGTTTTCGGTGACGATTCTTCTTCCATTTGAGTTGTGAGTATATCACAATAGTGTGTGTCTCTTAATAAAACTTTGACATGTTCAACTAACTAAATATATATGTACATATATAATACACTCCTCTATTTATGATATTTTCCATTTGTGTGTATTTAGTATTCAAGTCTGTCGTGTGTTATTTATTTAATTGCATCTCGTTGTGCACTAACTAGAAATAATATAAAAGCAAATACATTTCAAATTGTGCAAACAGTTTTCAATTTAACCAATACTTTTAAACACAAAGATCTCATATTTCTTCTTAATTCTGTTTATATTTACTAAACGATTTTTTTTTTAATGTCTTGTGTTGACTCTATAAAATTTATTTATAATTTGTTTTTCTTGTAAAGATTAGTGTTTTTATAATTTCTCTTGTAAAAGAATTTTTTATGTCCTGTTTTTAAAAATTGTTCTGTTATAAAACTACTCTTTACACAAGAATCATTATTTAGAAAAAAAATGAACTATTACGATTATCGTGAATATGAATTAAACTACAACTATAACAATGTAATTCGACAAATATATGACAAAATTGATTGTAAAAATCTTCAACAACAACAACAACAACAACACAACAGGTCATCACAACAATTGAGTCTACGATATGGAATCGACACGGCAACATCAAATACACTTCAAACTTTAAACTTTGAAAATGCAAATAACCCACAACAACAATATCAAAAACATAAACAACAAGAACAACAACAATATCAAAAATATAAACAACAAGAACAACAAGAACAACAACAATATCAAAAACGTAACCAACAAGAACAACAAGAACAACAACAATATCAAAAACGTAACCAACAAGAACAACAAGAACAACAACAATATCAAAAACATAAACAACACGAACAACAAAAACAACAATTACTGTCGTTTAATAATAATAAATGTAAAAATAATAATGAGCATACAAATAGTAGTAAATCAATTATTAAAGAATGTTTAAAATTTTTAAATTTAACAAATTTTGTTGAAACAATTCCCGTCGTTCATGTTACCGGCAGTAAAGGTAAAGGTACTCTTGCAACATATATTGCAGCAATTTTGCACGAATTGTACAATATTAATGTTGGAATTTATACATCGCCACACATTATGACACCACGTGAAAGAATTTGCTTAAATGGCTTTAATCCAGTCGAGAAGACTACATTTATTCGCAGCTTTAAAACTTGCCAAACGCTTTTACCACCTGATCTCTACAATAAACTGAATTATTGTGATTTAATTTTTGTGATGAGCATATACATCTATCATTATGTGTATCGTGTCGATTTTCTCGTTATTGAAGTTCATTCGGGTGGACGTCTTGATGCCACAAATATATTTACAAAAACACATGTTGTTGCTGTAACTGAAGTAACACTTGAACATTTTCCAAAACTTGGTACAAATATTACTGAAATTCTTATTGAAAAACTTGGTCTTGTAAAGAGTGCAACTAAAGCAATTGTAACAACTAGCAATATGAAATCAAAGTATTCTCAAGTATTTAATAAATATTGTATGGAAGCAAGAATAATAGGAGTAACAAACTCATCAACAAATGTTCTAATGCAGATTGTACAAAATTTTGATTACATTTTCCAGCAGGCATTTCTATTTGCTATTCACATTGAAGCTTCATTGAGAAGACAGCAAGTCTTTAACGGTTCAAATAATCTCATCAACTATGAATTCATTCAAATGATCTATAATCAAAATCGTTTACCAGCGCGTCGCCAATTCATAAATCATAATAATATTTTCTGGTACATTGATGGCGCACACACACCAGAGAGTGTTCAACGTACAATGGATTGGTTTCTTACAAGTGTCGGAGAGATTCGTAAAGTATTAATATTTACATTGACGGGTGATAGATTTATTGAAGATTTTGAAAAATCAATACCACATTCTGCCTTTCATAGAGTATTTTTCACAGCGCCCGTTGTCGATGCAAATAATTATTGTCAAGATTTTCCCTATTCAAATTCAAAATATTTTGAGAGTTCACTCAACTACCACTATGCTATAATGTGTCGCAATAAAACTATAGAGTGTCATAAAAACTCACAGTTGACAAATACTATTAAAGGCAAAAGTATATATTCTACAGCTGGTGAAACTTTAAAAGTCTTGAGTGGTATCCAAGAAAAATATAATAATTGTGCTGTTCTTGTAACCGGTAGTTTATATTTGTGTGCAAGTTTTTTAAATATTATTCCACATTAATATTATATTTTTTTTCTACTATTTATTTATTACCTCAAATATTTATACTTTTTTTTTTATATTCATGTACACTATATAATTTTTATTTATGTATACTATTATTTTCTTTATATTTATACTATTATATTTTTATTTATATATACTATTATTTTTTTTTACATTTATACTATAATTTTAATTATTATTCTACTTTATACATATTTTGTATACATATATTTTTTTTAATTACCAATACATTACAAAATTTATTATATAGATTTAATTATAATGCAAATGTAAAAGAATAAAAATTGTAACTGTATATTTTAATAAAAAAAAAAAAATAATTGTGCATATAAATAATTTCTGGAAATAAAAAATATATGTGAAGAGTGTACATCATTTCAACAATTAATATAATTTATACAATTCTTTCAAGTTCATTTGATAAAAATGATATAAATTCATTATAATTACTTTTGGCATAACAATGTTTTTGTTTATCAATTAATTTATAATATTTATGTAAATCCATAATAATAGCATTAACATATTCTGTATTTTTTACACGTCGAAATCCTTTTAATTTAATTGGTGTTATGGTATTGTTGAAACTTAAATTAATTTTTGACTGTGAATCGTTGACGCGACATAATAATTCATTGTTCAATTTAGTCCAACCAGCACTTTTGTCGCGTGTATCATTTGTAATGAATGTAACTAAATCTGATATTTTTTGCTCTTGTGGTATGAATATATTTTCCATGTCGGCTTCAATAAAAGAAATTTTATATGTCCATATGATATTTTTTGGATCTTCCCATTCTAATTCAAAAATTTTTGGAAACCTATAGAATGACTTGAAAAAAAATCCACATTCCTCAATGAATTCACGTACACCACACGTAAAGACGGGTTCATGAGAATTTTGACATGCTCCGCGCGGTATACAATACTGTTCAACAAACGGTTCAGGATTCCTAAGATTGAATTTCCTATCATTACTATCATACGGGCATAATCGCTGTAATATTACAATTTTCTGTCGTTTAGTGTCATAAACAAAAAGTCCACAACGTGTTAATTGTCCCATTGCAATAACTCTTATTCCATAACAAATGTACCAATTTTATTAAAACTAAATGATGGCGGTGATAATTGTTTCTTAAATTGACTCAATCCGTCTGTTTTTCTCAATATAAAATTATCTTCTGTTTTTTTCAATACCAAGTTATTCTCTTGATTATAAAGGTTTGTCGTTGTTGTCATTGATGATGCTAAAGGTGCTAATTGTTCTTCTTGTTCTTCTTCTTCAGTTATATTAATTTGATTGTTGTCAGCATTTTCACAAACATCAACTTCACTACCATCATCGCTAGCATCACAATCATCATCACTGCTACTACTACTACTACTACTACTAGAATATGTTTCAGAGTAGTAATCACTTGAATTTTTGTTATTTAAATTTATACTGTTTTCAATTTTTAAATTTTTCACATCTTGCATTTGTTTATTTTCATTCATAGGGTATGTAAATCTATTGCTACTCATTTTAGCATCACCTAAAACTTTCAAGTTATCTACATCATTAATTGTTATTTGATCTGAAACTGTTGTAATTTCATTACTTTTTAATGAACCTGTAAATTTTGATGTGCTCGGCAGTTGTTCATTGTTATTATTAATATTTTCATTGTATAGTAAATTATGATTAGCAACAAATGTGTCATTAGATATAGATTCAATGCTGGAATCAACAAAACCATTTTCAGTTATTAAATTTTTATTCTGTTTGGCAAACTTTTCATCAGATATAACATCAGTGCTGGAATCAACAAAACTATTTTCAGTTATTAAATTTTTATTCTGTTTGGCAAACTTATCATCGGATATAGAATCAGTGCTGGAATCAACAAAATTATTTTCTGTCATTGAATTGTCATCAACATTAGAATTAGAATTAGAATTAGAATCAAACGACGTAGTATTGTGTGGCGGTAGTACATTTGTTATAATTTTTTCTACAATTGGATTCTTTTGTGCAACAACATTTGTCTTTAGTAGTGAAGAATTAAATTTAGGTTTTTCTTTATCTAAATTCACTAAGGTGGGTGTTTTCATGGCTGCTGCATTAACAATATTTCGTATACCAGATCCGTAAATCATATTACTATGTTTATCGACAAATTTTTGATTTTCAATACGTAAACGTTCCTTCTTTTGTATAATTGTTTCGCCGCCGTCTGTCATATCAGCTGAACACATCATTTGAATAATATCCATAAATATTTTAAATGGCAATAGTAATGGATGATCATCTGGCAAAAGAGATTTTTGACTTTCTGATGTATTCATGTATAAATCAAACATTGTCTCAAAACGATAATTTTCCAATATTGTTATGTATTTTTCGTTGACATTTTTGAAACGACGTAATCCAGAAACTGCAATTTTACACATCATGTACGAAAATGTAATGGCATTAATGGTATCTTTGAAAATTGTTTCTAAAATTTTAATAGCATTATCAAGATTAAGGATTTCTTCTTGTGAAGCATTTGACATTTTTTCACGATAATTTATTAGCTCAACAAGCATATTTTTATATTCTATTGGTACATATTCTGAACGCAAAATTGTCATACGATCATATAACATGGTCATTTTACGTACAACATTTTGTTTATTAATAAACTTAACAGCATCCATTACAAGAAATTTGGATTAAAGTCTTATATAAAGAAATTTTATTGTATAATATAATGTTCGCACTGCTCTATACTTGAATTATGTAAAATTTACTTTAATATACATTTTTACAAAGTATTTTTACACTAAGAATACAATAGTTATGTTAATACACAAATAATGAAAAAAAAAAAATTATAAATTCAAAAGATTTTGTGTTTTTTTTTTAATTTAAATGTATACACTAGTTTGACGGACGGCCAATTTGTAGAGTAATATTAACAATTACTTGTATAGAAAAATCTTAGACAAAAGTTGTATCGATGAAATTTGTGTCTACATTATATATTCTAAGAATCCATTTGAACCAATCTATTGTTAAATATTGTGATGGTAAACACATACGATGTATACTAGTTTGACGACCTACAAGTGATTGAAATAGAGTAATATTAGCAAGTCCGTGATCAACAAGACGATTGTAATTTGAAGAATTTTCAATATTAGTTTGAATCTGATGATAGTGACATTTAAAGCCAAACATTGTATTAATAACAGCTTCATCATAGACTTGTAAATATGCAGATATTAGGAAATGACATAATGTAGCATTCGGTGACAATTCCAATTGTCCGTTGCTTTTATTGGTAACATTTTGTATGTGCGGACATTCGTTAGAGTGCTTAGCAACACATTTAAATTCTGGAACGAGATTACGTTGATTTATAAAAGTTGATGCTGAACAGATTTTCTTTTCACGTAATTTATCACGTTGTACATCTTTTATTTGACCATTGCAACTTTGTGCCATCAAACTCAGCAGACCCAATAGCTGTATACGTAAACTAGGTAAAAAAATTTTCCAATCTCGAACTATAGTGCACGGTCGTAAAAATAATAAACTTCCATCAGTTTTCATTAGTACATCAAAGATTTGTTCAGGCAAGAGATGATTTAAAAGTACATTCTCATTAGTTTGTGTTACCGATGTGCTAGCATCAATTTGTTTTCCAAAAACTTTCTCCAATGAAATGTCTTCATTTAACATTGGTAATATTTTATTGCAATATATTGTTAAAAGTTCAGTACAATTTAAAAAAGTTTGCATTCCTAGACGTTCTGTGTCGAAAATACTGTAGGTTGTTGAAATGTCTAAACCAATATTAACAGAAAATCGTATAGATTGTTCAACATGACTAGTCTTGTGTAAATGTACCTTTTGATGAATTTCATTTGTAGCAGACGACATCTCCTGCAATGGTTGTACTAATGCTATAGTTTTTGATACTAGAGAATTTTCAACTTTATTGTCAATCAGAGTACTACTACAACTACCATCGCCATTATTATTAGTAATTTGATTATGATTAATGGAGCTTGTATTTTGTAAATTTGAAAGTGTATTTTTTGTTTTTGAAATTTCAATGGCAGCAGCAGCAGCATCACTATTAATATAGTAAAACTTTAAATTATAATTGTAAGTTTCACAAATGTCCAACATTAGATCAGCAACACATTTGCAGTCGACATCAAAAGTGACATGTTGACTATTATAAACATGCCAATAATCATTTGTTATTTTATCAAATAGTATGAAACAACCAGCATAATCTGCATGCCATGGCCATTGTATGAAAGGACACGGTTCGATAATTTGAAAATTTAAACTATTTCCAATACCGTTTAAATCAGATTTACTATTTAAAAGAAATTTCATTTTATTTCTTAATATTATGTTTGAGAAATTTTTTACTTTTTAATTTTTAAGACCTTTTCTACCCTCATTCTTAAGATTTATTCTACCTACCATCATTCTTAAGATTTATAAGATTTTTTAGATTTATTCTACCATCATTTTTTAAATTTATTCTATTATCATCATCAGCCCAGAGTTTGTTAAATATTGAGTAAATGTAAGTAGATGGTTATGATATAAGTAGAATAAACAATGAATCAACAACAAGGCCAAAATAACTATGCTGGTGGGCCACGTCTACAAGATGCAGAAGATGTTCGACCTAATATTGCTGCAGATAATTGCTTGCCACATGACAATCCATCATTTGTTAATTCTCAAATGTTCTTTGATAAACCAAAAGTGGCTCAAGTACCATTAGATTGTTCTACATATGTTCAGTCTACGCCAGTAGTATCTTGTTTACTGGCCTTTTTAAATTGCTGCGACAATTTGCCCATTTCATTCGGTCCATTATGTACATATCACAACAACATTTTATTCGGTCGACATTTTCTATCGACAACCAATGATGGCGGTATTGCTCCTGTAGCTTCAGTTGCCACCAAGAAAATGCTCGGAGTTCCTACACTATTTCTTCTGTCGACACTACCAAGTCCTCTAACCGAAGAAGATCTTCGTCTAGGTCTAGCTCCACTAACAAATGGTCTCGACGGTACTGCATATTCCAATTTAATAAAGTTTTATATGCTTTTGGGAACACCACAAGAAATGTGGACGGCTGATGCATACTTGCATACTTTTAAACGTTACATGTTGGATCTATCGGAAGGTTATTTTGAAATGTTGAAACCACATTTACGCATTATTGACAATCTGTTAATACCGGTGACAGTGTCAGCATCATTCTATCAGAAAATTAAGAGAAGTAGCTGGTGGTATACAGTTTTTGAGAATGTTAGACGCGGTGATTGGCAAGCACAAATTGCCGACTATGGACAAGGACAACGTAATCCAATACAAGCCAATGAAACACAACCAGTCATCTATCATATACCGATTGAACATTTTTCCATTATTGACATTCTAATGATTCTTTCATTTAATTTTGATATACGTTTCGGCGATGCAAGCTATATGAGTAATGTTATGGTATATGATGGAAAAATTGTCATCGGAACTGGTCAAGGTATTCATAATACTTTACAGAGCAACAAAAATAAACCAAACTTTTCCGTGTATTCGACGAGTGTTCAACGATTTCTTGATTCTCGTATGAGTCATCCTCAACATAATCTCGACTATCTAATATTGGCAGTCGAACCAAGATCATATAATGTAGATCATATCCATCATATGGCTATAGCAGAACGTAAAAATTCTTCAGTAGTAATGTCTTTGGATAAAATTGTACGAAAACGTTGAAAACAAATAAATATCCTTTTACAAAAACAATACAAAATCTGTTAAAACTTTACATTAAAATCTGTATCTAATTCCTCATAAAATAACAAAAAAAAATATATCCAAGAAGAAAAAATGTGTGTTTTAAAATAAAAAAAAACAATTTTAATATTTTCAAACATATTTATTTCATTTATAACAATTAAAAATTATAATTTTTCGCTTGTTCTTTTTATTATTACCAATATTATTTCTATTGTTGTCGTAGTACACCATAATATAAAATTAATTTTGTATTAAACTTTTATACATGTCAGCAAAAATAATTGAAGAATTGGCTACAAATTTGTCACGACGAATTTTTTTAAATCTCAAACATTTATTTTTACAATCAATTAAAAGTTCTAAAATACAAACATTAATAATACCATTTGAGCACTTCCATAGTACTTCACAACCACTCATATCAACTGTCCAATCTGGATAATTTAGATGAAAGAAATAATCCGAATTAAATTGTAAAGATTTAAAAATTGGTTCATTTAAAATTAAATTGACATCAATATTATGTTTGCCTGGCTTACAATTGTTGCTAGTTAATGTAGTCGTAAATCCATTTGCATCTTCACATAATGCTATTTTATTTGTATAATTTTCGTGTAAATATACAAGCATATTTTGTATTAAAACATTTTTTCTCAACATTAAATCAATTGTAGCAAAATTTGAATATAGAGTTGCCTTTGATGTATTATATCTACTGATTGCATGTGATGATGATGATGACAATATTTTTTTAGTTTTGCAATCAAAATTTTCAGATTTTTTTTTTACAATTCTACTTTCATAAAAACACAAGTAACCGTCATTTAATGGTAACGGAGATAATTTTAAAATTTCTTCAATTGCTGTATTTTCATTTGAACCCTTGAAAAACTTTTGCACCATAACTGATACGCTTGGTTTGATTGTAGATGATGCTGATGATGATGCTGATGATGATGACGACAACGATGCTGACAATGATGATACTAGAGTTGAAGTAGTTAACGGTGAATAGTGTTCAAGTTTTTTTAAAATTTCAATAGCCTGAATATGATTTAAAGCTAAACTACGTTCACGAATCGATGATACCGTATACACATCAATAATATAATATTTTTCTGGTGAGATTCGTTCAATATGACCGATAATACGCTGTGCAAAATAAACATTAAGCTTAAAATCAATTGACCATTGACTAATATACAAGATATTGTTAAGTATTTCAAATTTAGCTCTTTCTCCGTCCAACTTTAATGATATATATTCAAGATTTTCCTTTAATGGTGCATTATATGCAAATGGCCTACATAGAGATTCGTCACTTTCACCACCGCCATCAAAACTCTGACCACAGTTTCCATTTTTCATAATACAAATCAATTTATCAACAATGTTATTGCTTGAAATTAACTTTTCAAGAATATTTATCATTTCAAATATAGTAGTAGTAGTAGTAGTAGTAGCAGTTGTATCTTTAGGGTCATTCGATTCATACTCTAAATGAATGGTACATGTAAATGTTTCATAATTAAAAATGTCATGGTAGTTATTGTTCACTTTAAACAAATCATTATTACTGCAGTTATTATCCAACATCCCATTATAATTCAACGTTCCATTATTAACAACCGTTTTATTTTTCGATGCATCTTCTTCTATTGCTGCTGCTGCTGGTGCTGTTGATGTTGCTATTGTTTCATTTAATGGCAATGACAAATCATCATCAACCATACTTAATGTTTCATTATTACCAGCATTTTTTGTCTGTAAAAAGTCAATAATAAAATAAAAAACATTTTGTATATGTAAAAACATATAATATTAATTGTTTTTTTTTTTTGATATGTAAAAGCATATAATATTAATTTTGTTTTTAAAAAGCATACAATATTAAAAAAAAAACTATAATATTTTGAAAATAAAAATAATTATTATAAAAAAAAAAATATGAGGTTACCTGTTGTAAAGAATTGTCCATAAAATTAGTAGCATCATGTTGTGCATGTGTCAAATTAGTAGTGGTAACATCAACAGTAGTAGCAATAACATCATCATTTAATGTATACGGTAGAAATTTTTGTTCAATGGCAATACGTACATTAAAGACATTATCGAAAAAATAATATCGGATAATTTTAGCAATTGGTTGTTCTTGATACTGCAAACATTTATCCAAATTGACACATTTCTCGGTAGACTCTTTATAAAGAATTGGTGCAATTACTAAAATATTAGATTTACTCTCAAATAAATGATAAGTTGTCTTTGATAGTTTTGTAATTTTTTTATCATATTGTAAGGAATTGTTTTCGAGTTGTTTTCGTAGCCCATTCCTATATAGAAATTTTGTTCTACATTTTACGGATTCTTGTAAACGCATCATTTCAAAAAGTTCATTCCATAATTTACAAGCAACTGGCCAAACAATGGAAACTTCAACTTCATCATTACAAATGGAACAACAATGTGCTGCTGCTGCTGATGATGACATTAAATATTTAAATTACAACGAACAACTAGACTATGAATTCGATGAGAATAGTTTATTGGATTCTGATGATGATGATGAACAAATTAACGACGACCAGATACAATTTCGTAAAACTACAGATGAGATTGAATTTGAAAATGAACGCACACAACAAAACGATATTAGTAAAGACTCTCAAGATGTTGACAGTATGAATTTTGAGAATATACTAAATATTGATGAATCAACCGAGTTGTATTTAAATAAAAAATACGGCCCAGCAAAAGAAAGATGGGTGTACTTGTACAGAGAAGTCTTGGAAAAATGTAAAGAAATGCCACACATAATTTGTTTAGATGTTCAATTTGTTGGAAAACAATTGAGTGAAATTGCCATTGCTGATCCAAAAAAACATTCAATATTTCATCGTGTTTATCCGACGTGCAGTGTAATGAAGTCAGACATAAATGTATTCAATAATCGTTTCAACTCACACAATTACCGTAAAAGATCACGTTCTTTACGACCATTGCATAAAATTAATATGGAATATGTAATGCAGTATTGCCATTGTCGCGGCCGTAATACACATCATAAGCAACGTCATTTTAACGACGACATTTACTTTAGAAATTTACCGTCTGGACCAAATGTCATTTATGTTGTGCGTGGAAAAAATAAAAAAGAATATCTAGAAATGTTTATGAAGCAATATGACATTAAAGCTCAAATACGTACATACCCTTTACATTTGCACACTGGCCATCACAAATATTTTACATGTTATGCTCACACATCACCGCAGAGTCATTGCAGTGTCGGTAATCTAGCACAAATGACACATTACTATAACATTTGTAAAGCAATGTTTGTAAATTAATATCTATTGTATATTATATTATTCATCAATACTTGTAATTTATTTACCCTATAATTTGTGTATGTATACATATATGTATTTATATTTACTTAGTCAAGTTACTTAATAAAAACAAAGTGTAAATAAAAAAAGACAAAAATTTTTTTTTATCGTAAATATTTATTGATATATTATAAAATTGAATAAAGATAATGAATTTTTTTTTTACACCAATTTATCAGATTTTAAATAGATGGGTAAAATGTAATGGGGTGGTTGTAGAGTTATTTTATTACAAATTATAATATTTAAATGAGTTGTTTTATTACAAATTATAATATTTAAATTGGAGTTGTTTTATTACAAATTATAATATTTAAATATATTTTTTGATATCATCTCATTAAAATACAATAATGACCACGAAAAATTTAACAAGCTTGTAGTATAGACTATACTGTTGTTAAATTTAGGTTTTGGAAATATTCCATTTTTAAAAATCGGATTGTCAAATTCCATTGAAAGAGATGATCCAGGCGTTGATAATAATCCATACTTGATCCAAAGGTTATTTCCAGTAATACCATTTATACAAATACAGTTAATAGGAGTATTTCCAACTTTATAAATACCACCAACATATTCCGGTTCAATGCAACAAACATCTCCTGGGACAATTGAAATGTATATTTCATCTTTGGGTGTATGATATTTAATAATTGGACAATATTGAATATTTCCTTCGATTAATTGAAATGCATTAACAGCATCTGCTCGAATTCCACGTTTCAAGTTTTTAACACAAACATTTGGTGTGTTCTTGTGACGATAATAGGTGAATTTTTGATATGTACAAGCATTACAATGATGATGTACAAGATCTTCCAAAACATATACACAAAATTTACAGTCTAAATTAATTGATGAAATTTCCGTAGACATATTGTGATTGCAGACAAATTTAGTTGTTGTAATCTTTAAAATTATTATATTTCTTCAGCATATGAATGTCAAATTGTTTACGCTTTAATATCGTCTTGGATGATTTAGTGAGACGTCGTTGTTTTAAAAACTCCCATATAGAATGATAACACACAATCATATAATGCAAACTTATAACTGGCCAAATGACTTTTGGTAACGACTGTTGGCCGCACAATAAAGTCAAACAAATATTTGTAAATGTATTTATTAGGACGCCATAACAAATATTTATATAACGATTGTAAACGTTTGTCACCAACAACTGTAAACACAATAAATGCATGGCATGGATATTCTTTCTCTTTTAAACTTTCAATAAAAAAATTTTATTTCTTATGTAGATATGTATATATATCTAAATCTATACATATGAATCAAGACATACACTAATGCATTTAAAAATTTACATACCATACCTTACTATTACTATAATAATGAGAAAAAGAAAAACTCTGCTACAAAGACAAATTATATTTGAGCCTTTTTTTTTTTTATTTACACATAAACACGACATAGACAAACATACATACAAATTCAAATACTAAATAGTAGGAAAAAATTTTCTTTTTTTTGATAACACAAGTTTTTTTTTATTTCTTATAAAAAGCATGCAATGCACACAATTACTGTTGCTTTCTCCAGCCACACCAGTTTTTACAGCTTCATGATGATAATACATTTTGTTGATATTATTATATATATTGTAGAATGAAAATTATTGCCAAAGTTTAGTTATACCATAAACGAGCCTATGATAGTTTTTTATATTTACATTATTATATATTAAATTAAAAACTAAAATGTTTTAATAAACATTAATACCACCACAATACCATACCATACACAGACACAATACAAAAACACTCAACTGAACGTTTAGCGGTAGTAACAACAGCAGCAGCACACCGCTAACAGCAGTACAGTACAATACCAATTACATTTTTAATTGTTATCATTCACTGAAAATAGAAAATAAGTACATGTATTTTTAGTTGGAAAAAATTATTTTTTTTTACATTTAATTTTATTTATTCAATTAAATTTTATAAATTTAAAAATATTTTTAAATTGCATTTACTTACATTAAATTGTATTATTGCACAACAAGGAGAGTGTATTGTGTGTGAAAGTGTGTATATGTGTGTGTATTATGGAAGAGGTAGAGTCCGGTCGTTGAGATGTGAAAACACTGTTTAACATCAAATAATATCATGGGTATTTATAGTAAAAATTTTCTATTGACACAAATCATTCATTATACTATCATCAAACTTGTTTTGTACATTTGTATGGAGTAGAGCTTTTTATTTTATTGTATATATTCATACAATGTACTTAAATCTACATATATATATATAAATATATGTGTACATGTATATAAAAATGCACAAATGTATGTAAATGTTTAGAAAATTGTTGTGCTGCAACTGTAAACGTACATGTATGTAGACTTGAAACTGCAGCTTTAAGTGGCGTTAAATTGATGAGTTTTTTTTAACAAGATTGTTGTTACAATGTTTTTCTGTTCAAAAAAAAAACTCATCAGCAAAATAACAACAATAACAAAATCAACACATATCAACAAAATAGCAACAAAAACAATATCAACACATATCAACAAAAACAATATCAACACATATCAACAAAAAAAAATAAACAAATAAAAACAAACACAATAAAAAACTAAACAAGACAGTCTTAGTAAATAAAAAAAATTTATACAATGTAATACATAACCTTTTAGAAGAGATGAGACGATTAATTTATATACTGATATGCTATTTTATAAAGTTTCTATACACATGAGATTCTGATGGTAATTAGCCTAAAAGAGTTTGTAACATTTCTGGAGAATAGGATCCTGTAGCTTGTAAAAGTGCTCTCTGGCAGCCAATAATAGTACCCGTCTCATTCATTTGTGTTAAAGTTTTGAGACCACATGGAACTTTTGCCATTAATGATTGTAAATGTGATGCTTCACTGGGATTAACACAATCTACACCAATAGAAATTCCATATTTGCTACCGAATTGTGGAAATTTTTCATCAACAACTGCATATCCTGATGTACATAAACTACACGGTCTTGATTGTATTACATTTGTACTTGACTTGAAGTCATTATTAAACAATAAATTATCACCATTCTTTACATCCGGACAAGTACACGCTTCTCTTTTAATATCATAAACTCCCGACTTGTTAAAAACTCCGCATAAATTTGTTGTTAACTGGAACCGACTGCCCAAATTCATACTAGATAAAGTCTTGTAGTTATTCTGATCATTTTCAGGTATATAGCATTCATAGCGAAATGTCATATCTGGCATTAATTCATCAATATCGTCTATAATTAAATTTGACGGCGCATATGTCGAGTATACAACAGCTTTTTTATGATCTACTAATGAATTGAACGGTGCACAACCTACAATTTGATTGCCTGTTATACCACCAAAAATTCCTGGAAATGCAGTTTTACATTCATACTGATTAATGCTTGACAAAGCAAATGATAAATTTAAATTACACCGAGCAATTTCTTTTGGCAGACACCATGCGCCGGGCTTAAGAAAATTCTGATTGACTACAACAAAATGATCATATTCCAAATACTTGTATTGATATTGTTGATCAGCTCCACCAGAACATATGGAATTGCAATCAACTGTTCTTTCATTATAACTTTCAGTGTCATTACCTAAATAATATCCATTTTTACAATTTTGTAATTGCATTGTTGTTGAAATATCATAATTTTGTGCACTAGGTAATGCAGAGAATCCGTCAAAATCGGTGACACGCACATTTTTTGCAGATAGTTTTCTCAAACTAAAATTATTAATACACCAATGGTAAGCAAATACAAAACCTGGCCAAATTATAATTATTGTTACAAATATATATGTAAACATTAGAAAATGTGTAATGATCATTTTTTCTTAATATCATTTGACTCTGACAACTGTTTTTATTATTTTTTTTCTTTTCCATCATTTTTCAATCCATCACCCCATCATTATTTTTCAATTTCTTTTCTCTTTTCTATTATTATCCATCACCCCATCATTATTTTTCAATTTCTTTTTTTTTTTCTATGATTATATAATCCTCCCGCCCGCCCGCTCTCTTCTAATGATATGATGATTTTTTCAATTAACATTTATTTAAATCTTATGCAAAAAGACCACCAAACACAATAATATACATATTTATTGGTACAACAACAATACATTAATTTTATAGTTATTCCATACCATAATATTTACGATTAAAGCACTAATATAATAGCTTTTAAGTAAAACGTGTACACTAAAATGCAACAATTTAATAAATAGACAATAAATATACATAGACATATATTTATGATTCAATTATGAACCAACGTTTCATATGTATACACTTGTACTAAAATACACATAATAAAATATTTTAAATCTTTCAGTAACTACAAATTTTTAAAGCGTAGCAATAAGTATTTTTTTTTCTAAATCCCATTAAAGATGAATGATCATTAGGAATAGTAACAAAAACAACATCATTATAATACATTGTTGCAGTGGTCATAGCTTTGTTATCATCGTTTTTTTTGCACATTAACTATGTATGTATGTGTTTAATTTAAATTTTTATGTTTAAAAATACAATGTTGTAAAGTTCAAATACTTTCTATTTATACACATGCATTTTTTTTTCTTTAATCACATAACTAGTGTTACTTACTGTCTGTCTGTCTGTCGTTCAGTCTGCATGTAGTGTCAATATTATCTCAAACAAACAAAAATTTTAAAATGTACAATTTTGAATTAAAAATTAATAAATGTACAATATTAAAAATTTAAAAAATAACTTGTATATTATTGAGTATAAACCAATAAATTTCTTAAAATTTACAAATAATTTGCGCAAAAATATTCAATAGTGTTTTATAATATATAATTTCTCAATATATATTAATATTTTACAAATGTACGTGAATATTTAAAAAGCATCCGTTTTTGCATTTTACTCTGTTGAAAAATGTATAAAATCTATAGCGCTTTTATTTTTCGAAATAGTATTTAATTATTATTTGACATTTACAGACACGTTTACTTACGGCAGTTTAACAAACTTGAAGTAATGTTTTATTTTATATCAATTTTTTCCATCTTTTTGTGTATAACGGAAACAATTACATCACCACCTTCTATGGATGTACTTCCCAATAAGAACAATGAATCAAAATTAACTGACACTCAATTATTCAATAGAATGCTGGATGTTTTTGACGTCAGTAATACTACTAATCTATCTGAAACTAATCGCAATAAAAGAAGTTTCTTCAATAACATACATATGGGTGATTACCACAACGAAGATATGAGTTCAAATATACGCCATTTTAAACACTATAAACGTGATATTGATGAAGATTTAGTTGCTAGTGGTCTATCGCAAATGGCAAATATGTCAACTCCAGCTTTATTTGAAAGGCCAAGTTCAACCACTGAGAAATCAAAAGATTCCAATGATGATGCAAATACTAATTCTACTGCTGATAAACCTGAAGATTCTGCTCCAAGTTCAACAAATGATGCTGATGCAAATACTAATTCTACTGCTGATAAACCTGAAGATTCTGCTCCAAGTTCTAAAGTTGAAGAAAATAATCCACCCAAAGAAAACGAAGCTGAAAATACTGAAAATAATCCACCCAAAGAAAACGAAGCTGAAAATACTGAAAATAATCCACCCAAAGAAAACGAAGCTGAAAATACTGAAAATAATCCACCCAAAGAAAACGAAGCTGAAAATACTGAAAATCAAAGAAGAAAACGATCAATATTGGACGAATTAAAACGATTTAGACGACAAAATGAAGATATTGTTAATAATGATGATGATATTGACAACGATGATGGTGTTATCGAACAAATGATAGCTGATAAAACTGATTGTCCAACTAAATTAGCTGCTGCTGCTGCTGCTAAACAACAACAATCGCAACAAAATCGAAACAAAAGATCATCACTTTCCTATTCAAGAATTGATACTACAATTTTAAAAGAACCAAAATCAATTAAAAGTGTTGAATATTCACCATTTAAATTCAAACGAAGTACAACAGAAGGAAAATTTTTACAAAATCCACAATATATAATTCATCGAAATCCACGTGCAATACCTGATGATCAAATAAATAATAAACAAGTACCACCAGCTTCACCAAGACCAGCCCAAACTCCTCCAAATACTGCCAAACAACCAGATAATGCTGCTGCTCAACCTGAATCTACACAACCAGATAATGCTGCAGCTAAACCTGAATCTACACAACCTAATAATGCTGCTGCTGCTGCTAAACCTGAAAATAATGCAATGCCTGGTCTATCTGCAATGCCTGGTTTATCTTCATTACCTGGTATGTCTTCAATACCTGGTCTTTCTCAATTGTCCGGACTAGCAAAACCTTTATTTTCCAGCTTCTCGCAAACACCAGGTGTGCCTTCCTCTTCGTCATCTAGTGATGCTAATATTGTTGGTACTTCAAATCCAATGAATATGGGCCTCAAAGCATTACGTCGTATTACTAGCGGCAAGGAAGCAGAACAACTTCGCAACAACGTATCAAACATTTTAACTCTTGAGCCTATCTTTAAAGCCTATAATAGTGCACAGGATCGTATTCTAAGTCCTTTGTAATTAAATTATATACATTATATTGCCAAATAAAAAAACTTGTAAAGAAAATGTTTATTATTTTATTTGTTTCAAAAACCATTTAAATATCTAAAAAAAGCATTACATTTGTTACAAATAAAATCACATTAAAAAATCATTTCATTTATTAAACAATTATCAATCTAAAAAAGCATTACATTTGTTACAAATAAAATCACATTAAAAAATCATTTCATTTATTAAACAATTATCAATCTAAAAAAGCATTCCATATACATTTTTGTTTATTTCCACTACTGGAAGCCTTATAAAAATTGCGAATAGGTGGTTTTCTAACTGAAAATTTATTGCATGAACAATATAAAAATTCATTATTCAAGTTGAGAC
The DNA here is from genome assembly GCA_963921195.1 of Pegoplata infirma. NCBI lineage: Eukaryota > Metazoa > Arthropoda > Insecta > Diptera > Anthomyiidae > Pegoplata > Pegoplata infirma. The sequence continues at coordinate 51,460 of CAWUER010000489.1, forward strand.
AACAATTGCAATTATTGATAAATTTTTGAAAATTTTGACTTTGATTAATAATTTTCTTTAAAATAAATTCACTATTTGCCGTCTCATCTTCTCCTGCAATTATACAAATTTTTGTAAATTGTATAGTCGGTGATGCATCATTACCATCATTCAAAAGAATTGTCTTAGCCCAGGATATGTCTTCTAAATAAGATTAAGAAAAAAAAAATAGAAAATGGGAACTGGTATTAGTAAAAGTAGTGGAGGATTTAATGACAATGATGATGATGATATTGAACATATTTACCCATTACGATACAATCCAGATGTTATGACTGCAGACTCAACAAATATACTAATTCTTTACAATGATGTGACTGTAGACTATTCTGAAAAAATTATAAAAAGTTTATCCGGTTTACCGCTTGTACAAGATTTTACAATAATTTTACGAAATATTAAAACAGATTTAATTGCAAATTCAAACACAAATTTCAAGAAATATGAATATATATACAATAAAACTGAATATGATGCAGATATAAAAAAATTTGGTTTAATTGAGACTGACAAAGATGAGGCTGCAGCAACAACAATAATAACAGCAGCAACAGCAACAGCAACATCAACAACTGAAGCAAACACTGATACAGCAATGAATGTTGTTGCAAAAATCGCAGCCGTTAAAACAAATGTTGTTGAAAGTAAAATTAATGGTGACGACAAAAACAACACTACTACTGGTAGTAAAAGTAACACTACAACTACAAATAATGCAGCTAATGAAACTAAAAATAAAAATACAACTCAATCATCGGCAAAAGAAACACAAACCAATAAAATACGTGGTATGGTTACAATTTTTAGTACTGTCTATCATGACATTGAAAAAATAGCTGAGGGACCAATTGAAATCAACACTTTATCTTTGTTGTATGCTCCAACTGATCAATCTAATATGCCAAAGATACAAATACAGATAGCAGATACGATTGAACAGAAAATTTACAATGACGGTGCAATAACTACAAATTGGAATAAACTTTTAGTGAATAATGAATGGACAACTAAATTAGCAAATGTTAAATTATTCCAAGAGGATGTCAATCAAAAAGCATTACGTTTTACATCAGACATATACAGTATCAATTCTCTTTATCCAGACTCGTATAGTTATATCTGTTTGTACGAAGCAAATACATGGGAAGAAATTGGTAAACATTTACGAACAGTCAAAGCACGAAAAAATGTATGTACAATTTATAGGGCATTAAAAAGAGCAAGTATACCGCATACAGTGAAAATTGCATTTAAGAAATGGGCCAACTACTACAGCAAAGAAAACAATATAAAAACAATGACTACTAGTAATCTATTCATATACAATTACGACTCTGTCGACGGCAAGGACTATACAATTACATTTAAAAATAAAACTATATCTTTCACTAAAACAGATACAGATTTTATTTACACAAATGAAGCTTTATTACCAACCTCATACAATATTGGATATGCTTTTAAGCCATCATATTGTCTTGGAACAAATGATTCATGTATACAAGTTTTTGAACCGACAACACTTTACTTTGTTGATGCTCACGTCTTTGACTATCATCACGGCACCATTGATCTCTCAAATCAGAAATCTAATGAGGGCGCGTTACTCGGTGCAATTTTAAATGCTACCAATGATCTACCAAATCCCATTACATATTACATAAACCCACAAATAACAGATGAAAAAACTCTGAAATTTATCAAAGACCATCCACGATTAGAATATACAAATGGCTATTTAACAAACATCAAAGATCTCCAGGAAAACTCCAATATATTTGCAAGTTTTCCATCAATAGCAAAACATCTAACGTTATCGCTACAAGGTAATAATTCATTAAACGATTGCGATATAGCATTGAATAATCAAGAAGCAATATCACTACGACGCGATCTACAACCGATGACAAATCCATTATTCAGAACCTTTAGAAAACCTGTTACTGGAAATTATTTTGTAAATTTGCCGCCCGTTAAAATACCAGACGGTATTGATAATCCTAAAGTTATTGTCATTCTAACATCGAAAAAAGTTTCAGTTGGTAGTTTTTGGAATTTCGCACGTCATGTTACAGCGAATGTACACTTTAAAGATGTGCCCAAACAAAACATAACAAATTGGGTGTACATCATGAAAAAGAATCAGAGTGATATTGTCAATTTCAAGGGATTCAGCGTTAAGGAAATGAACAATGGCTATTTAGCTGTCTATCCGTCAGATTTATTTACAAATACCTTGTACAAAGTATCAGCAATATTCAAGACTGAAACAGGACTAGCTATAACAGCAAATAATGTTACGCGCTACATTATGATTGATAATCTTGGTAGTCGTGATTTAAAAGAATCCATTTCAATATCAGAAACTATTGCAGTTGGCGACAGTAAAAAATGGTCAATGGATAAGTCGAGTAAAATTTCATATTATCTACAGCCATCGTTTAATACAACAAAAATAGCTGGAGAAATTTTAGGCGGTCCCGTCGGAATAGTACAATTTGGTTTTGTAATTGACATAATTTCAACGCCGCAACTTTTAAATGTTCAGACATTGAAACAACCAAACATGCTAAAGGTTAACGTTATTAGACATATGCCATCCAATTACATAATACCGTATGTAGAAATGCTTGAAAAGGCATATAAAATTAACAAAAATGACTTTAATGTATGCTTTATATTTGCAATTGATAATGAAGACAAACCGGCTGCTTTAGATTCACTTTTAAAAGAGGGTCAGAAATATGAAGACACAATCAATAATATCACACTTGTTATGTACCTAAAGCTAGGATACACCTACAGTGATGCAGATAAATCACTTAAAGCACCCAATAAAGCACCAATTATATTTAATACTGAAATGGCTAGAGAATATAATAAAATTCAAAAAATTAGCAATTTTGATTCCCTTGACGACAATAAACTTGAGAATAAAATCTACTTGCAAGAGTTTGTACACAGTAAAGACATTGAATTGGATAGCAAGGAGAATGTCAATTGCGGTAAACTTAGCAGTATTTACTTTTTAAATGTTTCAATGACATTTAATGCACCTAATGCTTTTGAATTGAATCTCTACGACATTAAATATCCTATAAATTTGGCAATCAATGGTAAATTACGCGGTGTTCGCAACTATATATGTTGTACAAGTCTTCAAGTTAGATATATGGAGTTTTGGAATACAATGCAAAATTTAAAATCTAAAAAAATGTTTGAAAAGAAAACTGACGACGGAGATTTTCTGCTGTTGGTTAAATTGGTAGAAAATTCACAAAATTTCGAATTTCCCTTGTTTGAGAAAGATGTTATTGATTATATACAAATGCCGGGCATAGGCGTTAAACGGCTCGACAATGGATTCTATATAATTTGTTCTACAGAGAATATTGTTATTGGCAATAGGATAACAGTTTTAAATGTTAACGTTGACGTAATCACTGATGATTCCCATGTCACTTCCGATGTAACATATGAACCACACTTTGATCGATGGGTTTCCTATAAAAATGGTCATTTGTTGACTGAACTACAATACAATACCTATCAGACATTTAAACAAATTCAACTTGTAAATCCAAACGCTAGCATAAATGTAACAACCGAAATTTCAGACATTACACCGCTAACAACTTTTATAATTCTAAATGATTTGACCACCACCGAAATGCAATACTTGGTAAATCTATATAAATTATTACAGAAGAAAATTCGTCATTTGGTAATTTTGGGAATGAATGTCACCGAATACATACCAAATAGTATATTAACAAATATTAAAACAATTGAAAATGTTGTACTAATCTATGATACAGATGTATATTCGGCGCAACTAACGAAAACGGGCGAAAAGGAATATAGTTTAGGTAGTGTACTATCAGATTATATATTCGTACGATTAGATAGTAAAGAGACAGAAACCCATATGAAATTTGCTATCTACAACAATAATAAATATACACAATTCAATAAACAGGCAATATTACCAAATGTCGATTTCGTCGTTAACTCAAATCAAACTGGCACATCATACTCAAACGGCAAATATATTGATGCAAATGATCGTGTCACCATCTCATCAAATCTATACAGATTTTCGAATATTGATGCAAATACCGCGCCTACATTTAATAAATTTATGCGTGATGTCAATAAGTACATTGTATTTTTACGTCCTATTCCATCGAATTTGGCCATCAAGATATCAGAATACAAATACTTAGCACTGATTGAGATAACATCTACAAAACTTGCATTTGTCAATTGCTTTGAATTGATAACAATGATTAAACAATTAAATAATGTACACAGAAATATATTTGCTGGTTTCATTATTCATTGTGTTCCGACTGTAAATTTCCCCAGTCATACAAAATCAATAACAGTATCGGATATACAATATAGCTCTGATGATTTCTATAAAATCAATACAAACTATTTCCTTTATCCAAAGCCAAAAATCACGCCACCCGACTACTATGTAGATCCATCAATACCTTTTAGATTTCAATCTGAACGTCCGGAAGCTCTACCCATCAACACCAAATCAATTGTATATATAGGAAAACAAACAAATGAATTGACACCGTTCTCTCCATCAGATGTCGATTATCAAATAGATTTTAGACTCTCTCATCTAATAATAAAATGTCGGTTTCTTTTAACCAACACAAAAATGTAATCTAACTGAAATATTTAATTTAAATAACTTGAAAAAAATGCTCAGCTATTGAATTTAAATAACTAAAAAAAATGCTCAGCTATTGAATTTAAATAACTAAAAAAAATGCTCAGCTATTGAATTTAAATAACTAAAAAAAATGCTCAGCTATTGAATTTAAATAACTAAAAAAAAATGCTCAGCTATTAAATTTAAATAACTAAAAAAAATGCTCAGCTATTGAATTTAAATAACTAAAAAAAAATGCTCAGCTATTGAATTTAAATAACTAAAAAAAAAATGCCAAAAATATTAAAATTACTTTAAAGAACTAAAAAAAAAATTTAAATTTCTTCAAATAACTTAATTAAAAAAAAAAGGTAAAAAATATTCAAATTACTTTATATAATTAAAAAAAAAACTAAAAATATTCAAATTACTTTAAATAACCTTTAAAAATTATATATTTGTACAAACATCATCTTGAAAATTGTCAATTTTTTTTTTAATTTACATGTTTAATTTTCATTTAGATAAGAAGAAGAAATATGAATAGCAACGATTTGGTTAATGATGGTGGGCCAATCTTTTCAAATGTATTTATGTATGAAGCGGAATCAATTGCGCCCATAACTTTTCGTTGGCCAGCTAATGATGATGATCAATTTTATATTTTAAATAATAGTCGAGACAACGATAACGACGACTACAGCAACAGCAACAATAAAAACAACGACAACGACAACACATCATCTAAAATGAATGATAAACTAATTTCTACACAAAAACATTATGATCGTATTAAAATAAAACATAAAATTTCATGGTCAAATTTTTTTCAAATTCTCAAAAACTATTCGCCATATATTGTTTTTATATTCTCTGAAATATATAATATAAATGATTTGCAAGAAAGTGCATTTAAAATTTTTCCAAATGTTACTACATTAATTTACGGTGGTGGTAATATACGACTTGACATCTTTAGTAAAATATTTCCAAATTTAAAGTATCTCTATTGTTATATGATTGCAAAGAATAATCAAATTGAAAATGTTCAATTTTCTAAGCTTGACACTTTATCAGCCTGGTATGCAGATGTGGCAACAATTAATAATATAAATGCACCAAATTTAAAAACTTTAGATATCTATGCAAAACTAAACTACAACAATAACGAAAATGTGTGTCGAGCCAAAAAATCTAATAATGAAAACACAACACCACCAGCAACTGCACAAGACTTGAAAAATGAAGAAAACTTGAAATTTAAAAATTTACATCATATACGAATTGACGAACAAATCAGTGTAGAATTAACTCCGTCCATAAGAACATTACAATATTTTCCAAATAAATCACGATCAAAAAAATCAATAGATAGACTTAAAATACAGCAATATGTTTTAAATTATTTGCCACAAGATTTAATATTCCCACCAGATAATAATATCAGTTGGAGTAAAAATAATGTCAATAATGATGATGATGATGATGATGATGATAATAATAACGATGATAAAAATAACGATGATAACCAATATGCTTCCAAATTGTACAATTCTTTAAGCGATCACTATGACAATGACAATTTTGCAATCGGTATTTATGTTAATGACAGAAATCTAGACAAATATATTGAAAATTTTCCAGCCATACAAATATATGATACCATTCAGCCACTAAAATGTATATCTTTACGCAGCAGTACAAATAGCAATAGATATTTACCAAAAGATATCGATAATGGAATAATTGAGAATTTATTTAACGGCGCAAAAAGATTAAAGTATATTTTGAGCAATTTTAACATTTTTACATACAACGATGGACAATCAAAAAATTTATGGATTGAAAGAATGAAAAAGTATTTAGATACTCACATTTATATATGTTCAAATGAGCTATTATTGAATAATGAAAACAAATGGCCGACAGTAGTAAAAAATACGAAAAATAGAATTTTAATAGTAAATGCTAGTACAAAAAGTGTCTACATTGATGTTAATCGTAAACCAATATTTGTTATTGCCGAACTATTGAAACGTATCTATGAATATGTGAATTTTAGAAATGTGTACGTTGTAATGCGTATGGACGAATCTGAAAAAAATTACGAATTTGAAAAAGCTTTACATGCTGAATTGGGCATTGAAAAACAACTCAATATCTATAAATATGATATGCCATCAAAGATAACAATTTTTGATTAAATCCTCACAACATGATGAAATCTTTAGAAATTAATTATTTTTTTCCCATTCAAAAAAGTAAATTGAAAATTTGTACATGTATAAAATTTTATTTTCTCTTTTATTATATATATAAAAATTAATAATATTATTTATTAAAATGAATAATTAAATTATTTTTTTTTAATACAAATGTAAAGAAATTACATTTTTTTTATTGGATTCATTAAAACATAAACACTGTCGTCAGTAGATTCATTTATAGGCGACATATTCTTTTTTAAATTATTAAGATCACTATTTGAAAAATTGGAAATGTTATAGTATGTTGGAGAAGATGATGATATAATTGAGATCGGTTCTAATACTGATGTGGATGACGACGACGCTGATGCAGATGAACAACAATAATCCAATTTTGAAGATAACAAAGATTTGGATATTATTGGAGTATTTTTAGTCATCGAAGTTGTATTTTCCAACATTATTGCTGAATTTAGTTTTGTTTCTGTCGTTTTTATGGCTGTTATTAAGTTTGATTTTGGTGCCAATGTCAATGTTACTAGATTTGAATTTGATGTAGCAGTCTTTACTTTTGTTTTTATATTTGATTTTGATGTAGATGTTAATGTTGCTGCTGCATCTAATATTGTAGATTTTGTTGATAATAGATTATTTACTGTTTCAAAGGTTGGTGGTGGTGGTATATCTTCACAAAATGATTGTATAATTTCTGTTAGATTACTATTACTTGATGTAGATTTACATTTTAAATTATCAGCTGCTGATGAATTTTTTATAATTGATGATTTTGTTGATGTTAATACTGATGAAGATAAAGTTGAAGATGATGATGAGGACAATGGACAATTAACAAACATTTCTGAGTGTGCATATGATGGTAAACTAAAAGCTGTAAATGATGGTATATTTGAGGAGGAAGACACTAATGGTATTTTCAAGGATTTATTAATTGATTGAAATGTAGGTTTTAGAAGGAGAGACGAAGACGATGTGTTTTTTTTATTTAAAGGTAATATAATTTTAGTTGCCATTAATGCTGTATTTTTATTTGTTACATATGGCAAAACTGTTGATGTTGCAATCGATGCAGTATTTGTAGTTGCAGTCATAGTATTAATTTTTACTATACTATCAATTATTGGTGTTTGTGTATGATGTCCAACTGTTGTAGCAGCAGAAGTAGCAGTAACACCAGTAGATATAGCAATAGCATCATGTAAATATACAACTGATTTACGTTGTTGTGTCGGCGGATATTGTATAGAATTATTTACCAAGTCAGTAAAACACATTGATGAATGCGATGTTGTTGCAGATGTTGATTCAGATGTTGTAGTCGTTTTTAATGTACAATTTGTTGTATTAGTTGAAGAAAGAGCACAACTATCATCACCACCACCACCACCACCACTTCCAATAAAATCACATGAATTTCTACAAAACGGACATACTTTATATTTATAACAATTTGTCAAATATTTAATATCTTCAATTGTTTTAAAAATACTTTGAAGCATTCGTTGAGAAAAATGATTATTATATGCCGATTCATATTCAATATATTTCTGATGTAAATTCTCAAAAATGTACATTAATAAACGTAAATAATCTGCATGGCGAGTATTTATCAATGACAATAATTTACAAAATTCTTTACGACTCATCAAATACTCTACATAAATTGCATTATTTCGACGACTTCTTCTAAATATGAAATCACATAACTTTGTTAAACTTGTATTGCCGCCAATAGAATTATAACCACCAACGCCGCCACCACCATCAACAACACTACTACCAAGTAATCGATGAGAACTGTATTCATCATGATAGCGTATTATTTGATATTTTAGAGTTGAAAATTTTTTAAGAAATGAACCTACAGTCTTTACATTCAATGGACATAGCATTGTATCATCTCTGGCAAAAGAAAAAGTATTTGTACAGCATCCCATCCAAAATTTATTATATTGATCGTTCTTTTCTATTGCTAAGCCAGATATTCGAAAACATACTTCTAAAGCTTCCAATTTCTCAGACGATCCCAAAAGAGTTTTAACGTTGAATGTTTTGATTTTGTGCAGGAGATTGTTGTAGTACATTTTGCAAAAACAAACTGACTAGAACGGACGTTTTGCAATTCATTTTATAGATTGGATGCCTGCTGTCGCTGTTGTGTACACACAAATCTCTACATACACGATACTATACGATACGATACATCCGTATACAAGTTCATATGCTCATTTTTCTTTATTTATACATATTCATACACATGTATACATACACACATTCACACGAGACTTTATTGATGCAACTTTTTTTATTAACTCTTGTAAATGAATATATATATATATATATACAATGTTATACATCTACATTCACAAAGCTAATGATACACATTTAAACAAAAAAAAAAAAATACCAATAATCCTAAACTATACTTTAACAATACTTGAACATTACTCAAGTTATGAATTCTATAGTTATTAAAATTTTTTAAATGGATCACAACATAACATCACTCATAACACAAAATCTAAACATAAACATATTTGACTTGAAGACACAACAAGAGACAAGATACATATATAGATTATATTAACAACCAAAATATAAAAATGTATTTAAACTCATTTTATTTTTTTTTCGAGAAGAACTAAGAGTAATAAATCTAACAAAAAAAAACATTCTATATCATATCTCAAAATTTATGAATTACAAATTATAGACAAAAAAAAACATATAGTTACGTCTTAATATAAACAAATTTTTGTTAAGAACTAGAATTAAAAAAAAAACACTTTTGACAGTATTAAAATTTTAAATTACAAGTTGAGCCCAAATTGGATCTAACTTGAGTTTTGTTAACAATAAAAAAAAAGTATAAACATGGAAAAAAAATATTTTTTTTTATTAAAAATTCAATCAGCAAATCATATATAATAAAAAACTTTAATAATTAGTTTCATTTTCATTGACAGGATAGAAAGGTTCATCACTGTCATAATATTTCAAGTTTTGTTTTATTTTATTATAATTTTGACGTTCAATTTGTTTCCAACATTCTCCATTAGCTACCTGATCGACATACTGTAAATTCTGATTAATTTGTATAAAATGTAATAGTGCTTTATTCATTTCAATTTCTCCGACAATATTTGCTAGATATACAGTCACAACCGGATAATTATTAATGTATCGTAACGGAAATGGTCGACGACTAGGAATACCTTCTTCAACATAGTCTCTGTAATGATTGTTAACCGAGAAGAAATCTGTTGTAGCAACATAACAATATTTTCCAACGAATCTCCAAAAGTATTGATTAGTTTCATCAAAACGAACTAAATTTGATCCAAAATACAATAAATCATGTATTGAGCCTGATGGATGTAAATCAGCAATATCAGCATACAATCCAAAAAACGTTTCTTTAAATTCTATGTATGGTAATATTATAATGGAATATAGATTTCCTTGCAATGCTGGTGAACATTGACCCTCAAAATATCTTAGTAGAGAGAATGTTAAAATCTTGACAAAACATTGAATTTGTTGGAAATAAGTCAAAATTGTATCACTTAAATTAAAATACTTTGCATTAGCATAAAACTCAGAAGCACCATTATTTGGTAGTAGAGCCGTTTCAACATAGCCAATCCCCAATTTTCGATGTACATCATACGACAATAGTATAACAAAGTATCGTAAAAGATTTCTTTTTTGTAAAAACACTTTTCTAATTTTACTCGAATTATCCCTAAAGATTTCACTTGCAGCATAGTCAATTAGGTTATCTAAAACAAAGTCGGGATCGATTGGTCCAACATTATTTGCATTTGCAGCATACTCAGCCATCATTGCATATATTCTATCGATTATAGCATGCATAAAATCAAATTCAACTTTGAATGGCATAATATCATGAGGTGGAGGTTCAATTTGGAATAACCCAAAAACTCTTTTGGCATTTGCATTCATTATATAGGTATCTTGAAAGTTTGTATTAAATGGTAATGGATTCGGTTTAACAATGTCAAAGTATGCTGGTTTTCGGAATCTCCGTTTAGATTTAGGATGATGTCTCTTCTGAAATCCGTATTCTGTCATTGTAAATACAATTTCTTCATTTTCAACAATAGGTACAACATTATCAACTATAAAAGCAGTTAATGAAATGAAATTTTCAAATTGATCAATGTATATGTCATCGACTCTAATTCGACTATTTGACATTGAAGAATTAATTAAAACATACTGTTTGAAAAATGATAATCTTTTTGGTAATAAAGTGACATCAAATTTATTAAGATTACCCTCATAGGCTTTACTTTGCTTGAAGAAATTTTGAATTAATCGAATTTCATCAATTCTGTTATTTGTGGCTTTTGTTGGATATGGTAAATCTATTAGATTATTTCGTTTCATATGGAAATTTTGTAATGCATTATTAACTTTACTAAAAACATCAGTTTGATTATATATGACATCAGGATCTAATAATTGTCCGCCCATTTTCGAATGAATTTGTTTTAATACCCGCTGGATATTTTTAGATTTTACATCTGCAAGTTTATCTGTAGTAGTAGTTAAATAGTTATTAGTCGAATTTGACGCATTTAAATTAATAAGTCCTACCGAAGGTCCCGCAGCACACACATTTGGTGGTATTTGATCAGTTTCAGCAAATTGAGTTTGATTTTGAGTTGATGTAGCTGGAGCACTAACTATTTCATTTATATCTTCACTAAAATATAAAGGATTTTGTTGACGCATTGCAACATTTGATGATTGTGACTGTTGAGAAGTTTGTGGTAATTGTAGTTCTTGTTGTTGTTGTTGTTGTTGTTGTCGTCCAAAAATATTTGCAATGCCACGTTGAGGTAATGACATGTTTGAATTTAATGATCCAATCGGTGCAAATGAATTTGAAGAAACATTATACATTGGCTGTTGTTGTTGTAGTTGTTGTTGTTGCACCGCTGATGATTGTAAAGATGATGATGGTGGTGGTGATTTTGGAAAATTGGTATTACTAGTGTATACCGTATCTGCTTCGTTGCATATAACAAGATTAACTTCATCAACATTTCTTGGTCTCGGTTTTTCTCGTTGATACGGCAACTGACGTCTACATAGAATTCCGGTAGCAATACTCTTTCGTAACTTGAATTGTGTAGCATCTTCTTTATCATCTGTTGCATTTGCTGCAAAATCGTTAATGCGCGCTAATGGATTTGTATACAAAATTGGAGCTTCTTGATAATCCATTTTTCTTTCATCATAATCAGCTGGCATTGGTATTTGATGATATTTACAAATTTGATTTAAAACTAGAGACGGAAGCTCAGGAATGTGAGGAATAATGATTGGATTGCCTTCACGATTAGTAACTAAATGATAACCGTAAGCAAAATGTCTTAAATACCATCTGTGCATTTTCTCACAAGCAAAATATGTACTATTATATCTGATGTTAAACATAACGAATAACGACGTTGTTTTTCGCCTTATTCAACTTACTTTTTCTAACTCACACATACAAATGTCCGCGCGCAATATCTTGTTAATTTCATGTTCAAACACACATTCACATCCACACACACACACACACATATATAAATTCAGAGTATACTACTATACAAATCAATAAATTCATATTATACTACTATACAAATCTATAAATTCATATTATACTACTATACAAATCTATAAATTCATATCATTATACCTACCATTATTGAGATTTGAACAAATTCGTAAATTCATATACTACCATGTTGATCTGAACAAATTCGTAAATTCATATACTACCATGTTGATCTGAACAAATTCGTAAATTCATATACTACCATGTTGATCTGAACAAATTCGTAAATTCATATACTACCATGTTGATCTGAACAAATTCGTAAATTCATATACTACCATGTTGATCTGAAAAAAATTATAAGTTCACATACTATTATATGATTAGAAAAAATTCATAAATTCACATACTACAAAAAAACTAATACTTGAAAAAAATTATTTATACATATACAACTTTTAAACAATACGTTTTACATTTTACCTATTGGCGACCGATTTAGACAAAATAAATTTAGCAAAAATTTATATACCCATGTACGTATTTATATAGAGCTAATACTCATACGCACACATTACTAAATAAATGCACATACACCGTGTCAATAATTAATCAAAGTAAAAACATACCAATACAAATTGTGACAAATTTTTAAAATTAACAGCATAAAAAATAACAAATGACTACTACACACACACACACACACACACCAATAATACCGATAAACAATATATACATATAGAGTTGGTATATGAATTTACAACGACAAAACTATATTTTTTAAACAAACACTATAATACAAACGCTCATCAACTATACAATAATAACAACTGCACAATATAATAACAACAACAATTGCACCAACTATTACAGCAACAACACACAGTAAAATTTCATTAAAAAGATGACTTTTTTTTCAAGTAAAGTATATGAAACATACTACCACATGTGTAGCACAAAAATGTATAAATTTTTAAAATATCGACAATCACAAATATCAACTAGAGACAAGATTTTAAATAAAACGTTGCAATATAATTTCTAGCCATACACTCAAGTAGCAAAATTGAAACAAAACACATTTGAGCAAAAAAAAAAATATAGCAGAGACTGTATATACATAGTAAAATGTTTTAGATTCTGTTTAAAAGAACACAATCAAGAATATTTTTACGCCATTAAAAAAGTAATTCAACAAAATTAAAAAAATATTACACACCTTTTTGAAAAAAAACAATTAAAAATATTAAAAAAAAAAAATAATAAAATTATGTAAAAATATTTTTTTTCCTCATAATTTTACACTTTCAATAGTGTACTAGATATACATAGAGTAGATGTGAAAATGAATATAAAATGTAATGACACTCTTACAAATAATTTACTTTCAACGACAACCAAGACAACAACAAAAACAACAACAACAATGATGGCATCAAATGGGACAAAAACAACTATATTGCCAGCTACTAATTTTGAAAATGAAGTACATATCTATGCGTATTCGGAAATCTTCAATTATATACAACGTTTTGCTCACGGTCTAATTGGAATTAATATAAATGAAATTATTCAACGTATACCCAATATAATGGAAAATGATTGTAAAATTGTAGCTGAAAAAATTTCCGCTTCCATATCATATATACATTTTAATTATGAAATACTTGCATGTCGTCTCTTCATAAACAGATATTTCTGTAAAGGTAATCATTTAAAACCATCAAATGTTTGTGAAAATGTTGTTTCACTTACCGTCAACAATACAAAACGAATTCTTGATATGATTGACTTTTCCAGAGATTCACTCCTTTCGTATATAGCTTTAAATACAATAATACGTAAATTAGCCGTACGTAATATAAATTCCATTTCACCGGGAGAATCGCCACAATGGTTTTTTCTACGTTTTGCACTTTTTCTGCACGGAGACGACTGGTCAAGTGTAAAAGAAACATACGATTCACTAAGTTTATTAAAATATTGTCACAGTACAACTACCATAATGAATTCTGGCCTCAAGACTAGACAAAATTTATTTTCATCATTTACAGCATGTTTTCCCACAAATATACCTGATCATAATCGCGCAAATACAGTTATGGAAATAATAAAGGCATGCAGTTCAATCGCAATAAATCGTGGAACAGTTTCACTTGATCTTACCAGATATCCAGCTACAAAATCTGGTGGAATAATACCTGTAATACATTTGCTTAATCAATCTGTTGGACTATATGTCACCAGTACATATGAGAGTCCAATTTATGAATTTTCATACAAAGGACCTCCTGGTACCGTTACATGCTATTTAGAAATTTGGCATCATGATATCTTGAAATTTCGTATTAAAAGAAATATTATACAACAACAACAACAACAAAATCGAAACTACAATCAACATCAGCATCAGCATAACAATCAAAATAATTTTTCAAATTCTGATAAAATAAATGATAATAATAAAAGACCTTTAAATACCAACTCATCTAAAATAATAGCAATGAATATATATTCTGCTGTTTATATTCCAGACTTGTTTATGGAAAGAGTCTACAATAAAGGTAGCTGGTCTCTATTTTGTCCTTCCAAAGTAAATCTATCTGAACTTTATGGTGATGAGTTTAAAATTGCCTATGAGAAATACGAAAGAGCTGGTCTATATGAACAGCAAGTAAATGCAGAAACACTAATGCAAATTATTATTAAAAATAGATTTGAAACTGGTTTACCATTTCTAGTCTTTAAAGATCGATGTAATGAGTTTTCAAATCAAAAAAATCTTGGTATAATACGTAATGGTGGTGCTAATGCAGACATTATTCAACACAGCAACGAATTTGAAATCGGAACATGTAACACCGCAACTATAGATTTGGCAAAATTTGGAAAATTTGAAAATAAATTTCCGTGGACTGAACCAGTACCAATACGTAGCTCTTTTAAACAAATGTCAATTAATCATATTGCAAAATCGACTGAAAAAAGTTTAAATTTAAATAACTTTAATGCTAATAGTGCTTCTTGTACTACTACCACAACTAATATAAATACAAATGCAAATATTAATTCAAACTTAAGTAATATAAATTTTAGTTTTAGTAGTGACAGTCATACTAATGATATTGTTTCAATTATTAATGATACAAATATGCAAACTGACTCCAATAATATGCAAACTGATTCAAATAATTCAACTACTGTCGCAGATACAACAGAATTTTTAAATTTAAAAAATACAATTACAACAACTTCTACTACAACTAATACAACAAAAACAACAACAACAACAACAACAACAACACCTATTACTACATTACCTACTAGAGTTCCTAATAAAATGACTAATTCTGCACCTATGGATCTCCTTGACTATAATGAAGTCTTGGAAAATCTCAACAAGAAAAACAATTCAAATTCAGAAACATCATCATCAACATCCATTGCATCTGAAACAAATAGAACGTCACCGTGTTCATTGGAAAATACATGCGACATTTTAGAAGCAATTTTTGATTTCAACGAATTGGGTAAATGTGTACAATTATTGGTAAAAAATCTAAATAAAGTCATTGATAAATCTGAACATGTACTAGGAAATACGAAAACCTCAATTATTCTAAATCGTGCAATAGCAATTGGAGTGTGCGGCTTATCTAATTTATTTATAAAATTACGTTTATCGTTTGATGATGACTTGGCAAATTGTTTAAATACGGCAATCTTTGAATGTATATATTTTAATGCTTTAAGTGCAAGTTCAAAATTGGCAAAACAATACGGATGTTATACATCATACAACGGTTCACCAATTCACACAGAACAATTGTTACAATTTGATCATTGGATAAATTCTAAACGAACCGTTTACAGTTGTTCTCTATTTGATTGGAAAAAAGTACGATTATCAATAGCAAAATATGGTCTTAGAAATTCACTTGTAACTGCCGTCTCTCCTACACACACAACATCAACTCTATTAAATAGCACTGAATCTATTGAACCACTACTTGGAGTTACACAACTACAGTCGACTATTATTGGTGATCATTTGACAATATCTAAACAATTTCAAATAGATATGATGGAACTGAATTTATGGTCAACAGATCTAGCTAAACATTTAACTTTACGTAATAGCGTACAGAGTTTAAATTTTCCTTATGAACGTATACGTAGCGTCTACAAGAATATCTATGAAATTTCACCAAATGTTCAATTAGCGTTTGCTATAGCTCGAGCACCCTTTATTGATCATTCTCAAGCTTTAAATCATTATACCAACTCTATAAATCCTTCCTCTGACTTTAACTATATTTATTCGGCTTGGATTGGTGGTCTTAAAACTGCTTCACAATATCGTCACACTCAAATTGTTTTTAATAGTTTTCAACAACAGTCTTCTAAATCTCCCCAATCTCATCAGACTTTACAACCCCTTCAGACTCCACAACCTTTTCAGCCACCCCTTCAACACTATCAATCTCCTCAACAATCAAATCTTGACTATAATAACATTCAATTTCCATTAACACCATTAGTCATCAATTCTCAGACAGAACAGTCTAACATCTATGCAGCCAAATCATCAAAAACAATGCCAACAAAACTTAACAAATGAATTATTTTCTCCTATAAACTGAATAACCCTCTTTTTTATTTGGTAACTAAACTAAGCTAATGTATATACCATACTTGATTGTGCACAAAACTATATGAATTTCACTTGAAAATTAACTAAATTAATAACAACTATAAATTAAAAACAACTAGAAATTATTTGGAAAATAAGAAAAATATTAAAAATCATATACACAAAAATATGAGAAAAAAATCTATAATAATTTGGTAAAATTGCATAGCACGAATCAATAATAATTTTCTTTCGCATGTACTTAGTATTCCATTGACAAATTATAATGCAAGTCAATAACTATTTGAAATTCCAAATCATATACCAAAACCAAATTATTTTTAAGAAAATTCCCAGTCACATACACATTTTTTTTTTTGTTATTAAAAATATAAAATTTCGTTGCATAATCTTTTGCTAAACAACAACACAATAGAACAATATTCTCTGAAATTTTAAAAGCAATTTTTAAATCTTTTTTTTTAATTACATTTTTTTCCAAAGAATAATGTTAGTGTTAAGTGGTGGTATGACGATGATACGGCCACCGCTAATAAAATAAAGTCATAAAAATTGTAATTATTACATTTAGTAACAATAAACTCACGCAAACACATATATACATATATATATATATACACACAGACTACAGAAAATATCATAAATGTTAATATTAAAAGCAAAGGTGTAAAAAACTATTGTATTGTGTATATATTGACGGACAATGTTAACACAAATTATATGCATTGACAGCCAGTTACAAACAACAGTCATTTTTCATCATTCAAGTTATCAACTGTGTTAATAAATTCAAAAAAAAAATATCGCCAAACTGTATTTTTTTATAATTTAACTAAAATAGTCAAATAATTAATAATCCTATACTCTATGGATATAATAAATACGTTTATTAAAAATCTAATTTATTTTAAATAAAATCAAAAAAAAAAAAATTTTTTTTTAATAATGCGATTTAATCTAAAATTGTTTTATTTAATTTTAATTCTAAACTATCAATCATCAGAATCAATCTTCATTGAACGAAATAAACCAACAGGAACTGCTGTTATTTACTATAATGGTCTAACAATGTCTAATAAAAACTACAATTCATCAGTTCGTCTTTATATTAATCACACGGAACATTCTATTCTGGCAAATCAAAAAGGAAAACAAATTGAAATTAATCTAATTCAACCTGGCTACATTACAGTTTGTGAAATTTATTTTCCATATCAATGCAGTAATGAGCTAATTGTGTCACAAAAAGAAGCCGAATCTAATCTCTTACGGATATGGAATCGTATTATTAGTGAAAATGAAAATATGTCTCCTATAAATATTTAAGAAATTTTTTGTATTGTACACATTTGCACACACAACAACACATTCCATATAAAAAGATGTATATATTTGAATAATAAATCACATTTCTTGAAAAAAATAATTTTTTGTTTATTTCCAATTTAAATTTTTCAACAAAAAATAACATTAAAGTTATCTAATTAAAATTTACATCAAATTTTACATATTTCAAGTTAAAAAAAAAAATACTACATTGCTAGTTAAAAAAAATACTACATACATATGTATAAAAGTACAAAACAAGTTGATAACAAATATACATATAACCCCCCACTATTAAATTGGAAGAAAAATTATAATTTAAAAAATAAAAACATAGTAATTACATATTGAAGGACGAATCACAATTTGAAAATAGAAACATCATAATTATATATGTACATATAGGAAGAAAAATTACAATCCAAAATAAATCCCATTCCGAAAAAATCACAATTTGAAATAAATTAATGCATGTACATATAACCTTCAATTTCGCATTCAATGCACAATATTTAAATAGTAAAAAATATGAAGGTTGTTACACAAATATTATTTAAACTGCATTGTATATTGGGTTGTTAGACATACTACATGCATCTCTTACAGTTTGAGCTTGATGTTGGCTGTGATGTTGTACTTGTCTTACTTTTTAAAATTCGCGCATGAATTTTCTGGTTGTATATAAAACTTGTATTAAAGCAAATATTTACAGAATTTTATTAGGTTAACACATATAAATAGAAGAAACTTTATTAATCCCTTATTAGCATGAATTGAGAATATACAATAATAATGTAGTTAATACATACGTAAAGTATATAAATATATATATTTTATTGTAAATGATAACACCACACCAATGTCCAACTGCGATAGTTATATTAAAAAAAAAAATTAATATTAGTATGTTATAAAATTAAAGATTTGTATGACAAAAGCATGACATCCACGCCGCATGCACATAAAAAATATACATACATAACGTCAACAAATCTCCGACTATAAAAACACAAACATATCTACATAATCATACAGAGCACCACAGCAGCAACAGCAGCAGACAGTCATCCAGCAAATAGTCAATTTTCCTGTATGTAATCTAACTATATAAAGTCTGCATCCAAGGTATATAAATTGTTAGTATAGTAAAATACGCAGATATGTCAACCTATCAACAAATTGTTAATAAACTTGAATCGAAAATTTTTATTAAAAATGCGAGTGTCGAGATTATTCGCCAATGCCTGGTCGATTTAAAATTAATAAATTTTTTTTCTCACATACCAGTAATCTACGTAGCCGGACAATGTGGAAAAACCATCACATCGATCTATACGAGTGCAGTCCTATACGATTTATATAATGTTAATGTTGGCGCCATAAACTGGTCACACATCTTGAACATTCGCGAACGCATATCTTTAAATGGCAAAAACTACATCGATGAGACATCTTTCATCAATGCCTATACAGTCTGTAGAAATTCAATCGCTGAAGTACTCTTTAATCAACTTTCTTGTTCTGATCTCATATTTATAATTGGCGTCTATATATTCCAAAGTCGAAATTTACAATTTTTAATTGTTGAACTCGACTATGAGAATTCTTCACTCTGTTGTAATTCATTTGCTACTACAACAACAACAACAACAACAACTACACAACCAATTCGACATCCTCCTAATACTTCTACAACTGTTGCTACTATATCTTCAAAAATATCATCACAAGAACAACTCCTACATCAGCATCAACACCAGCACCAGCATCAACATCATAATAGAAAAAATTTCTCACAAACAACTACAACCTCTACAGCAATCAATCTTGAACAGTATAATTCAAATTACAGACATGCTGAAAATTTTACAAGATTCCTAACACGTACCGCTGCTACAATAACTTCTGCTGCATCATCATCCTCATCCTATATTTACAATATTCAGAATGGTAAATGACAATTGCGTCAAGCTGTTAATGTTTTTATGCATGCACCTCTTCTGATATATATTGATTTGATATCAGAGGATGATGCCTCATACAAAAAGGGTCTGTACGATATTCTGAGTGAAAAATCTTTTATGTTTTTCAAACAACCCACCAAATGTACAGTGCTTGTATCAACTAAATTTTATAATTTGCATCAGTCGAGTCTACGAAAAAAGTTTCCAAAGTGTTCATTTATACACACTGATCAAACGATAGAACAACAGTATATTACATCTCTGAAAACTTTTATGGATCGTATATATATTGAAGCATTAATATTTGCTTCATCAATTGAATTTTTCCTAAGAACTAGACATTTTTTATATCCATTTACATCGTCTGCAAAAAATCTAACGTCTATACTACATCGTTTTCGGAAAATTTTTCTAGAAAGTCAATTAGCTTGTCGACGACAATACTTGAAATATGAAAATATGAGTTTCTATCTTGATGTTGCAAAATGTCCACGTAGTTTTCAATTGGCTGTTCAATGGTTTCATGCACACACCGTCTATCCAAAAATATTAGTTTTTTGTCTTGATTCTACAAAACATCATAGAGCTTTCAATAGAATTATAAAAGATTCTGACTTTAATTATGTACTCTATACTGCACCAATTCTGAATAATTGTAAAAAACATTCAGCACCAACACCAGCTTCAGCACCAGCTCTAGCACCACTAGCAGCAGCATCAACATCATCAACATCATCAACGAACTTGTCTACTCTAACAACTTCAAACTCTAAACCAGCATCATCTAACAACAATAAAAATTTAACATCACAAGTACCCACAACATCAAAATCAAAAACAACAACAACACTCCCATCATCGTCCACAACATCGCTGCCGCCGCCACCATTACCTCCACCCAACAATCTAAATGCAATTAATGTAAAAACAAATTTTCCAAATACTATAATTATTCATGATAACAATTACAATTCTGAAGATTACAAATATAGAATTATTACACGTCGCATTCACAAAGAATCTTCTCTAAATATACGCGAAAAAATGAATAAAAGTTATGAGGGAATTGATGAAGCTATGCTAGAATTACAAAACATTCAAGAAGATTTTGGAAAAATAAATATACTTATTAGTGGCAATTTTAAATTATGTTCAATGTTTTTACAACATCTATTATATAAATAAATTTACTTACCAAAGCAACATAAAATATACTAATCTTTACATAAAAAGTTTACTAACCAAAGCAAAATATATTTTAAAAACGATTGCTAACCAAAGCAAAATATATTTTAAAAACGATTGCTAACCAAAGCAAAACAAATTATACAATACTAAATAATACTCTTGAAAAATTTACTAACCAAACTAATCACATTAAAAATTAGTATAACCATACAATACCAAAGTATATTATTAGCTACACCACTATATAATTATCTATGTAATAACTTTCAACTTGAAAAACATGTAAACTTTATATTATACTCAAATTGTGTAACCCATTAATATATTACTTAAAAATTTTCTTACATATTTGTAAAAAAAAAGTCTTGTCGTACATACATAATAAAATAACCATTTATGACTAGTTTTTCTTTTCAATTTCTGCGTAAGTACATACATGTACATAAATATAAAGGAAATTAACAATAATAAAAAAACTATATTAATATTTAAATAAAAAAAAGGCCAAGTTTATCTTTTACGTCTGAACGTACATACATACACAATACAACACATCTTTATAAAGCATTTGCACATCACAATTCAAAAACTTTGTACGTGCATACATATTATTACAAAGAATATAAATATTTATTCAAACTGCATAGAATTATTGGCCATATAAAAATTGAATATTGATTATAAAAAAAAGTTTTACCTATTACTATTTTCACACACACACACACACACACACACATATATATACGCACACACACACAAATACTTTGTTAAATTATTTACATTGGCTATATAAATATTTTACGACACTTTGAATTTCAATTTAACCTATCAACTTACAATCATGTCACAAAGTTGTGCTGATATTTGCACGTTACAAACGACATTTGATATAAAAAATTGATTATATGTATATATAAAATTGTATACAATATGTATAAATACGTACTTGTTAATAATCGCAAGTATGTAGTAATACCATGTAATAACAAATTTCAAAATTCCATAAAAATTTTACAACCAACCCAACTAATAATGAAATGACATTTCCGAATCAAACATTGTACTAAGGTATTGTGTGTATGTGTCTGTGTGTGTGTGTGTTGAAAAATAAAGAAAAGAAACAATCAACATTTACTAAATCTCTTGAGATAACGGAGAAATGCACAACAAATAAACAATATTGTAACATTGTACTACATTTGCCTTGCAGATCAAACAATTGAACATGAATTTGATAACACATTATATACCATCGCCACCGCCACACCACAATATACAATAAAATGTAACATTCAACAATACCAACACCATACAATACAAACAGTACACACTTATCAACAACACTACAAACAGAATAATAGCAAAATGAAACACTTAAAAACACACAACATTGTATATAAACGAAATTGAAAAAAAAAATACGATACGCAAACATATACGTGCACGATATCAAATGGAACTAAAAACAATAGGATAACAAAGTTTGAGAAACCTAAAATAATGTAGATTGAAAGCAAATAAAAAATGCATTGAAACGAAAAATGTGTGAATTGAAACGAAAAATGTGTGAGTGTGAATTGAAAAACATAAACGGGATCTTAAATTAAATTAAAAAAAAAAAGAAAGAAAAACTTAATTTATACAGTTAAAAAAAAAAAAGAAAACAAGTCAAATTGAGCACTAGCAATTTGTACACTTTAAATGAAAAACAAATAAGTGTATAAAATATGTTCAATGAACCAACATCTATTGATTACAGTGCAAGTGATCGATATGCATTTGAACGACAAAAAATTAGTTCATTCAATTTTTATTTAAAACATTTACCTCATATCTTTTCACATGTACACATTCAGATTATGTTTGACAAAAATACAAACACTAACAATAATTTACCATGGTACCGACGAATCTATTTCAATCAAGTATCAACGAAAACTTTTTGCGAACAAATTCATTGTCAAATGCAATATCCGCGTGGACAAAATTGTACAGCTAATGATGTACCGTTTATATTTAAATCTGGTAATAGTGATATAGGTGCATGTCATTCTGGTTGCTTCAATTTATACGATAAAAGTGCAAGCACAAATCCAGATACATTACATATTGACGACTTTCGTGGACCATTTACATTGTGGAGTGATAGAATGCAATGCTGTCAACATCATTACAATGCCGCCTTTGCATTGGGCTTTGACGACTATCAACGCACAGATGTACACCCCACACCACGAATAGATACAATCGGGACAGGATTTGACTTCAAAGATGATCTTTTAATCGATTCGAGTAAAGATGAATCTTTTAAATATGTTCTAAACAAATACTACTGTGATGATTTCAAGTTGGAATTTAAGAATAACAAATGTGAGGCATCAGTTGGTGAAAAGATTTTTAGTTTTTTTGTATCGGGAACTCTCTATAAAGCGTGTCAGTATGGAGTTAGATATTTCAAGACTGGAGTAAACTTAGATCAAGTACAGAAACCAGAATTACCACCAATTAAAAAACTTGCACCGCCAAACTTTACACAATGGTTGTCTAATGTCAATAAATATGCAATATTTTTCGATCCAAATCTCAATCTAACTGATCTAGGAATGACAAAAACTACTACACATTTAATGTTTACTACTGAATACGGCTGGCCGGGTAGACTTGTAGAACCTTTAATAATTGTTCAAGAACTAGCCACCACATCCGACAACACCACCGCATTTAACACAACCACCGCATTCAACACAATCACCACATCCGACACCGCCACTACAACCACAACAAACAATAATAATAAACAAATAAAAAATTTAGTGAAAAAGAATGCAAAAACTTTTTCAAAGAAATTAATTGCAAGTTCAACTGGATTACCAGAGTTTGTAACGAGCCAATTGGTAGATTTGACTGATTATCTTTTAACAGAATCAAAATTACCTTCAATAAAAGAAGAAACTATTCAAGAAAATGATGTACCGCCGCTAAATTATAAAGATACAACAAAATATGATGTGCCACTAAATTATAAAGATACAACAAAATATGATGTGCCACTAAATTATAAAGATACAACAAAATATGATGTGCCACTAAATTATAAAGATACAACAAAATATGATATGTCGCTAAATTATAAAGATACAACAAAATATGATATGTCGCTAAATTATAAAGATACAACAAAATATGATGTGCCACTAAATTATAAAGCCAAAACAAAAAATAAACGAGAAAAAGATGAATTTAAATTCAAACCAATAAATAATATTAAACCCAAAAACTCTAAAAATAAAAAACCAAAAAATATTAAATCTAAAATTCCCAAAAACCCAACAATACCACAACAACCAGATGATGTTATACAAAGAGATTACAATATTTTAAATGAAAACCGACCACAACATTTACAAGTAGATCCCAAAACAGGACGACGATATTCAGATGCTTACGATCTGCTCGGCGTATACAATTATATTAACGAATGGTATATACGACGTTCTGATGTTAATGAACGCATTGAACCAAAAACTAATATACCCGAACATATGGCAGTTTGGATGGCATCATTTGTACAAGAAGTATTCTCAATTAAAATCCTTTTAGTATTAGGCCAATACGGCATTGAACGATTGGTGAAGACAGCTGCAGAAGGAATGTTTGCCGTCGCCACAACTATTCAATCAAAATATATTACACAAACTATTCTAAACATTTCAAAACGTGTCATGGCGTCTCATCTTGCACCAATTCTACAGCAAGCCACTGTCAGTCTTCTTGCTAGATCATTAAAACTATTTGCAACGACACTAAAAGTTGGATCAGTTGTTTTGGATATAATCGGTCTACTAGATCTATTTCTGAGTCTTGCAAATTTTTTCGACGAAAATCGATTACAAGATCAAGGAGTATGTGACTCTTACTCCAACTACAGCATGGAAACAAATTTCAGATTATTTGGCTATAGAACTGTTGAAATGTCACCGATACACGTAATGTCAATGATGGAAAACCTAAATATGCCACAACTATTCATCGAAAAAGAACAAGCAAATGGCGGTGTTGTCAATTTAAAATATCTCAATTGTATGAAAAAAAACTACAAATTAAAAAAATATGAACTACACTATAAAGATATATCCGAACAGTATTCATACTCAGACAATGTACTATGGACATCAGAATATCTTTACGCTCTGAAATACAACAGCAATTCATTATTAATAAATTGGCATCTCGACAGATCACTAATCGAACGTGACAACATTGAATTGTACAATAATTTAGAAACATTTACAATTTCCAATTTCCTGCAATACCAAGAATATACGAAAACAATTCAATGGCGCTACAAACTACTACTAGTCATCCTCCCAGCAACAATATTAATTTTTGTTATTGGAGATCGTGCCAATTATACGATTATTACAATTTTTCTATTCATTATATCTTTACTGATTAACTTTACCATATTTAAAACTTGATTTACCTAGAGATTTAAAATGGCAAATTGTGAATTTTTGAATAACTTTAATGTGTTAAAACATGTAGAATATATTCAATAAAACATTTTTTTATATTAAAATATAATATCTTTCTATAGTTTTTATAAAATGTAAAAAAAATACAAGGCGATATTTGCATAATTTGTTAATATTTACAATTTTCACAATACATTTTTAAGCGAGTTTTAAAAATGATTCCAATATATCAAACTTGAAATATTTATGACGTCATAATGATTTTATATGAATTTAAGTTTGGTCGACAATTATCATTGTTATAATTCTCATTTGGGTTATTAAAAAAAATTATTAAAGTGAATAAAGAAATTGAAAAATTAATAAATTTAAAATCTTTCGGCTTGAAAAAATAATTTCTAAAAAAATAAAATTGTTATGACGTCATGGCGAATTTTTCTATTAAGTTTAAAGTTTAAAGCTTTAAATTTTAATATTTAAAATTTTAAGTTTAATTATTTTTTCTTATTTTAGTCTTTCGCATAAGCCTTCCGCTGAGACGATTAGTCTTTTCTACTGTATAAGAAAGACTAACGTCCAGGGCCGAAAATGGTAAACGTTAGACCTCAACAGCGAAATATTTGACAACTTCGTATTGACGTCGCAACTTCGTAAATGCCTTCGGATATTCTACGAACGTGTAATTGCATGTTGTATGTGAGTGCGAGTGAGAAAGAAATAAAAAAGTGTAAAAGTAAAAACAACATTTTTTACGATATGACATAACTTGAATTTTATAATTATTGATTGGACCTAACTTAATAAATTCGCATTTGACGATACAAAAATGTAATTCTGCAAGTTGAGCCCAAATTGGACCTAACTTGAAATTTGTAATTATTGTATAAAATTGAAATAAATTCATATTTGACGATATAAAAATGAATTCTGCAAGTTGAGCCCAAATTGGACCTAACTTGAAATTTGTAATTATTGTATAAAATTGAAATAAATTCATATTTGACGATACAAAAATGTAATTCTGCAAGTTGAGCCCTAATTGGACCTAACTTGAAATTTGTAATTATTGTATAAAATTGAAATAAATTCATATTTGACGATATAAAAAACGAAAAAGCTAAAATATTTGTTAAAATGTATAATAAATTCACATTTGACGATACAAAAATGTAATTCTGCAAGTTGAGCCCAAATTGGACCTAACTTGAAATTTGTAATTATTGTATAAATTTAAAATAAATCCATATTTGGACTCTATATATTGTAAATAAATTTTACATATTTTTATTATGTTGAAAATTGTGAAAATATTAAATAAAACATTTTATAGTGTTCATATCCATCAAAATATTTTGCATATCTACCTATAGATTTAGGAAACTGTTGAAAAAATAAAGGGCGATATATGTAAATTGTGTACATAGTTACAATACTCACAGTACAATTTGGAAGAAGTTTTTCAAATATGATTCTAATATGCCAAACTTAAAAAAATATGACGTCATGATTTTATATGAATTTCAGTTTGGTCGACAACCATCATTTTTATAATTCTCATTCGGGTTATTAAAAAAAATTATTAAAGTGAATTAAGAAATTAAAAATTTAAAAAGTTTTAAATTTTTCGGCTCGAGAAAATAATTTCTAAAATTTTTTTAATGTAAAATAATTATGACGTCATGCTTCTAAAATAAAATTCAGGATTTGATTCATTTATTAAAACTAAATATTTAAATTTAATTATTTAATTTATATTATTTTTTTCCTATCCTAGTCTTTCGCATAAGAGTTCCGGTGAGACGTTTAGTCTTTTCTACTGTATAAGAAAGACTAACGTCAGGGCTGAAAACTGAAAAGATTAAACCTCGACTGCGACTTTTTGCTGCAAACTTAAGTTTTAAGTTTAAAGCTTTAAATTTTAATTATTAAATATTAAATATTTCTTCTTATCCTAGTCTTTCGCATAATACTTCCGGTGAGACGATTAGTCTTTTCTACTGTATAAGAAAGACTAACGTCCAGGGACGGAAATGGTAAACGTTAGACCGCAGCAGCGAAATATTTGACAACTTCGTGTTGACGTCGCAGCTTCGTAAATGTTTTCGGCTATTTTACAAACGGGTTATTTGTGCAAAAGGTAAACGTTAATCATGATGTGACTTTTTATTGTGTTATAATTATATACATACAGCTGTACATATTTAAAAGAAAATGTATATGTGTCATCATTCTAACTTGTGTGTGTGTATGTATGTTTATAATTGTATGTGTCATCATTGTAACTTGTGAATTATAGTCAACGAGAAAAATTTAGCAAAAAAAAAACAAAAACACACAAACGCGTACACACACACACACTCTCCAATAACATTTAAAAAAACCACAAAGAAATCTTGTCATCATAACATTAATTAATATTTAAATTGGATTTTTTAATTGTAAAAGTTTTGTGGTAGAAATTCGTCAAAAGATAAGTTGAAGAAGTTTTATTTTTTTTTTTTGTTGAAAATTGTAGTATTTTAAAGAATGACAAGTTAAAGAAATTTTTATATTTACTAAAAAAAAAAGGTAATAATTTAAAGAGTAATAAGTTGAACAAATTCAAGTTTTTTTTAAAATCGATATAATAAAACTTTAAAAATATTGCTGTCAATTTAAAGAGTAATAAATTTAAAAGAATAAAAAATTTAATTTTCCAGTTTAAAAAGGTGATGGTTTAATAAAAATAATAGGAATAAAAAACTTGCAGTTAGTTGGCAAGGCAATAATTTACTGTCAATATTAAGTGCGCTTGATGAATAAGAAAAAACAAACTCTTTTATGGATAATCCAAACGCAACAAGAAAAAGAACAAATAATGAACAACAAGAAGCAACATCTATGTCACAGTCTGACAAATTTTTTCCAAAGATTTTTGTAAAATCTGAACAAAATGCAACAAGAATTCCATTGCAGAAACAAGAAACCGATAAAGACGATAATCAGGCAGGACCAAGTAGTTGGATTGATGAAACTTGTTCAACACTGCCGCCACCTGCTATAATAGTATCACCCCCGCCAATGGTGGCATCAGCATCATCACTTGACTTTGAAAATGATGAAATTATGCCAGATATGAATGATTATGATGAGAGCGAAGGAATATATGAAAGCGATGTTGCAAATGAATTTGATTTGACAATTACTGAAAGTGTTAACGCTGATGTGTCGTCAGATGCTGTTTTAATAAATGATACAGATGATGTTCGTCGTAATAGTGTCATAATAAATGATACAGATGACAATGTTGGTGATGATGATACTGAAGCTGGTGCTGATGATACTGAAGCTGGTGCTGATGATACTGAAGCTGGTGCTGATACTGAAGCTAGTGCTGGTGCTGAAGCTGATAATGAAGAGTTTAATGTAGATAATATAATTAATTCTATAACAGATATTTTTCAAGATACAGAAAGTAATGCAGAAAATTTTGATTCATTAGAGTATGCAGCGAGTAATACAACACCGCCACAGTTTATAGATGGACATTTAGCTGCTGCATCTTTTGCACCAATCACATTCTTAAGTGCACCAAGTAGTATAGACGATAGTCAATTTAATGATAGTATACGCCAAGATTTCTTACAAGATGTAGCTGCTGCTACTGCTGCCAGCAATAGTAATTCATTCAGTTCAAAAGATGTATTTTTAGGGTTCAGTAGTAATGACTGGTCTCTAGAAACACAATCTCCCGACAGTTCCATTGTTAATGAATTTCTTGGTTTCTCATCACAATCTAACGAAAATTTTAAAAACAGACAATTGGAATATGATGAAAACCAAATGTCAATAGCATCACCACCGGATACTAGTGTATTATCGTCATTACCATTAAATTACATGGAGTCAGATTTATTACCAATATCATTACCATCAACTTCTTTAGAGACAAATATATTACCAACAACGACATCATCACCATCAACTTCTTTAGAGACAAATATATTACCAACAACGACATCATCACCATCAACTTCTTTAGAGAGAAATATATTACCAACAGCGTCAACATCACCATCAAATTCTATGGATACAAGTACATTATCAAATATAAACTCAAAAACACCAACAAATTTACAAATGAATCTAAATGACAATGACATTTCGACATTTAGTAATCCATACAACTCTGAAGAATCGATAATTAGTCCTGAATATTCAGTTTTAACAGCACTCGATGTACAATCTAATGAACAGCCGCCGTATCCATCGGACTTGTCATTCAGCAGTGACAATTATCAAGTTTCTAATGATTCATCTCTGCAGTTGATTGATGAAAATGCAAATGATAATTATAATTTGGATAATTTTACAAAGAATCAATCTTCACAAATAACAACATTTACTGGATTATTTCCATTAAATACCACCGATAGCAGAACTAATGAGACTACAACCTCTACAGCAGCCAATGATTTTGGTGATGACATTCAAATATCAAATGATATTATTGAATCTTCAAATGATATTATGGAATCGTCAAATGATATTATGGAATCGTCAAATGATATTATGGAATCGTCAAATGATATTAGTATTGAATCTTCAAATGATATTAGTATTGAATCTTCAAATAATACCATTGTTGAATCTTCAATTAATACAAGTATCGAATCTTCAAATGATAGAGTAAATAATATGATTTTGCAAACTAAAACTGCATTACGTGAATTAGAACAAATGGAACAAGATTATCCCAATATAAAAAGACCAATACCACCGGCATATGATACTGAATCTTTTAGTAATGCAGATTCTTCAAATACACAACAACAGCCGACAACAAATGATTCTTTAGGTCTTGTACCGACAACAAATGATTCTTTAGGCCTTGTACCGACAACAAATGATTCTTTAGGCCTTGTACCGACAACAAATGATTCTTTAGGTCTTGTACCGACAACAAATGATTCTTTAGGTCTTGTACCGACAACAAATGATTCTTTAGGCCTTGTACCGACAACAAATGATTCTTTAGGTCTTGTACCGACAACAGATGATTCTTTAGGTCTTGTACCGATAACAAATGATTCTTTAGGTCTTGTACCGACAACAAATGATTCTTTAGGCCTTGTACCGACAACAAATGATTCTTTAGGTCTTGTACCGACAACAGATGATGCTTTAGCTCTTGTACCAATTTTACCAACAACATCATCATCATCATTATCACTAACAAATGCCTCCCAAAATACAGAAATTGTTCCATATACGGCAATTGTACAATATGACGACGATGATGACGATTATGACTACGATGATGATGATGACATGGACAATATGAACAATATGGAAATTGCAGTAAAATCTTTAAAAAGAAAATACATTGATATACCAAAAATTGATGATAGCAACAAAACTAATGCCGAAGAAGAACGACCACAACAAGTAAATAAAGTGAGCAGTTCTGAATATGAAACACCAAAAACTAAAAATAAACATAAGCGACGAAAACTTTTACTTGATACACCACAACCATCATACAATGAAGAAAACAGTTCTGATGATAATTACAATGACGATATTAATAATGTCAATGATTCCTCGATTACCGCGACCACAACCACCATTTCAAAATTAACCGAAACACAATCACCACCCACTACTACAGTAACAAGTCCAACACAAATATCCAAAGTACTACCAGATGCAGTGGCAGCAACAGCAACATTAAAACCAAAAAAATCATTTAAAGATGAACTATATAATAAAGATTTTACATTTCTTCCGAAAAATCTGTATAAATATTTCAAAAAACCAGCATTCATAAACGGTTCATCACAACAAATCAAATACTATGAAAATGCATTCACAAACTATTTTCGAAATCAACATCCGATAGGTGCTCGTTATCGTACCGTCCTGAAACTTGAACAACTAAAACAAAATGAACTTAAACTTGAAAATATTATAAAGAATATAGAATACAAGGGTACCAATAACATTTTCACGCTAGAGGCGTGCACAGAACAAATTTGCGGCAAAGATGCTACACCGATAACCGACCTCAATGAACAAGAAACTGCAACGGTTGCCTCTTTTCTGGCCAACAATAACAACGACAATCTATTAATGGAAATCGGTAGAATAACTCAAGAGTTGAATATGCTTAAGAGTTTCTTGAAAATATCAACACCAACAACTGCAAGAAATCTACGTCAAACGGTAGAGACTGAACGTGAATTTATTAAAGAATTCATTGAAAATAGTCAACAGCACGGCAGTGTAGAAATTGTCAATGATAGAAATGCTTATCGAATGAACGAAATCGAATTACGTGTAATTGTAACAAATATTTTAAAGACCTTGTCATTCATCGAGAATAGTCTTTTTGATGCGTCACACAATGTTCCGGCCGAAAAACAATTTGAAGATTTACTACAATTGATAGAGCATGTAAATAATTCTTAAGCTTCCCTCCATCTACTACATGTATTGACTTTAATGCAATATTTTACAATAATGTACATAGAAGAAATGAAAATTTCTAATATAATGCAATATAATAGTGTATAAAATGAATTTTTCTTAAACTATACAATCTAATAATTTTATAAAATGAATCTTTTTAATACAATGCAATCTAATAGTGAGTGTTTGAGAAAAAAAAAATGCATTTAAACACTTAAATACTGTTTATTAACTGAAAAAAAAAAAAACAATTTTTTTTTTAAATTTTAAAAACTATTCACAACAATCATATAACTATAAAAAATTAATGTGATACCAAGTAGGCAGAGTCAATAAGTGTACAATATATATAAAAATGTAAGCGCTGTGTGTATTTGTTGATACCTTAAACAATAATGTAAATATATCCATACAAAATAAATATATATATATTATAGTTTTCAACTTGTACAAAACCACACACAACACAATATAAATCGTAAAGAGTAATGGCAGAAAATAAACTTGAAAGTCGTGTATCGTATCGTATTAGTATATTAAAATACAAGTAATTACTTTAGTACGTACATTCATACGACAGTCATTCAAGTGAAAAACATTAGTTTTTTTTCCACTTTATACAATAGTATGTTTGTATATATATTGTATATATATATATAAAAAGAATCTACAACTTGAAAATAATCAACAGTCAACAAATAAACACGCGAGTGCCAACACATACATCTTCTTGCTGGTTCATTCAATATTTATATACACCACATTATATATATATATATAATCTACTTAATATCCAAAACAACAACTATATGGTATATGGATATTATACCCATCGAATTAAAAAAAAATATATAAATTTTAAATAGAAAAAAAATTTTATTTTTAAAAATGAATCCTTCAATATTATATATGGTTACATATACAAAATTAAGCCAGAATGCCAAAGATCTGGAATATAAACAAAACAACAATTACAATTACTTTGCTCGAATTTATACAGCATATGATACTGAAATTAATCTTAACCAGACCAAGGATATAGCAACTGATATCAAATTAAAAACTCCACCAAATCTAAATGTTATTCTTGTATCGAATAGTTCATTTGTAAAGTCGACACCGCTTGCTACTTCAAAACTTAACAATATTCACATATCTGTCACAAATCATTCAACTTCGCCGCTGCTCATTAAAGCTGGTACCTGTCTGGCAATATTAAAATTTCAAACTGCCGTCTATGTGAAAGTCTTAAAATCCGGAAAAGCTACAAATCAAGAATTTCGACAAAACATTAAAACAATTGAAAGTATCCAACAAATAATTAATAGACCTTTAACACCACCACCATCACCTTCATATCAATCTCTAGCTGATTTCTATTCGAATATTCAACATGACGAAGACGATAATTTGTCAACACCATCCTCTGAAATATTGCCAGATTTAGTTGCTTCAACATCATCAGCACCAGATCCAATTGCTTTTTCATCATCATCATCAGCACCAGATTTAGTGGCTTCTTCATCATCATCAGCACCAAATTCAGTGGCTTCTTCATCATCATCAGCACCAGATTCAGTGGCTTCTTCATCATTAGTGTCAACATCACATTCTTCAAACTGTATCTCCTTAAAACGTAAAATAGTAAATCTTTCACGAAATAATATACAATACTTGTCAATTAATGGCTCTTCAAAAATATTGAAAACTAATGCAATTTCAACAAATGCAATCTTATCCACAAATACAACAGCAGCAGCAACAACAACACTTCAACATAGTTTACTTGGAAAAAGAAGCAATTCGTCACAGATAGAAGAACAACCATTAACAAAACAAAAACCTATATACAATCTATCACAACAATCCTTTAAGGAGCGCACAGCAAAACTAAATCAACTTCAACTACCAAAAATTATAAAAATTATTAAACCAACAAAAATACTAACATCGAAAGTAGTAGATTTTAAAAATCAAGATTCATCGTCGTCATCGTCGTCATCGTCACTTTTAAAAACAAGTCTATATTCTTCTGAAACTTTTTTAGCTAAAAAACCAATTCAGTTCGTTACTACTACAACTAAAACAAAACCAAATATTTTGCGTAAAAATAATGTACAATGCAATAAAATTGATTCATCCAAATTATCGGATAAAAATGATAGTTTACAACATCAACATCATCACTATTCTAACTCAAACACAAACAATTTGCAGAAAGATGATGAGTATGATTTAAACAATTTCAAAACAGATGATGAGTATAATTTAAACAATTTCAAAAAAGATGATGAGTACGATATCAATTCACATAATATACAAACGGATGATGAGTGCGATATCAATTCACATAATATACAAACAGATGATGAGTGCGATATCAATTCAAATAATATTCAAACTAATAATGAATACAATTCTAATCGCATGAAAAATAACAAAACTAAATCAACGCCAATAATTGCAGACAATTTTAATTTAGACAATGATTACATACCATATCTGAATCCAGACAATATAGAACTTCCAAAACTTGAAGTTCAAGA
Source organism: Pegoplata infirma (assembly GCA_963921195.1). Classification (NCBI taxonomy): domain Eukaryota; kingdom Metazoa; phylum Arthropoda; class Insecta; order Diptera; family Anthomyiidae; genus Pegoplata; species Pegoplata infirma. The sequence goes on from CAWUER010000489.1 coordinate 86,574, forward strand.
TTTTCTCGATATATTAAACTTGGAAGATTCTAAATTAAATACTGAAATAATAGACGGACTTAAAATTTTAGACGAGTTTTTAGAATCTTTTAAGAATAAACAGCTCAATGAATTTTCTACGTCTTCAACAACAACATCACCATCATCACCATCATCGCCGCCGCCGCCACAAACTACAAATGAACGTTGCACAAACATTTCAACTAATAATCAAAACTCTTTAATGGACAACAGCAATAACAACACAATTTCAAATGACAACCTATCATTTAGTGATATTGATATTGATAAAATGTTAAAAATTGAAATTGATTAAATATTATTATAATTTAGACTAGTACAAATGTTAGTTTAAATTTTATAACTATACTTATGATTTATTTTCACATGTTTATTTTATTTTTATTTAGGATTTATTTTCACATAAAGATTTTTTTTTTTTTAATTCAATTATTTTTTAGTTACATATTTATTTTTCAATACACTTTAACACATAAAATGTAAACATATATATTATCATTTAAAAAATAAATAAAATTAAAAATTAAATTTACATCTTTTATTCATTTCAAAAATTACAATTCCCCCTCTGTAATTAAACTATTTTACCAATGCCATTTCATATTAAAAACTCAACAGTGTGTGTGTGTAAATAAAAATCTAGGAAACATCTGTTGTTAACTACGCGTCACTAAACAAACAAATTAATTCAATTTATTCTGTTAATTATAAATTTGTTCAAATAGCAATTAAAAATAAAATTTTGTGCAAATAATTCACCCTTTTTTTTATTTAATTTTGTAAAATACCGTATTTGTGTGCAATTAATAATAACCATAAATCCATGTAATTATTTTTATAGAATTACAAATTTCTACACACACACACACACACATTCACATGCATACACATTTAATCAATAATACACACATTTCCACTTGCACATTATTACATTCAAAATATCACATATTAATAAATAAAAATTATATATATAAATGAAACAAAATGCACTTAAAGTTTCAGTTGAAATTTAAACACATTCAACTAATCACACCTTCAAGACACAATTTCATTCAAATATGAACAATTATCTGTGTGTTGAACTTAAATTGCGACAACAAATTCGAAACTTTTTCTCAACGGCCAAATCACTAACTCCTACAGAACTATGCACAGTTCAACTTTTATATCAGAAATCTAAACTTCATAATAAATTACAACACACTCGCTACGGTCGACACTTTACTACATGTAAATTTTCCAATGACAACTACAGAGCATTTTTTGGAACTAAATGTCTATGTGGAGCATACGTTCTACTAGACCCAACTCACGAAGCGCCATCTACATCTCTTCAAGTAACAGCCTCACCAGTATCATCTCCATCTCTTCAAGCAACAGCCTCACCAGTATCATCTCCATCTCTTCAAGCAACAGCCTCACCAGCATCTACGTCTCTTCGCGAAGCACCATCTCCATCAACTCGATCAAATTTTATGAAAAAACTACAAGAAAACATGGATAAGCATGACATGGAAAGGAAAAACTTGGACAATATACGTCACCATCAGAAAATCTGTGATTTCGCTCATCCAGATCTAACACAATTTGTTGGAATTTGTGAATGTGCATTCACACTTGAATTGATTGACGACTTTTTCTCGCTCATCAACAACTATTCTACATTAGAAGTAAAAATTGATCCAAAGAAATTTTATAATATTCAGTAACTGTAAAAATTGATCCAAAGAAATTTTATAATATTCAGTAACTGTAAAAATTGATCCAAAGAAATTTTATAATATTCAGTAACTCTCTTTTAATTTAAAAATTTTGTCATTTTCAGCTTTAATTTCAATTTTTATATAATTTTAAAAATTCATATAAAGTTTTATTTTTCACAAAAAAACAACACCACTCTATCCAAGTATTTATATATATATATAATAATATCTACAATATTAAAATTTAAATAAATTTACAAAAAAATTAAAAAATATATATACATATTTATTTCTTATTACCGTTACAATTTTTCATTTGTAAGTAAAATATTATTTTATCATGACTAAAAATAAATGAAATGAGTCATTAAAACAATATGTAAAGATTTTCTTTTCAAAACTTTATTTTATCCATCTAAAAAGTACATTTTCTCATCGATGATTCTTAGTCAATTGTATTGAAAAATATTTTAAAAATTTACATTAATGAATATTCATACATATATGTAGGTGTATATGGATGTAGTATGTATATTATAAGTCAACATTTCTTTTATGATCAACATTTTTGTTTTCATCGCCTCAGCTATCAATTTGAAAAGTGGGCCCAATTCAATTGTCCCCACATGTCGTGCATTCACGATTGCGTTTCGTTAAAAATGTGTGCTGCTACTAAACGAATACTAATACACAACGATATGGTAAATACATTTATTTCAAAATTTAATGACTCACATTAAATATACATTTGTATATACATACATATCTTTATATATATATATATATATAATATACATATGTACATTTATCAAAATACTGTCTTTAACACGTTTTAAGAACTATATTTATCGATGGAAAAAAAAATTACATACATACATGACGTCGCAGTCGATTATATACATATAAAAAGCCGCAGTCGAGGTTTAACGTTTACCATTTCCGTCCCTGGACGTTAGTCTTTCTTATACAGTAGAAAAGACTAATCGTCTCACCGGAAGTATTATGCGAAAGACTAGGATAAGAAGAAATATTTAATATTTTATAATTCAAATTTAAAGCTTTAAACTTAAAACTTAAGTTTGCAGCAAAAAGTCGCAGTCGAGGTTTAATCTTTTCAGTTTTCAGCCCTGACGTTAGTCTTTCTTATACAGTAGAAAAGACTAAACGTCTCATCGGAACTCTTATGCGAAAGACTAGGATAGGAAAAAATAATATAAATTAAATAATTAAATATTTAAATTTAAATATTTAGTTTTAAGAAAGGAATCAAATCATGAAATTTATTTTAGTAGCATGACGTCATACTGATTTTTACCTTCAATAATTTTAGAAATTATTTTTTCAAGTCGAAAGATTCAAAACTTTTTAAATTTACAAGTTCTTAATTCACTTTAATAATTTTTTTTTATAACCCGAATGAGAATTATAACAACGATTATCGTCGACCAAACTTAAATTCATATAAAATCATGACGTCATATATTTTTCAAGTTTGGCATATTAGAATCATATTTGAAAAACCTTCTTCCAAAATGTACTGTGAATATTGTAAATAATTACAAGTAATGCATATATCGCCCTATATTTTTTCAGAAATTTATAAAACCTATAGGAAGGTATGCAAAAATTAAATTATAAACATCTTGCAAAAATATGTTTTATTCTACATTTTTAAACATTTTTTTTATTCTTTAACTTATTATCTTTTTTTTTATATAAACCGTATTCTTTCTCACTCACACTCATCTTGCAAAAATATGTTTTATTCTACATTTTTAAACATTTTTTTTTATTCTTTAACTTATTATCTTTTTTTTTATATAAACCGTATTCTTTCTCACTCACACTCATCGTTAACATGCCGTCGTTAATAAACCGTATTCTTTCTCACTCACACTCATCGTTAACATGCAATAACGCATTCGCAGAAAAACCGAAAACATTTACGAAGCTGCGACGCCAATACGAAGTCTGTCAATTTGTCGCTGCCCAGGTCTAACGTTTTCCATTTTTGTCCCTGGACGTTAGTCTTTCTTATACAGTAGAAAAGACTAATCGTCTCAGCGGAAGGCTTATGCGAAAGACTAAATTAAGAAAAAATATTTAAAATTAAATAATTAAATATTAAAATTTTAAGCTTTAAACTTTAAACTTAATAGAAAATTTGCCATGACGTCATAATGATTTTACATTCAAAAATTTTAGAAATTATTTTTTCAAGCCAAAAGATTTTAAATTCATTAAATTTTCAATTTCTTAATTCACTTTAATAATTTTTTTTTATAACCCGAATGAGAATTATAACAATGATAGTCGTCGAACAAACTTAAATCCATATAAAAACATGACGTCACATATCTTTTAGCTTAACTATTTTATAAATTTTAGAATTATTTTTACAAGTCGAAAGATGTTAAATATAGAAAATTTACAATTTTTTTCTCTAAGTTATTAAACACCTAAAAATTGTTTTTACAAGACAAAAAGTGTTAATTATTTAAAATTTACAATTTTTTAGCTTCAACCATTAAAAACTTCAGAAATCATTTTTAAAGATCTACAATAAATCTCACCTAAAAATGTATTGTGAAAATTGTAATTATTAACAAGTTATGCAAATATCGCCTTGTATTTTTTTCCATTTTATAAAAACTTTAGGAAGGTATGCAAAAATTATTTTGTAAAATAGTGTGTTCGTAAAATACACGAAGCCGTTTACGAAGTTGCGACGTCAATACGAAGTCAATAAATATTTCTCTGCTGAGGTCTAACGTTTTCCATTTTCGGCCCTGGACGTTAGTCTTTCTTATACAGTAGAAAAGACTAATCGTCTCAGCGGAAGGCTTATGCGAAAGACTAAATTAAGAAAAAATAATTAAATTTAAAAATTTAAATATTTAAACTTTAAGCTTTAAACTTAATAGAAAATTTGTCATGACGTCATAATGATTTTATATTCAAAAATTTTAGAAATTATTTTTTCAAGCCGAAAGATTTTAAATTCATTAAATTTTCAATTTCTTAATTCACTTTAATAATTTTTTTTTATAACCCGAATGAGAATTATAACAATGATAGTCGTCGACCAAACTTATTTTCATATAAAGTCATGGCGTCATAAATATTTCAAGTTTTTTAACTTCAACCTACCTAAAACCTTAGAATTTATTTTTTACAAGACCAAAGATGTTAAATATATATAATTTACATTTTTTCATCATCTTATTGAAAACTTTAGAAATCATTTCTAAAAAAACTTCTTCAAAAATGTACTGCGAATATTGTAAATATTTACAAGTAATGCATATATCGCCCTACATTTATTCAGAAATTTATAAAACCTATAGGAAGGTATGCAAAATTATTTGACAATCGAAATTTTCAAATTTATACAAAACTCAAGTTAGGTCCAAATTGGACTCAACTTGCAGAACTCCATTTTTGTATCGTCAAATATTAATTTATTGTAAATTAAAGCAATATTTTACACTTTTTTAATTTCACCTTCTACTTATAATTTATTCTTTCTCACTCACACTCCCGTGCATAGGGCCTTTTCTTATCTAATCTTTGCACTCACACTCCCGTGCATAGGGCCTTTTCTTATCTAATCTTTGCACTCACACTCCCATATAACATGCAAAGCAAAATTACATTACACATTCGTGAAATAGCCGAAGTCATACACGAAGTTGTGACGTCAATAATTGTCTGTTTAAAATGTCGCTGTCCAGGTCTAACGTTTACCATTTTCGGCCCTGGACGTTAGTCTTTCTTATACAGTAGAAAAGACTAATCGTCTCACCGGAAGGCTTATGCGAAAGACTAAATTAAGAAAAAATATTTAAAATTAAATAATTAAATATTAAAATTTTAAGCTTTAAACTTTAAACTTAATAGAAAATTTGTCATGACGTCATAATGATTTAATTTTTTTAGAATTTAGTTTTTCAAGCCGAAAGATTTTAAATTCATTAAATTTTCAATTTCTTAATTCACTTTAATAATTTTTTTTAATAACCCGAATGAGAATTATAACAATGATAGTCGTCGACCAAACTTAAATCCATATAAAAACATGACGTCACATATCTTTTAGCTTAACTATTTTATAAATTTTAGAATTATTTTTACAAGCCGAAAGATGTTAAATATAGAAAATTTACAATTTCTTTCTTTAAACTATTGAAAACTTTAAAAATTATTTTTTAGAATCTAAAATAAATCTTCTCTAAAAATGTACTATGAATATTGTAAATATTAACAAGTTATGCAAAAATCGCCTTGTAATTTTTTGCATTTCATAAAAACTATAGGAAGGTATGCAAAAATTATTTTGTAAAATAATGTGTTCGTAAAATACCCGAAGACATTTACAAAGCTGCGACGTTAATACGAAGTCGTTAAATATTTCGCTGTCGAGGTCTAACGTTTTCCATTTTCGGCCCTGGACGTTAGTCTTTCTTATACAGTAGAAAAGACTAATCGTCTCACCGGAAGGCTTATGCGAAAGACTAAATTAAGAAAAAATAATTAAATTTAAAAATTTTAATATTAAAACTTTAAGCTTTAAACTTTAAATTTAAATATAAATTTTTTCATTAGCATGACGTCATTAAGATTTTACATTCAAAAATTTTAGAAATTATTTTCTCAAGCCGAAAGATTTAAAATTTTATAAATTTTCAATTTCTTAATTCACTTTAATAATTTTTTTTTATAACCCAAATGAGAATTATAACAATGATAGTCGTCGACCAAACTTAAATTCATATAAAAGGTAAAATTAATTTTAAAAGAATGACGTCATACATATTTTAGCTCCAATCTACCTAAAACTTTAGAATTAATTTTTTAAAAGACCAAAGATGTTAAATATATGTAATTTACAATTTTTTCATCATCTTATTAAAACCTATAGAAATTATTTCTAAAATACTCCAGAAAATCTCACCTAAAAATGTACTGTGAATATTGTAAATATTAACAAGTTCTACATATATCGCCCTTTATTTTTTCAACAGTTTCTAAAACCTATAGGAAGGTATGCCAAATCATTTCATAAACATAAACACTATTCATGCCAAAAAAAATGTATCAGATAACATGCCAAATCATTTCATAAACATAAACACTATTCATGCCAAAAAAAATGTATCATATAACATTTTCTACATTTTTCAACAGGTTAAAGTTATTTTAAAATTTATATTCCAAATTTATAGCGCCAAATATGAATTTATAATTATAATATTTGAATTAGGCCCAATTTAAACTCAACTTGCAAAATTCCATTTTTATATTATCAAATATGATTTTAATATAAATTTAAACAATATATTTTACTGTTGACATTTTTCACATCACAACTTATTCTTTCTCTCTCGCACCCACACACATATAACATGCAATCGTTGAAAAGCCGAAGACATTTACGAAGCTGCGACGTCAATACAAAGTCGATAAATATTTCGCTGTCGAGGTCTAACGTTTACCATTTTCGGCCCTGGACTTTAGTCTTTCTTATACAGTAGAAAAGACTAATCGTCTCACCGGAAGGCTTATGCGAAAGACTAAAATAAGAAAAAATATTTAAAATTAAAATTTTAATATTAAAACTTTAAGCTTTAAATTTTAAACTTAATAGAAAAATTTGCCATGACGTCATAATGATTTTATTTTTAGAAATTATTTTCTCAAGCCGAAAGATTTTAAATTCATTAAATTTTCAATGTTTTAATTCACTTTAATAATTTTTTTTTATAACCCAAATGAGAATTATAACAATATTTTCGTTGACCAAACTTTAATTTGGAAAATATTTTTAGAAGCATGACGTCATCTTTTTTGCTTTAACTTATTTAAAACTTTGGAAATTATTTTTTTACAAGACGAAATATGTTAAATATTTTAAGTTTACAATATTTATACTCAGACTAATAAATTAATTTTTTTTTAAATTAAATGCGAGTTATCTAAAAATGTACTGTGAATATTGTAAATATATACAAGTTCTACATATATCACCATTTATTTTTTTAGCATTTCATGAAACCTATAGGAAGTATGGAAGAATTTTTTAATTAATATTCTGATTATTAATACTAAAAATGATTAGGTCCAATTTGGACTCAACTTGTAGAACTCAATTTTTGTATCGTCAAATATGAATTTATTCTATTTTAAACATTATTTTTGACTTTCACTTTGTATAACGACAAATTTCCATTGCCAAAATCAATTTGTGTCAGAAATATAATTTTATTCCTCTTTATGCAATTTTAAAAATGAATATCAACAATATTGTCAATTTGTGTCGGAAATAATATTTTAATTCTTTTTATACAACTTTGAAAATGATTATTAACTGAAAATGATTCTATTGTCAATTTGTGTCAGAAATATTATTTTATTCCTCTTTATGCAATTTAGAAAATGAATATCAACAATATTGTCAATTTGTGTCAGAAATAATATTTTAATTCTTTTTATACAACTTTGAAAATGATTATTAACTGAAAATGATTCTATTGTCAATTTGTGTCAGAAATATTAGTTTATTCACATTTATGCAATTTTAAAAATGAATATCAACAATATTGTCAATTTGTGTCGGAAATAATATTTTAATTCTTTTTATACAACTTTGAAAATGATTATTAACTGAAAATGATTCTATTGTCAATTTGTGTCAGAAATATTATTTTATTCCCATTTATACAACTTTGAAAATAAATATTAACTGAAAATTATTCGATCAATAATATTATCAATTTGTGTCAGAAATATTATTTTATTCCTCTTTATGCAATTTAGAAAATGAATATTAACTCAAAATAATTTTACCAGCAATATTCTGAATTTGTGTCAGAAATATTAGTTTATTCACAATAATGCAATTTTAAAAGTAAATATTACTTGAATATATTTCTATCAACAATATTGTCAATTTATGTTTATACAACTTTCAAAATGTAACAAATTTTCAAACTAATACACATATACTTTGAAATTTATATTTTGTGACGTCATCTTCAATTTACTTCTCCTCTGCTACATCTACCCCCTCGTCTACAAACTGGTTCTTATAATATTTGTATCAATATCTTGCACCTTTTAATATATTTACAATTTACGCTTTTATATTTATACAAAATATATATTTCATTCTTTATATTTGCATCTTTTTACTTTTTTACGATTTTCACCTTTAAATATTAATACTTTTTCCAGTTTAGATTTCAGAAGGAATAATTATTCAGATTTCAAATTACTCTATTACTCATCACATTTAAATCTTGCACCTTTTAATATATTTACAATTTACGCTTTTATATTTATACAAAATATATATTTCATTCTATATATTTGCATCTTTTCTAAGATTTACAATTTTCACCATTAAATATTAATACTTTTTCCAGTTTAGATTTCAGAAGGAATAATTATTCAGATTTCAAATTACTCTATTACTCATCACATTTAAATCTTGCACCTTTTAATATATTTACAATTTACGCTTTTATATTTATACAAAATATATATTTCATTCTTTATATTTGCATCTTTTTACTTTTTTACGATTTTCACCTTTAAATATTAATACTTTTTCCAGTTTAGATTTCAGAAGGAATCATTATTCAGATTTCAAATTACTCTATTACTCATCACATTTAAATCTTGCACCTTTTAATATATTTACAATTTACGCTTTTATATTTATACAAAATATATATTTCATTCTTTATATTTGCATCTTTTTACTTTTTTACGATTTTCACCTTTAAATATTAATACTTTTTCCAGTTTAGATTTCATATAGAAAATAATTTGATGTTCCAGATTAGCCTATTTCCGACCCCAGTGATAGAAACATGCAATGTCGCCCTTTTTGTCGCCCTTTATTTTGATGAACTTTTTATTAGGTGACAGTTGTAAAGTTTAATAATAATGCAATTTCAATAACCTTGCTTGCAGTGATGCTTGAATTTTGTAAAAATTTGAAAATTTTATGATTTTTTATACTAATTTTGTATTCAATTATTACGGCGTATCAAAGAAGTAAAATTTAAGCCGTTATTATAATCTATTTTCCTAAAAGAAAAATTGTTCTTCTATTCCCTTAAAAGTGTAAATTTAAAAAATAAAACAATATTCTGAATTTTCGTCAGAAATAATATTTTATTCCTCTTTATACAATTTTGAAAATGAATAATACCTAAATATAATTCTATCAACAATACTGTCAATTCGTGTCAGAAATATTATTTTATTCCTCTTTGTGCAATTTTGAAAGTATATATTACCTTATTATAATTCTATAAACAATTTTGTCAATTTGTGTCAGTAATATTAGTTTATTCCCATTTATGCAATTTTGAAAATGAATATCAACTAAAAATAATTCTACTAACAATATTGTCAATTAAAACTAACAAACATATACGTTAAAATTTATATTTTGTGACGTCATATTAAATTTACTACCTCTCTTCTACATCTCCCCCCTTGTCATCAAGCTGCTTCCTTTAATATGACTCGTCACATTTGAATCAATATCTTGCATCTTTTCATAGATTTACAATTTATCCTTTTATATTTATACAAAATATATATTTCATTCTTTATATTTGCATCTTTTTACTTTTTTACAATTTTAACCTTTAAATAATAATACTTTTTACAGCTTGAAAAATTTCATGTAGAAAATAATTTGATTTTCCAGATTAGCCTATTTCCGACCCTAGTGTTAACAACAGATGGATTGGTTGAATTATTGTAGAGTTATGATTTGGAACACCTTTAAGGGTCAGAAGTTGTAAATTTTTATAGAAAGTGCAACTTTTTTCAAAATATATCTGAATTCTGTGAACTAATACTTAAAAAGTTGTAGAAATAAAAATTAAAATAGTTTGTAGTTATTTGTATAAAGTTTGAATATTATTCTGTTCCCTTAAAAGTGTAAAATTTCAAAATAAAACAATTTTCCTCAACAAGCCTGAATTATGTTATTCTATTACCTTAAAAGTGGAAAATTTAATAAAATTTTCCTCAACAAGCTTGAATTATGTTATTCTGTTCCATTAAAAGTGTAAAATTTAATAATAAAACAATTTTCCTCAACAAGCTTGAAAAATGTTATTCTATTCCTTTAAAAGTGTAAAATTTAAAAATAAAATAATATTCTGAATTAATTCTAAAATTGTTTTTCTACTCCCTTAAAAGTGTAAATTTTAAAAATAAAACAATATTCTTCTACTCCCTTAAAATTGTTCTTTATTCTGAACTAATTCTAAAATTGTTATTCTACTGCCTTGAAAGTGCAAACATTAAAAATAAAACAATTTTTTTTCATTTTATTTAAATTTATTCAATGTATTCCTTTAACATTAAGATGTCTATATACATACATAAACTAAAACTGGTAAGAGTTGAGAGTAGACATTCGGCAATATTATGATTATGCTCCTCTCAATTTGTTAAATATTGAACATCAGCTAAAAATGAAAATATATAGCTTATACATTTGAAGTTTTCGATTAGTTGTTGTTAAAGATTCCGTAAAAATGAGTTCGCAAAAAAAGTTATCCGTAGTGATCCGTCGTGGTAGTTTGCCGTGTTGTTATTGTGATTTGACGGTAGAGTGTCAGAAGATGAAAGAACATTGTATGAGTGTACACCCTGAATGTGAAGAATTTTGTTTTTTCTGCGGTAAAGTTCCGGTTCAGCTTGGAGAAGGCAAAAAACATTATCGTATGGAAAGTCACAAACATTTATTGGACTGTTGCTTGAAAAAAAAGGCCAGTTTGAAAGTGAAAATAAAAAAGACTGGCGATAATGTTGAAAAGATAGATATTGATGCAGTGAACGAAGTTGACGTCGATGATGTAGATGAAGACAACAGTGTACTATCTCAAACGATAAGTACTAAATTTAAGTATAGTGGTGGTGGTGGTGGCAGTAGCGATGAAGTTTTAAAAATAATAGATACTGAAATATCTATTGACGAGACGAGCTTAGACAGAAAAATTCGTGATCGTGAATATTGGTTGAGTGGGCGTGCAAGTGCAGATATAACTGCTGAAAATGTCACAGTCGACAATATGGAAGGCGTTGTGAAATTTTGGAATACATTCGATTTCAATTTGCCCGAATGGCTATTGAATGTATATGCAAGTGAAGATACGATGGATCGTGTTTTGATGAATAGATTAGAGTTTCATCCGAATGCAAATATAGATGTTTTCTGGGGTAAAATTTTCGGTAATCCGTTGCTTGATTTTTACCATATTTTTGTGCATTTGTGTGTTTTTGAAAGATTTGCTGCTAAAATTCAAAGTCTTTCCGATTGTTGTACTCTACTGCGATATTCATGCATGTGTGATAAGCACGGTAGAAATCATGTGCATTTTATATTGGTTGCTAAGAAGGATGCTCACATACAAAACCACCTGAATAGTAAAAACTTGAGTGGAAGTTGTGAAATATTGCATCAGAGAGATGTGTTGACTAAAGAAATAACAGAACTGGATGTGCAAATTGCTCCATCATGGCCTGATCATCATCATTTTCATATGAAGAAAATTAAAAGTGCCATGCATCTATTTAATACTATTCATTACATAAGTTCACGTGAGAGTAGAAATTCACCAAAACATGTTGCTAAAAATGATGAAATAGACGAAGAAGAAGAAGACTACGGTTGTAAATATAAACTAAAAAATATTATAACCGATGATCAACGTGAACTGGCTGAACGAGTGAATAGTTTTATTGATGGATATATACCAAATTATAGTTATCATGGAGTACATTTTTACATTTTTCGACCAATACATCCTGATGCTGCAATGTGGTTTACTTCAATCAGTCGTAAAGGGTTACTTGCATATGTTGAACAATTGATGGATAAACGTTCATTGGCGTCAAAGGTTGATTATGTTGTTTATAATAATAAGAATGTAAATCCTCATAATTCTGCTAATTATGTGAATAGACGCACATGTTTAATAAAATATCGTGATATAATGGAGTATTTGGTACAATCTGCTGTACCGCTTTCTGACGATGATTCTTTGTACCATAGTAAATGTAATGCTGCCACTTCCAGTGAAACTACACCTACTAGTGTGGAGACTGGTACACCTACTAATGATGAGACTGGTACAGGTACAAGTGTTCAGACTGTTGCCACTTCCAATGATGAGACTGGTACAAGAATTGAGACTGACACTTGTGAAGAAAATAAGACTGATAATTGTAAAAAAGTTGATTCTAGTGCATCGAGTGGAATACCTATTGAATCTGAAGAAGGTGCCAGTTGTAGTACATCAAATGTAAAAAGTAAAACAACTGAAGAGGGTGCGAATAGTGCTGATCATCATGTGAGCGGTGCTGATCATCCTGTCAGTGGCTGTAGTAGCACAACTGATAAAAGAAAAACATCTCGGGATGGCACCAGTTCTAGTAATGCAGCTGCAAAAAGAAGAGCATCTCAGAATAGTGTTGGTGATGGTGCTAGTTGTAGTAGCGCAACTGTTGAACGAAAAGCATCTCAGGATAGTGCTAGTTGTAGTAGCGCAACTGTTAAACGTAAGGCAACTGATGATGTGAGTGTCGGTGATCAAACTGATGATGGCTGTAGTAGAACAAGCGTTAAATATAAAGCAAATGATGATGCGAATGTCGGTAGTCACACAGATGTTGGCTGTAGTAGTGTAAATATTGGTAGTCACACAGATGTTGGTGGTAGTAGTGCAAGTATTCGTAGTCACACAGACAGTATAGATGATGGTGGTGATGGTGCTATTGTTAGTCGTAATGAAAGAGATGAGCAGCGATATATATACTTGGGTAACAATGAATATGTTTATTTGGCTTTGAATATTGGTGAAGATCGGCGGTGTTGTCAGAATAACGCTCAAGAAATATTTTTTAATAATCAGTGCAATTCAATGTATAAAATGAATAAGAAACAATGCCGTGAATTTCAAATTTACAAGTTTTGGATGAAGAAAAAAGATGCAGAAATTGCTCAACTGAAAAAGATGAGTCAACAGTACTTGAAGACTCAACGTGCCTTGCGTTCAGAACTTGATATAATTAAGATTCAAGTTGTGAATTTGACCACTCAAATACCATCTATTTCAAATATCGCTTCACCGTCAATATCCGTTGCTCCGATATCTGTTGCTCCAATCATAAATGTTCAATCGCCAACTGTGCCGGAAAACTTTAATGCTATCGGTGTTCTTGATAGATTAACAAAATATCTTCAGAATTTGGAGTCGAAAGAGGATACTGTAAAGCAGAAAGAATATGAAAATATGGTGGAACTTGTTGAAACGCTGAAGAAATCTAATGAGGAGAAGGATTTGGAAATTGCGCGTCTGAAGAATCAATTGGCTCACATGTCGCAATTAATTTCTAAAAAAGATGGGCCGTATCGTAAAAATAATGACAAGTCTTCCATATGATAATATATACTATTTGCTCTATATTATTTATTTTTTTTGAGTAAAGTAAATCGTCAATTTGTATTTATTTTTGAATTTTATAATTTTTTTTATTTTTTCATAATAATTTGAATAAAATGTTTTAATTTTATTTTACCATATGAAAAAGGTTTATAAATTTTTTAATTTTATAGTTTTTGTACTATTTTACCATTACTTTTATTAAATTTCATTATATTATTTAAGTTAAATATTACATATTTTGCCTTTATTTCTCCTATTTTAGTATTATTTTTAGTTAAATATTATATATTTTGCATTTACTTGAATAAAAATGATTCTGTGAAATAATATAAATAAATTTTTTTTATTTTTATTTAATAATATCTTAAATAACTTGTAAATTTTCAGTATTGTTCTTAACGTGGTGGTACAAATTAATTAGATGACTAAAATTGTTTTTCCAAGTTAAAAATGTAGTCTATTAGTTGATTGCTGTCGTCGTTGTCGTCTAACATTTGAGGAAGATATTGATGTTGTGAATTTTCATGCATAAATGGGTAAGGAATTTCGTCACGATAATATTTGCTAATTACTGTTTCATTTTGAGATGGGTTTTGTGATTTTTTTGCATTTTTGTTGTTTGCTACACTATTGGCTATTATATTTTTAAATTTTTTGTTGTTTGTTGCATTTTCGACTGTTTTGCAGTTTGTTACATTATTGACCATTGTGTTTGTTGTATTTTCATATATTTTGCTGTTTACCATTGTATTTGTAGCGTTTTTGAATATTTTGATGTTTGCTACATTATTTACTATTGTGTTTGTTGCATTTTCGAATATTTTGCTATTTACTATGGTGTTTTCTGCATTTTCAAATATTTTGCTATTTACTATGGTGTTTTCTGCATTTTCAAATATTTTGCTATTTACTATGGTGTTTTCTGCATTTTCGAATATTTTGCTATTTACTATGGTGTTTTCTGCATTTTCAAATATTTTGCTGGTTTTTATTGTATTTTCTGCATTTTCAAATATTTTGCTATTTACTATGGTGTTTTCTGCATTTTCAAATATTTTGCTGGTTTTTATTGTATTTTCTGCATTTTCGAATATTTTGCTATTTACTATGGTGTTTTCTGCATTTTTGAAATTTTTATTCTTGATATTATTTAATTGATCATAGGGCTGAATGTTGTTGGAGACTTTGTAACTTGTTGCTGTCTTTATACATTGATTGGATAAAATTTTAGTATTGTTGTATTTAAGTTTTTTGAGTGGTATCACTTTCTGATGCTGGTATTGTTGTACTGGGTCTAATTTTCTTTTATAATCTAAAATTAGGTTTATTGAAATTTGATGGTTGTTGTTGTTGTTGTTGCTCGTTTCAGTGTCGTTAGCATCAATTTGAATTTTATTGTTGGCATATATTGAAGTTTTAATGTTTTTAGTTGTCATGGTGATAATGTTTTATTTGTACTTAGGCGAAGCGGTATGTAGTGAACAGTTACAGAGTTGAACTTTAAATAAATTGAAATTTTGAAGACCTAGTTTAAGGTAAAAGTTTGTAAAGTCTTGAAAACAAATTAAATGTTGTGTGTGTGTGTTTCGAAATGTACAGTATGTGTGTGTGTGTGTGTATGTGTTAAAATTTAAAAGTAATGGTTTGTTTAGTATGGAGTAGTGAAATATTTCAAATGGTCTTTTAAATTCTTAGATGTTAGTTTGACCGTCTCGTGCAATGACATGTGTCAGTGTAAAAAAGTTTATAGTTTTTCAATGTTTTTAAACTTGAAGAAAATTAATTAAAGGTAAATGAAAATTTTTTAAATTTCTCTTTTGTTTAATGCTGTGATGTTTTTATTGCTGTTATTATTGTTATGTATACATATATCGTATATTCGTAAAATTGCTGTTAATAATGTTGTATATTAGTGTTTTTATATTTACAATTGTTGACGGTGGTGGCATTGATTAAAGATATATAAAATGCTGATGTTTCATAGTGTTATTTTCAGTGTATAATTATTTTACTGTTTTTTTATGTAGCTTTTTATATGTCAATTGTTAACTTTACCAAGATAGCTCTAGCTAGCTGACTGAAATGCAAAGATATAATGAAAATTTTTATGTAGTTGGTGTAATAAATATAAAAGAAATAATTTTTTTATTGTGATTTTTTTTTTGCAAGGTATAATTAATTTTTATGTGTTAAAGTTATGTTTAAATTATTTATTTTTGAGATATATGTATATGTACATGCATTAATATGATCTTAATAGTTTGTCAAAAGACGACAGTTGTTTGTTCGGTGGTAGTATGCATTTTTTTGTTAGTCTCTTCACAATTTGGATGGATGTTGTAGTTTTATCGTATTTAGTAGAAAATTTATGATGGCTGTAGTTTAGTCGAAGAATATTATAGGTTGTAATTTAGTCGCAAAATTTTGATGTTTGTAAATTAGTCGCAAAATTTTGATGTTTGTAAATTAGTCGCAAAATATTATAGGTTGCAATTGAAAAATAAAGTGGTACAGCATATTATCTATACAATTTCATAAAGTTCAATTAGTTCCACATTTAATAATTGCGATTCGGTGAGTTGTTTAATTTTATTAAAGTTAATGATTTTTACTTTATTATTTAGGTCAACTTTCAAGTCAACCACCTCTTGATTGTCATTCGACGATGATTCTTCTTCGATATTTATGGTAACATTTTCAAAGGCTGCATAATTTGTCTTAAATAGATTGCAATTGAAGAGTATAACACGATCTTTAAAGAGTGAAGCGGCTCTATTGCGATTTTCTGCTGTAGTCTTTAAATAATAGAAAAGATGATTCTGACAGTTTGTTGTCATTTTATCTAGTGTTATAATTAACATTATATTGGAGTAGGGTAGATATGAAATAACAACAGGTGCTGTTGCCATCCAAGTTTTTGCCTCAATCCATGCTATATATTTCTTGTCCAACGATATGTGTTCATTGATGTTTGCACCAATTTTCAGTAAATCAAAGGTTATTGCTTTGTCTGTAGTATAGTCAGAATTAGTGAATGGATCATAGGTGATTTGTTTAGAGTTGTGTTCAGTGGACGGGAATTGTATTTCGTTGAAATTTTTTATTTGAGCATCGTAAAATTCTTGACTTTTTATAATAATTTCATTGTCCGATACGATTAAAATAATGTAGCAATTGCGCAGTGGATCTGTTTCTTTGTCAAAATTGATTCTTAATATTCTTTTGTCGCTGTCATAATTTCCATAAACATTTGAAAGAATAGTGTGTCCTTCAATTTCATGTTTTGTATATGTTGAAGGAGGTAATTGTGTTTCGGTGGTTGTATTCTTGATAACAAATGTATATGCTAATCTTTCTTTGTAACGCGAGACAATATTTTGTATTCTTATCAGATCTTGTTCAGTTAAATCATCATAAATCATTAGCACATTATTTTGAACTCGTTCATTTAGATTAATATCTGTATCTTGTTCCTCCAACACAATTTCTCTTTTAACCGTATTACTATTTCGTGAATTTATGTTATCTGGTGGTAAAGTTTCGTCAATATTTGATTCACTTGAGTCTACTACTAAACTATTTTCTTCTTGAATTTCATTTGTATTTATTGCAGCACGAGATTCAATTGGGTTTATGTTGAATTCTTCTATATTATTGGAATTATGAGATTCAACTGGTCCTTCATCAATATTTTTAATTTTTGCTCTTGTTATTGTATTAAAATCATCATTTGTATTCAATTTATGTTTGTCATTATTATTTACTGTTTTTCTTCCATCCAATTCATTTGTATCCAACTTGGGTTTATCATTATTATTTTCAGTTTTTATTCTATTTGTTGTTATTAAATTTTCATTATTATTGTCAGTTACTTTTCTCGTTGTAGATTCATTTTTAGTCAAGTTTTTGGTGCTTTCAACATGTTTTTTATGCATAGGAAAATTATCAGTTGTTTTCGTAAATAATTTAGGCATTCGCAATTTTGATTTAATTTCATCATTAATTTTTTCTTTCAGACTATCTAATTGTATTTTAATATTTTTATATTGACGTTTTTGTGGTACTTTTTCTTCGTGTTGTTCTTCCGATTCATAATTGTCTAATTTTTGTCGTTCACTAGTATAAATATTGTATATAATGATTGCAATTATTAAAGTAATTATAATAAATGCTATAGTTTTTATACTGTCATTATTGTAAATATTGTAAATAAATCCATTTAAACTCATTTTCCTTATCGGTTTTTAGTTTGTTGCGAGGTTGCATTTTTATTTTTTTTTTATTAGGAACCAAGTTAATTATATGATACAGTCTTATGATTACATTTATAGAATAAAATGTGTGTGTGTGTGTGTATAATGGCTAAAGGTTAAGCGTATTAAAAACAATGTATTCTTAATGATTATTTAGATTGAAATGAGATTTTATGTACGTACAAATGATCTTAATGGCACTTAACATAGTTTTTATTGTAAATATAGGAATAAGATGCATTTATACAGATGAAAAATGGTATAAAAGTAAACTAGTCTTAATATAAAGTTGCATTTAAAAATTTTTCGTGTTTCAAAGGCTTTGGCTCAAATCTTGACCACCAGATGATATACAACTGGAAATTTGTTCATCAAATGGACAACTGTTTTGTAATTAAAAAACACTGCCATGTTTTGTTGTGCAACAGCTGTCGTATTTGTATTAACTGAAATTCATAAGGGTAAATATTATTATTTTTGAAGAAATTTATTAATTTTATTTAATTAGTATTTGGATTTTCATATTTTAGTTATTTGCATTTTATTTAAAAATTGTTATTTTCTTATACATAGATTTATTATATATTAAAAAATATTATTTATATGTACCTGCTTTCAGATCAACATTAAAAACTCTCCAGTTCGATATCACATCATTCACCACACAAATGTTAACGTCAATTTAGCTGAAATCACACAAATGCTAACGTAATTTAGCTGAAACGTTTTCTATGGATGAAGGATGAATTAGCCACAATATGTATATTCTCCGTAAAGTTCAATGTAAAGGATTGGCGATTGAATTTCCTTAAATAATCATCATTTACATTTGAAAAAAATCATTTAAAATTTCTGTATTTGAAACTTCATTGCCAACATGCAAATTAATTTCTAAACTAGGATTTGTCATTGGGCATATTTATTGAATATTAAAGTTTCAACAACATTTTGGATTTAATGTTGATTTTTTACAAATGTATTTATGATATGTATCCACACATTACTTTAAATGGAAATATTAATTATATTATTTTGAAAGACGAAAAATTTTTAAATGTCTTAAATAAAAAAAAAATCGATGTATGCTTTTTTTATTAAAGGTTGCATACAAAGTCGTGTTATTCGTAAAACTGAGTTTTTTTCCTTATTTCTGTGTTATTTATACAAATATTTTGATTTCAGTTTTTAGTTGTGTTTGATTGTAAAACGACAAACGATTGACTTATTGACTGACTGACTGTATAATAAACTGATTCAATAATTTTCTATACAATATATAAAAGTAGCGGAAATGTGTATATTTAAATGTTTGTGTGCATTTATTTTTTTATAATTACAGTGCTGTGCATACACTAACATTTATGAATTAATAGTAAATAAATTGTTTCTAATAATTTTATTTTTCAATTAAATTTATGTATAAAAAATTTATTGTCACATATGTATATATTTTAATTACTTGGTGTTTCAAGTCTTTCTCTATTACGGTCTCACTTCTAACATTAGTATTTATTTTGAATCTATCTCTGTCTTTTTGAATTTTTTAAAGATTTTTTTTATTGATTGCTATAAGCCATTTTTTACAATTTTTTAAATTAGTCTCTGAATTGTATAAAAATATTCATATCTGTACATAGTATCCACTCATATAATTTTATTGTTAGAAAAACTACGAGTTATTATAATACTTTTACGTCACAGATTGTTTCTTAAGTTCAATACCTTTTTTCAACAGGTATTCATAATTTGTAGTTGGTGTTTACTTACAATATACAATAAAATAAAACGCAGCACGAATGGTAATTTATGAGACCTGGTTGTGTATACTATTCATAGAAAAATTCTTTTTTTAAACTTTTAATAATTCATTATTGAAAATTTAATGAACACTGGGTAACTAACCTAACCAAGTACTACGTAAAAAGAGGAATTAATATTGTATAAAAATATGTCTTTAAAATAAACATTTTGATAAAAAATACATTTTCTCTTTTTTTTTTAATATTAAAATTCTTTTCTGTCAATGTCATCCATACAATGTTGCTGATAATCTTAAATTGAATATATTAAGATATTTTGCAGCTGCTTGTGAAGTTAATTGTTTATGTTTGTTTTCTACATACAATGTTGCAAATTGTCGTTTAAATGGTTGATAAATGGTCATTATGTCATAAACACTACTAAATTAGTTTGAGTTGGGTATTGGATTTATAAATACTAGGAATATTTTTCCATACACACTATTAACGCCTACTAAATTTTGAATTTTAATTTTTGCATATATTTGCATTTTAATATTTTTTTTCTACATTATCATATTAATTGGCCACTTTTTTCTTCACATCATTTGTAGGTATGAACTTATAACATACATTTATTATTTCATTACTAAATAATAATACATTTTATGAGATTTTTTTAATTTGTAAAACGTAAATGAATCAGATTATATACATATGTTTGTATGTTATGTATGTATGTGTGTATATGTGAGATGGGTCAAAAAAAGTATTGTTATTTTTTAAATCCATGCCTTTTATGTATGTGACTTTGTATTAAAGACAGTGTTTTTTTTTACTACATATGTATTTAAATGACAAGGTCTATTAAGAAAATGGGTTTTCTCTTAATGTTTAGTTTATCTGTAAGAAATCTACATGTTACCTACTTAAATTTTCATAGGATTTTGTTTTTGTAAAAGATTTTCAAACAGATAAAATTTCTTTAGCATTAAAGTAATAAAATTTTAAGGTTCATTTAAGAAATTTATTTAAGTATCAGGTATAGTTTAGTTTTTATGACGCCAAGTTTTTTATGATTTTCTAAAAAAATGTATTTTCAACAAAATGTATAAATGGATTTTGTGGATATATTTTTGTATTGTTTGCATTTTACGTTATACATACATACATACATACATATGTACATATATATGAATTCAGTTTTATAAGTCTTATGATTTTTGTTAATTCTCACATTCATTTTTGTGGTCTTTAATATAATGGTTTTTGGTTATTCTCATATTCATGTTTATTTTTTTTTAATTTAATAGTTTTTTGTTTAATCTCAAATTCATTTTTGTAGTCTTTTTGAATTTAATGGTTTTTGTTAATTCTCATATTCATTTTTGTTGTCTTTTATAACATAAGTTTACTTAAAGTCATGAAAATTTTAGTTGATTTTTGTATAGCGTATCATATTTAGTTCTAGAGAAATTTTTGGTTGTGCATTAAATGTAAATATTGGTTTAAAAACTTTATATTTTTTTTTTATATAATAAAATTATGATATTTTTATAAACAAATTTTTATTTGTGCTGGTAGGTATTTGTGCTTATTCCATGTTTTAGCTAAAAAAACTTTTTATGGAATTTTTCAAGTTGTGGTTGTTGTGCCTGGCACGAAGAATTTTTTAAATGTTGTGTATGGGTGTGTGTGAATGTGTTTGCGCGCGAATTAATATTAAAAAAACAAAACTAACTTGCAAATATTAATGCAAAGTTTCCGTCAGATTGGCGTCTATAAAAAAATATATTTACAATGAAACTTTCATACAATGTTGCAGTTATACAATGTTGCAGTTAATTAGATCAACATATATACATACATATGTACATGTATACCGGATGCACTATAGTGTTTATTAATGCAAATAAAATCTTTAAAAAAGTCATATCAATACAATGTTTTAATAATTTTTTAATATAATGTATTTTGTAAATTGTAAAATTATATATAAATACAATGTTGCAGTAGTTTATTGATAGTTATTCTAAAATGTATTTTTTGTACATATATTAATCTTGACAAATTCCATTTTAATACATTGTTGTAGTAAGTATTTGCAATTATAATACAAACCCTTTGTTTTTTTTTTACAAAATCTCGCTATAAATTAATGACATTTTATAATTACATTTTCTTGAAAACAATTACAATTGAGGCGCCGTTGTGTCAACTTTTAAGATATATTGTGTAAAATCCCACATCATTATATTTTTTTTATCTTAAAAATTCCACATCAATACAAAGTTGTAGTAATTATTTGCAATTTTATTACTACAAGCCCTTTGTTTTTTTTAATAAACGTGTTTTTAAATTTTTATCAAATGTCCGCTTGCTAAAATGTATTTTTTAATCGGGATTTTGTAAGTGAAATGTATTGAGTGTGATTTCATTATAGATTTTCAACGTGACTGCTGTTTGTTACAATGTTACTTAGAGAAGTTGAATAAATTCAGTACTTTATTGGTTATTAATAGCGTATTTGTATGGATAAAGGGCTGTTGTTTATAATGATTCATTTTTAATTTTTGTTACATTGTTGCATTATTATGATTGTAAGTTTATTATTTTTTACATTGTTCGTTTCTAAGAAATGATAAGAAATAATATTAGAATAAATTTATGAAATTTCACAAGTTGAATCCAAATTAGACCTAACTTGAATTTCTTCAGTATAATAAAATCATATTTGGCGCTATGGAAAATAAAAAAGTAAAAAATATTGTTTAAAATTAGAATAAATTCATATTTGGCGCTATGGAAAATTTAAAAGTAAAATTTATTGTTTAAAATTAGAATAAATTCATATTTGGCGCTATGGAAAATTTAAAAGTAAAATTTATTGTTTAAAATTAGAATAAATTCATATTTGGCGATAGAAAAATTTAATATTACAAGTTGAGCCCGAATTGGACCTAACTTTAATATTGTCATTTTTTTAATTCAGAATAAATTCATATTTGTAAAATGTATTAAATAAATCATTTTTGTATGACTCAATACTTTGAAGAAAGAAAATTTAAAAAATATTCAAGTTTTTAAACACATACAATGTTGCAGTAATTAAAAATTCCACATCAATACAAAGTTGTAGTAATTATTTGCAATTAAAATACTAGCCCTTTGTTTTTACATTGCATATTAATAAACGTGTTTTTCATTTTATTTACAATTGTCGGTTTGCTAAAATGTATTTTTTCGAGTAAAATGTATTGACGTGTTATTTTTATAGATTTTCAGCGTGACTTTTGTTTGTCTGTTGTTTATAAAATTTTATTAAGTTAAATCTAATACTTTATAAGTTATTTGTGGTGTATTTGTATGTACATGTATGTATGTATGTATGTATGTGCATGGATATTTAAACACAAAGGGCTTTTAAATTTATCTTGAAAAATTCCATATGAATACAATGTTGCAGTAATTATTAATCTTAAAAACCCACATCAATACAAAGTTGTAGTAATTATTTGCAATTATTCTACTAGCCCTTTGTTATTATATTGCATTTTAATGAAAACGTGT
This sequence comes from Pegoplata infirma, assembly GCA_963921195.1. Classification (NCBI taxonomy): domain Eukaryota; kingdom Metazoa; phylum Arthropoda; class Insecta; order Diptera; family Anthomyiidae; genus Pegoplata; species Pegoplata infirma. The sequence goes on from CAWUER010000489.1 coordinate 110,339, forward strand.
TTTTAATTTATTTTATCAATTGTCGGCTTGCTAAAATGTATTTTTTTTATAAATGAGGCGTTGTTTTGTATTTATTAAAATAGTTTTTTAACGTGACTACTGTTTATTGAATTATTACTCAGAAAAAAAATTAAATAAATCTAATACTTTATTGAGTAGCAAATTTTGTATGGATGTGTATGAATGAATGTATGTGTGTATGTATGTGGATAAAGCGAAGAAAATAAAGCGCCATAATGTAATTTACCGAATTTTATAGTAGATTATAAATTAATTTTGTTATAAATGAAACATTGTAACAATTTGAAATTGAACGTGTGAAAATGTATTATTAATTTTTATTGGCGCCATTACTATATTAATTCCATTATAAATATATAAATACAAGTTTAATTTTACTTTACGTGCCTTTTCAAATATTTTATAGTTTAATGGACTATTTCTACAGCTGTGTGTTTTTTTTAATAAAATGTAAAATTTTTGCTTATTAATAAATTTTTTTTACGTAAACGGATGTCTGTACTAAATTGCTAAAAAAAAATATAAAAAATTTTTATTATTCTTATTTCAATTTTTTCTTGGAATAGTATATTTTTTATATTATATTAAGTTGCCTTTATCAACTAACCCACCCAATTGTTCATGATTTCAAAATTCATAGTGTATGTATGGATGGATAAGTGTCAAATTTAGAGTCGCTTCATATTAGCATTTTGTTTTGTATGTTAGCCTTGAAAATATGATTTATATTTTTTTTAATTACTTGATCGTATACATTTGTATGTATAAACATAAAAGTTTAGATTTGTACATTTAGCATTTTTTTAATATTTTATTTTTATGATTTAAGTACGGACAGAATGGTAAAGTAATAAAAGTTAATAGGATTATTACTTAAAGAGTTGTGAAATAACTAAAACGCAATCTTAAAGGAAGTTTTGAAACAGATTGTAAATTTTGTATAAAAATCCCTTTGTAGAAAAGATTATACATTTTTTTGAAAATATAATAAAATCTCATTCCAAGAACCGAAATTAATATTCTTTGTAGGTTTATTGAGAGTTTATTTTTATTACGAGTATTGTGTGTATTTTTTTCAAGTTAATTTTTACTGTTCAACAATGTATTCTCTTAATATTTACATTTAAACGTATTCACTATACACAATATATTTTTTTTTTTGTTTTAAATACAATACCTAAAGATGTGTGTAAAAGTAAATTCGGATTTTAACATTTTAACGTTTCTGCTTCTGAATCATTTTCATGCGGTAGATGAGAATATTTCTCTATATTATTTTTATAGTTTGGTCAGTATGTGTGTACTTTGATATAAAAATGTATTTTTCGCTCTTAAAAATGTTTATTACTCCGTGTTTGTTTGGAAAAAAAAAGTATCTCTTGGTTTGTTGTATATACACATAAATATATTTTTATATATCAGTTCAGTTCGTGTGATTTGTAATTGTAGTGGTAGGTACATCAATAGTAGTGTAGGAATTGTGTGTACTCTTTTCTCTTTACAGACTAGATGCTTTGACACAGTTATATGCACACTCATCTATATATAAATATATTATTGTATTTAATGTGGATGTGGTTGCATTTTATCGAATAAAACTCTTTTGCTCTTGCAATGCATTTGTGTGGGATAGAGTGTGGCTAATTTAAAGTACACATGCCAGTCATACATATAACATGCATACAATACAATATGTATATATATATATATATATCGTATACAAAACAATTTGTTTACACAGAAAATGTGCTGATAAAAATAATGTGAGTATGTGTATGTTTGCCACTGGGCCTTCATTTACAATTAATATGAATTTAAAATTCAATAGTAATTTATCAGTTGGCGTAACAGTTTCAGTTTTTATTCGGTTGCTTCATAACTACGTTGTGTTGTTCTATTGTACGTTGTGTTCTATTGTGTATATTATAATAGATTTTATATATTGTTTGCTAATTTGTGTATTAATTCGGTTCAAATACAAAATAAAAACAATGACTAGTGCTAAAGCAGATAATATTAATGAAATTATAGATTCGTCTGAAGATGAATTTGAAGAACCACCGCCAATTAAGAAAATAAAAATAAATAATCGTACAGGTGTAGTGTCCCTAGTGAATAATTCTTCTGATACGTCTGAAGTTCGTAGTGACGGTAATGGTAGTGGTACTGGTTCGTTGCCATTTGAACTTTTCGGTGGACCAAATAATTTTCAAAGAAATACTCGAGGTAATGTGTTTTGGTTTTTTTTAAATTCGATTTTTTTATTATTTTATTTTTTTTTGTTAAATTTCAATAAATTTTAATAATTGATTTTTTTTTTGTATTGTAATTTTTCTTTGCTATTTTTTTAAAATTTTAATTTTTCTTTGTTAAATTTTTTTTTAATTCCAATTTTTTTTTTGCTAAATTTTAATAATATATTTTTTTGAAATTTTAATTTTTCCTTTGCTAATTTTTTTTTAAATTCTAATTTTTTTTTTGCTAAATTTTAATAATATATTTTTTTGAAATTTTATTTATAATATATTTTTTTGAAATTCTAAATTTTTAACAAGTGCATTTTTTTTTTCTAACTTTTAGGTGATAAAATATATAGAGCTTTAAGTGTATTGGATCAAAAGAAACGTGAACTCACAAGTGTATACAATTCAATTGAAGCGTACAAGAGGAAATCTTTGAAAATAAAAGAAGATATTGCTCGTCTAAAGGAAGCAGATAAGATTGTTCAAAATAACATTAAAGATATGCTAAAAACTTGTGAAATGCATTTACTAAATTTAAAAACATACAATTCTGGAAGTTACCAAGAATTTGCTTATTATCAACAACATAGATGTCCAATTTGCTGTGAAGTTAAAAGTGGACAACATTTTTTTACGTATTCCTGTAATCATCTAACATGTAAAGCGTGTACCGTCAACTATTCCAAAAGAACAACAGTATTATCGTGTTCAATTTGTCGTACCGAACCGAAAATAATGACATATTTTGAAAAAACAAATTCTCGCTTCAATCAAATAGCTGATTTAACTGCAAGCGTTTTGGAAAATTTCAACAATTTGGCAACACTGGAATCTGAAAATGAGGATAATGATTGTGAAGACGATGTTGCTTCTGTAGTAGATGATGATGATGATATTGAAAATATTTTGGAAGAAATGGATTCCATTTTAGATTAAGATTTTAATTTAGTTTAGTTTTTCCCATCGATTATATTTACTATGTAAATTTTGTAAGACTACTTTAATTTAATTTTTTTATTTCAATATATATAAAAATAAACACATTTGCCATGCCATGTATTTAAAAAAACTTTGTTGCATTTATTAAATCTTTTAAAAAATTTTGAACAATTTTCACTTCTATTAGTAGAAAATTTTTATATTTGATATTTTTAGTAATTTTCAGTTTCAGTAATTTTGTTGTATTTGATTTTATAAATTCCTGTAGTAAAAAATATTTTGTTTTGCATTTGATATTTTGAATAGTTTTGATGTATTTGAAGTTTTAAATTCGTAAAAAAATATTTTGTTTTGTATATGATATTTTGAATAATTTTGTTGTATTTAAATAATTTCCAATTCTACTAGTGAAAATTTATTTATAAAATCTTTAAAATTAAAATAAAATGCAGACAGTTGTAAATAAAAAATGCAATTTTATATTTTAAAAAAAAAATCTTTATTGTAAATAAATCTGTTTTATAAAAACTCTCTAATTTTAGATATTATATATGTATATGAATAAAGATATAAAATAACTTTTAAAGTGTATGTGTGTAAATGTTGCTTATAAGAAACATTTGACATGGAAGAGTTAAGAAAATAATATAAAATTAATAAAGTATATTCTCAATTTAAATCTCACGTGTTTTATTTATAAAATCGAAATAATTTGCAAAATAATTTGTGAGAATCTGTATTGTATACAATATCTGGAGAGATAAAGAGAATATAGAGTGAATAAAAAAATCTTAATAGGTAAAAAAAAAAATAAACTTATAGTAGATATCTTAAAACTATATTGGAATTTGTATTTTTTTTTCTCAAATAATACATGAAATTGTACTCTAATTTATATATTTATTGTATTGTATTAGTGTTAACAGCAGTAGCCGTTGAATTGAGGGCTTCAATAAGATCTGAGTATATACGTTTTCGGGTAGTCGATGATGACGTTGTATTCAACTTGAACGGTAGCTTATGACATTTATTTACGAGGTTATAATCTTCGTGTATAAACGATGTACAGCCAATAATATTGTGGTTTAGTGAATTTTTTCGTCGTATTAAATGCATTTGCATAAGACAGCAAGAATTTAAAAATGTAAAGCATTTAAAAAACGTACGTGGAAAAATAAAAAATGAAATTTTTTGTAGTTGACTTTGTCTTGTTCTAAAAATGATTTTATTTTTTAGGTTTTTGTGCGGTGAAATATTGTAGGAATTCTTCTTGTCAAGTTTATTAAAAACATCTAGATTCATTTCAATATTAATATCGCTGTCTAACGAAAAAACACCAAAATAATAATCCAATTGCCCTTTACATGATGTTATTGCTTTGAGATGACGAGACGCAGGAAAGACAATTTTCAATTCACTAAAGCATGGTCCAATGCATGGAGTGTAATGTTGAAAACGTTCACTGTTGGGCGTAATATTAACAGAAACACCCATAAATGCAAAATTACACGCTTCCGAAGAAATGTTCATATAAAAAACAGATTGTGGAGATAGTTGTAGCCCATTATTATCATAAATTTGTGTAACTTCATCGACATTAAATGGTGCTGGAGTGAACGGCAAAGTAATATTTTGTTTAACAAATAAAAAGTTTATATAAATATTTTTTTCCTTCTCTTCAAATTTTTTCATATCAAACGGTTCACATATTAGAAAACATTTTCGTTTGCATTTGTTGCAATTTTTAACTTTTTTCGCAAAATTGTGTTGTTCCAATTGTGTACTATCTAAATTATTAAAAATATCATTTGTATATAACATCAAGTCCATATCTTGTTCTTTCTCCTCACACAAGTCAGTTTTTTTTTCTCTAGATTGTTCATTAATATCATCGGATTCTTCAATAATATTAAAGTTTTCTTGTATGTTAGTGGTGGACGGTGATGGTAAGTCATCATTCTTCTGGTTGTTGTTGCTATTGTATTGGCAAATAATCTCGTCTGAATTTGAATTTTCTTCGCGTTTAAATTTTTTAGCAGTTGATGAAACAATCTCATTATTAGTATTGTTGCTGGTGGATTCATGATTTAAATTTTCTTCTTCTTTGTAGTTATTATTCGGCGATGATCTGACGGTAGTTGTTGAATTTTGTAAATAAATACCATTTTGTAAATTCAAAGGTTGTGAAGGAGATTGTTCTTTAACATGATCATCTTTTTGATGAGAATTTAGAAAAGTTTGTTGTTTCTGTTGATTAAAACTGTAGTCTAAAATGTTGTTTAGATATTGATTTTGCATATCATTTTCATTTGTTGTTTCTAATATACTAGATGATTGTAAATTTACTTCGACAGGTGATGATGTTGATAAATACTGAGTTTGATTTAAAGTTGAGTAAGAATTTTGAATTTGTAGTGGTGAAGATGATGGTGGCGTTGGTGGTGATTGGTCGGTATTATGGAAATTATCAGTAGTAGTACAAGTAGAAATTGGTGTTGTCAAATTTTCTGCAATTGAAAGTGAATGTTGTTGTGAAGGAGATTTTGTAACGGCCACCGATGATGTACTTACATGATTTGATGGGTTAACTACTGATGGTGATTTTGTTATTGTTGATAATGATTCTATGCAATTATTTTTTTCTCTGTCAAATTTTGTCGATTCATAACTTTTTTGCATTACATCAGGCGAAATTATACGACATTGCAATGGTTGTTCAGATGACATTTTTCTATTTGAATTTAATTGAGATTGTTGATGTTGCTGATGTTGTTGTTGTTGCTGCTGCTGCTGTAATGATATTGTATTATTGTTATAATATGATGATGGTAGTTGTTGTATAAAAGATTGTTGAGTTGGTAGTTGCGAAGGAATCGCATTAAAAATGTCAATTTTTGAAGGATTACGATATGATGTTGAAATATTTAGATTTGGATTTGTAATTGTATACAAATTTTCACATAAACGTTCATAGTTTTGATCTGAAATCGGTTGATATTGTTGTGGTGGATGCTGTGGATGTGGCTGCTGCTGCTGTTGCTGTTGAAATTGCATTAAAAATGGATGTCTACTGTCATCATTTTGAATTGAAGGTGGTGGTGGTGGTGGTGGTGGTAAAACTGATTGTAAACCAATAGGCGCATGGTGATGATGGTGATGATGATATGTATTATTTACAATAACTGGAATTATATTGATGGATTTTTCGTTTAAAGGACGCTCAATATATTCGGCAATTGATGTGGAAGTTGCTTGCGGAAAGTTATATTCATTCATTAAATTCCTCAATTCATTAATACCTTGTACAAATGGAACATTTACATTTTGTTTTTGCTGATCTGGCTGACGTTTACTAATTGATTGCATTTGATTGTCAATTTGTTGTTGTTGGCGTTGATGCTGATGTTGATGCTGAGGGTATTGTTGATTTTGATATTGTTGTCGTTCTTCTAGTAAAGGTTGATGTGGCTGAGACTGAGACTGTAATTGCATAGAGTTTCCCATAAATTTTGATGAATTTCCATTTTGTAAAGGCAATTGCATAGAGTTTCCCATAAATTTTGATGAGTTTCCATTTTGTAAAGGCAATTGCATAGAGTTTCCCATAAATTTTGATGAATTTCCATTTTGCAAAGGCAATTGCATAGAGTTTCCCATAAATTTTGATGAATTTCCATTTTGCAAAGGCAATTGCAAAGAGTTTTCCATAGCATTTTGTAAAGGCAATTGAATAGAGTTTTCTACAAGTTTAGATGAATTAACATTTTGTGAATATGGAAAATGATTTGACTTTTTCAATTCTTCTTGTTGTGAATATGAAAGATTTAGCGGATTTTCTTCATTTTGGATTTTTTTCGAACTAATTACTTTTGCATTTAGTGCTAGAGATGATGTATTTGTCGTCATTTTTCCATTTGTTGACGTTAGTTGTTGCGGTTGTGTTTGTAGTTGCTGTTGTTGTGCTAAAGCAGTGGAATTTTTATATTTTAACGATGTTGAGGGTTGTGGCGGTGGTGAACGCGGTGCAGATACATTGTGTTGATTATTAAAATTCATTATACTGTCGTCGTTGTTGTCGTTATTGTAATTTTTGTTTTGTGAAAATACACTTTTTGTATCAAACGCTTGTATATCAGCTGTATTCGACCGTTCAGCACATACTGAATGTGGTGGAGAAACCAAATTTGTGCTAGACGATTTCGAGGAGAATACGTGGTGTGTATCTGTATTGGAAAACTGTGAGCAGATGTTTTGTTGGTGGTTGTGAATTGACATTGGTAGTTGTGTTGATGACGTAATCATTTTAGATTGAGAATATGGAGTTGTATTAACATTTTGCTGAAATAAATCATTTTTGTCATAACTTACATTTTCATAGTTTAATGAAGACGGTAATATTTTATACTCCAATACTGGTAAAATTTTATTCTCCAATACAGATTCCAATGGTACGTTTTTAGTTTCTAATACAGGTGGTATCACTTTAGTTTCCAATTGTATGTTTTTAGTTTCCAATATAGATGGTATTACTTTAGTTTCCAATATATCTATTTTTGGTTTAAATTTACAATTATTTTCATTCTCATTCGATTGTAGTATTGGTACTACTGTTGAAGTTAAATGTTGGTGTAAAAGCTGTTGTTGTTGTTGCAATTGTTCTTGTTGTTGTAATTGCTCTTGTTGTTGTAATTGCTCTTGTTGTTGTTGGTTGTACGAAGGTAGATTAAAATTTATATTGCGAATGGCTCTTTCTTTTAAATTCATTGATATTTGCTGTTGTTGCTCTTTAAGAAATGGTATAAAATGTTCCTGTTGTTGTTGTATTTGCTCTTTGTTCAATTGAATTAGTTTATGACGTCGTTGTTGTTGTTGTTGTTGCTGTTGTTGCTGTTGTTGCTGTGACGGAGCTGATGGTACTACATGCTGCTGTTTACAAACGAAATATGTTTGTACATTCTGTTGTTGATGTCTTTGCGATTCGTAATGGTCTTCATCAAATTGCTGCTGGTGTTGTTGTTGGTTAGAATCATACTGAGGTAAAAAATTAGTCGGTTGTAGAAAATGGTTAGTTTGTTGTTTTAATATATTATTGTTATTATTAGTATTAGTACTATTACTACATTTATTCTCAAAGTTGTCTCTGAGTAGTTGGCAAGCGTTTATAGTTTTATTATTGTAATTTAAAGCATCATTGTAAGTTGAATTAGATTCAGGTTGTACTACTGGTAGCGGTGGTTGTGGTAAAACTATCATTTCTTTATTAATATATGGATTATACATACGATTATGTCTTTCTGCAATAGTTTTATTGGCATATGGTGGATATTGTTCAGGCACGTCAGTGGTTTTTGAAAAACTATACCTAATGTGATTATTATAACTATTAATGGCACTCTTTAGTAATATATTACTATTATTGTTTAATTTCTCAAAATGATTATAGTTTATGTGTAGTGAATGATGAGGAGACGGTGAAGATTGTGCTTTAGAATATTCATCATCATCATTTACAAGATTGGGCGATGATAATGGCACTTTGGAATACTCATCATTTATAACATTGGGCGATGATTGCGGTAATTTGGAATACTCTTGATTTATAAAATTGGGCGATGATAATGGCACTTTGGAATACTCATCATTTATAAAACTTGAAGATTGTGCTTGTTGCATCACAGTTGTGGTCAGCTGTTGTTGCTGTGGAAGATTGTATTGTAGTTCATAATAATTATTGCTGCTGTTAATATTATTTTCATTTGTGCAATTAAAGAAATTTGTTAACGTATTAAATTTTGAAAAGGTATTGGTGGTGGGATGAGTGTGAATTAAATTGTTATTCGAATTTGTAAATTCTTTTGTTGCTAGTGCATTGGGTGTTTGTGTAGAAGAGCGATTATCACAATTCACATCAGAACTAACATCATCATAATTAATTAGAGTATGCATACGTTTAATTTGTTGTTGTTGTTGTTGATGGTGTTGCTGTTGTTGTTCCATATGTTCTTGAGATTCCTGTTCATGTTCATGCTGATGTTGTGAATGCGCTGGTTGTGAATGCGCTGGTTGTGATATCGGAGAAGGTGACGGAGGAGATCTTTTTGAGGTAGATCTATTTGAATTATTTTTAAAATTATGATCGTCAAAGTTGTCATCATTAAAAAATGCATTGATTTCTGGTACAACATATTCTATATTATTTTTATTGTTGCCTCTAATATAGACATCGAGTATTTCATCAATATCCATATGACCAAATAGTTCACTTGGAATAACTTGATCATTAGTTCTATCGTTAGCGGCGTCACCAACTATTGATGTTTCATTTGATGGTGAACTATCTGTGTCTGTTCTACTTGATGCCTTGTACATGTACATAGTTTCATTTTGAGTATCAGACTTGAAATCATCTTCCAAATCTAGAGGATTACGTTCATCAAAATTATTATTTTGAGCTAAGGTTGTAGTTGTGGTTGTTGTTGACGTTGACGTTGATGATGTAGATCTAGTTGTGTCCAAGTCATGTGGTGATCCATTTGAAATAGAATACGGTACAGTAATTTCTTCAAGAAAACTCCATGAATTTGAAATGTTTGTGTTGCACTTGCCGTCTTTACGATTTCTATTTCGTAAAAAGTATGTTGATTGAGTATTGGTCATGACTCTGAAACGAATGAAGTGAAAACAAACAATTTTATTAGTTTTATAGTCATTTACAAATTTTATAATTGTATTACTAGCTTTATAGTTGGAGGAGAGTAGTACATGATAAATTATTTACAAGTTTGTTAATTAGAGCGAGAATTATTTAAAGCTTAGAATAAAATTATATTTGGCGCTATTATAGAATAAAATTATATTTGGCGCTATTATAGAATAAAATTATATTTGGCGCTATTACATTTTTATTTTACAAGTTGAGTCCAAATTGGACCTAACTTGAATTTTGTGTATGTTTATGAATTGGCAATAGAAAAGAATAAAATTGTAGATGGAAATGGAATTAATTTGTCATAATTTAAGATAATGTGATGCAAGAACAACAACAACAAAATAATACAATTTCGTCAAATTGGACAGCAGATATATTAGATAGTAATAATGTTCAACCAAATTTAAAAATGGATTGTCAAGATGATGAAAATACATCAGCATCATTAGAGGAGGAGGAGGAACAACAACAATCATTAGAGAAACAACAAACATTGTCTAAATCTGAACCAATTAGTATAAATATAGCCACAAATAAACCATCAATGTTATCTACAGATCTAACAAGATTTTACATATTGAATACAACAGATGCAAACAATTTAAATTATGTTTTGGCGGGTATTTTTAATTTACCCGTCTATTTACGTCGAGCATCTACTCAACCAATGTTGCCGATTTTTGCAGCAATGTTTGAAATAATCAATCAACAAAAGGCAAGTCAAGTCTTTAGTCAGTACAATTATAGTGATATGGCCGGTATAATCTCTGATGTAAATGACTCTAATAAATATATTGTTTGTCCACCATTTCAAGCGCGACGCGGATGTTTTCACAAACCAGTTACAAGAATTTTACAAAGATTGGATAAATGGAAATTGGTAAAACTACAACGAACTATTCTATTGAAACAAAAGCAACAACAATTGCAAAGTATTCTTAAAACTTTAAAAGTGACAATACAAAAAAAAGAAAATGTAGAAAATTTTACTGCAAATAATATTGATAATATTGCAAGTATATTTAATAAGCAAAATTTCACACCAGAACTATTTTATAATGATAGTACGATATATTTGCGTTATTTAAATCCAAATTCAATTTAATTTACTTTAAAAATTATGTTATTTAAATCCAAATTCAATTTAATTTACTTTAAAAATTATGTTATTTAAATCCAAATTCAATTTAATTTACTTTAAAAATTTGGGGATTTTTTTTTGCAAGAAATTAAAAAATATGCATCTGATGATCACCGTGCGTACACAATGAATTTACGACTAGTCCGTCTACATTGTTTAGAGTTATTGTTGGCAGATTGTAATGAATAAACGGTCTACCAATTACAGTATTTTCACCGAGAAAACAAGTCATTAAATTTCGTTTAGTTCTATACAAATATATTGCCCACAGTTGCCATTCTACAAAGAGACTAAGTGAAATTTTTGGAATATTTGGAATATAGTTTAGAGACATGTACATTAGACGACCAGGAAAGGAAGAACCACAGACAATATTAGTGTCGACGTGATTTCTAGACGCTAGACTATCGTCAAACAACAGACTCAACCATAGTTCTTCGCGATATAATTGTGCTAGAAAGTTATTAAATTGTTCGTTCGAATACAAATAGATTAGACAGCAAGTGTTTTTAAATGATTTTTGTATGGCCATTTTGTAAATATTACTAATGTAACGTGGTAGTTTTTCAAAACTCGATATTGATGGAATAAAATTTTTCAAATCTAAATTACCAGAATGTTCTTCGATAAGTTGTCGTAGTCGTACACTTTTACTTCGACTATTATCGCGAAAACCATCCAAGACAATTCTGTACGGTAGAACAAAGTTGTTTATATTATACTTGGCAATATTTGGACGAGTAGCGTTAAAAATAAACGTTGATCTATCGCGTTCGGCAGCAAAAGCCAATAAAGCTAAATTTGAATCGTCCAAGAAATTTACAATTACCCTTTTACAACTTGAAAGTCGTCCAGATAATTGTTTTAGAGAGAAATTAAAGAATGTATATTGTGCAAAATTACTTTTCTTTAGTGTTTCAATATTTCGTACAATCATTATACCGGGAATATTTACAATAGCTTTGGATATTGGTTCACTATTTGGAATAACTAAAATGGTAGCATTGCCAAATTTCGTTCTACATGATTCAGCTAAACGGCCGATTTCATTAGTTGTAAAACCAGTGTTTGTGTAGTACAATGAATATGTAAAGATTGATTCTTTAACGCGTCTCATCCTACCGGTAGTACTGCTTCTGCTGGTAAAATCGTTTCTATTATTTGGGCCAAATTCTTCGTTAATTAATAAATTTTGTAATGAAATGGTCATATTTTCTTTGGTTATTTTTGGATAAGATTTATTGGATTTAGGAATTGCACCCCTATGCGATTGCACTAATGATTGTTGTTGCTGCTGTTGCACTAATGATGTTGATTGTTGTTCCAATTGAGATTTCTTAAACTTTTTTTTGGCATTCGCATCAATGTCAGTAAAGGCTGCCGTTTCTGGAAGAGCTTTTCTCGATAGTAAAACTTCAGGAGATTTAACTTGAATTCTCATAGTATGTAAAGTTGGAGGTGGACTTGGAGGATTTGGTGTCAATTCTAAACTGCCACCCAAATTAAGTTCATCAAATAGACTAAGATTATTACTTGGCGGAGAAGACATTTTGTAAGTTTATTCTCAACTTATTCTTTAAATTTTTTTAAGTTTAATACAAGAACACACATAAAACAAACAAATTACATGTCCACCAAATCAATTAACACAGAAATTTCCGCCAAGTCAAAAAAAATAAACACAAAAAATTTCCACCAAATACAATAAATATTAAAATTAAAAAAAATCAATCAACACAAAAATTTCCGCCAAATACAACAAAAATTAAAAGTAAAAAAAAATCAGATTAACATTAAAACCACCAAGTCAAAAAAAATAAACACAAAAAATGTCCACAAATTACAATTTAAGAACACAACACAAATTACAATTTAAGAACACAACACAATAAAAAAAAAATCACATAGCGCCGAAATATCATAGGTGTATGATTTGTAGAGTATGCGGGAAAAGTGCATTTTCCGGAAGAAATCCCTAAAAGGGGTGCCTAATTGTCGTCTAAATATTGTGTTAACAATTATACCACACAGGGATTTCTTCCGGAAATTGCACTTTTCCCGTAATGACGTATTAACAATAACCGTTTGACCCACCACTAAATTTACTATTAAATAAACTTTGAAATTTACAAGATATTTAATATATAATTTTTCAACTTGAAATTATACAGATTTGCTCAATCAGTTTCTCTTTTTTATTTTATTTACTACCATCACATTTATATACATACAAATACACACACACACACATAACCATTAAGAACTACTAGATTATATTTAAAGGTTCAATACTATTGCAAACACATACATACAAATACACATCTCCGCTCTAAGCCAACAAACTAAAAGCAAGATTTGTAAAAAAATTATATTGATATTGGATAAATCCTCATATTATAAATTATTCATTTTTATATAAAAAATAATTTCAAAAAAAATACAATTAATGTGATGTGTATTCAACAATTATAATATCAAATGACTATAATACAATGTATTAAAACGAATTGGATTATATTAAATCAACAAGTAAGTTTGATAATGAATCAATTACCTAGTGCACCGCCGCCGTCTCCACCACCATCACCACCGTCACTACCACCACCACTGCCACCACCACCACCACCACCACTATCCAAATCAAACCCTCCACAATATTCTAGTATCTATCCAGAATTTTACAATATCATCAGTAGAGATGATATGAAAATGAAAGAAAGTAATAGTGGTGATGATATGAAAATGAAAGAAAGTATTAGTGGCGATGAAACGAATTTTAACCAAAAGGTGGACCTCAATCAAATTAACAGCAAATTAAAAGAAGTAAATACAATTAAAGTACAAAATGAAAAAAATTATAGAAAAATAGTTGTTCCGGGTATTGGTGGCTCAAAGATATACTGTTTATGTAATGGAAAACGAGAAAAATTATATCCGTCAAAATTGCCTGGACTAACACCATTGAAAAGACATTTTTTCGAGTGTAAAAATACAGAAACTAAAATAATAAAAAGAATATTTGGCATATTGGTGTATGGAAAAATTTTACATTATACCAAAGCTGAGAATTTTTCAAATGATTGGCGTAAACCAGCTTTACATTTAGCCAAAGAGTTGGAAATTTTTCTAAGACAAAGTCTAGATGAAAGACCAATCATGTTAATAGGACACTCTCTGGGCGGTATTATTATACGAATTTTAATAGAATATTTACAACCTGCAGACATTTTGAAAAGAATTAAAGTTGTCTTTGTATGCGGTAGTCCTACAGTCGGAAGTCGTAACACAAGTGATTACAATTGTGAATTGCAAATTCTAACAGTTATAATGAGAATTCAAAAGAATGTAACATTTCAAAATAAACCAAAACTATTGACTACAATTGACTTGAAAAATATTTTTAAACATTTTGCATATACATTATTATTTTTAGCACCGACATTTTCCATTGAAGGTATTCTGCCGAATGAAGGTGATGCTGTTAATTTGGGAAAATATTGTACATTAAGTTGGAAAGAATTTGTTACACTACGACAAGTACACAATTGTCTATCAAAGTTTGAGTTTCCTCATACATTGTCAATGAATTTCTTTAATAATGTCAGTCGAACTATTCATGTAAAACATACAATAGATAAAGAGATTTTTCGACATGCTTCATTACAAAATCGCGGAAAAGATACTTTTCAAAATTTCAAACCAATACGAGGAGAAAAAAAAGAACATTTATGGAAAGTTAAACGAGACTTTAATAGTGATGGTTTAATTATTCCTGGTTTTGAAATTCCGAAAAATTCTACAGTTTGGTTTGATTCAATTTACAATACACATTCATTGTTAATGACGAGTGAGAATTTAATTAATTTATTGTGCAATTATTCCGAGTAAATATTTAATAGTTTATAGTTGTTAAAAAAAAAAAACAATTTTTTTTTCTTGTGCATTTTTAAATAAAATTATTTTGCTTCTGTATTTATATATTTTATATACTTTAAAGGTTACTGACTTTTACACTCTTTAAATGTTGGTTGAACTTTTCTAATAAAATTTATTTTATTGCACTTGTGATTTACCATTTTTCCTGTTCCATTTCTCACATAGACATTTCAAGTGTTGGTGGAGGTGGTGTGGTGGTGGTGGTGTTGTTGTAATTTAATTTATATTTTATGCTTTTTTTACGAGTTTTAAATTTTTCACTTGTAAATGTAATCATCCACATTTAATACACTACTAGTAATATGTGACATGACATCTAATTTTCATAAATAATCACGACTCTGTGCGGTTTTTCAGAAGCAATTCTCAGGCATCATCATAGTGATTCTGTTCTGTTTGGTTTTTCAGTTTGTTTTTTTTTTGTTGATTAAATTAACACACATCAAAAAGGGCAAAATAATATCAAGTTATAATTTTATGTGAAAACGCGACTGAGAATACAATGTTGCAAATACTTTACACAAATTGAGATAAAGATTGACAGCAAGCAATATTGTAAAAAACAACTTCTACGGCAACGATTTTTTAATTTTGCTTAAATGCTGTGTCACAATAAACTCATCAAGATTCTGGTTGCGCCTGCCTGTGTGTTAATGGAAAGTGATTACGTGTAAATCATCATATGTGATTGTATATATGTGTGTTTGTTTATTATAATAATTCTGATGTTGCACACAGCAGTTTCTTTTAAAAAATACAATAATTGAAAAATTCCTTATTTACGGTGTAGACAAAAAATAATATTATACATTGTATAGTAATCGTTATTAATACGAGTTGAAGCATTCTTATTCACAAATTTTGTAAAAATCTTTTATAACCTGTATATCTTACACCTCGCCCCCTCCCTTCCCTATCCCTTCTATGCAAAAAAAAAACAAATTTTATTTTAATTTTAAAAATATTTATTGTATTAAAAAGTTTATAATTAAATAAAAAATTTTCAATTTATAATAAATTCTGGACAAAATGTTAATACTGCAGCTATTTGAGGAGGTAGTAGTACATATTCCATCATTTCAAATTGATGTAAAATACACTTTCCATTGTACATAATAGATTGTGAGTTATTATGAAATGATATTAGTTCGTTTCCAATTGTAGTCTTGAAGAAACTATGTCCATTAAAACGTACTTGTTGTGATTTTTTTGCCATAGATTGTGTAATATTTGTAATATTTTTAAAAAAAGATTTCTCATCACGTAATTCATTGACTGTAGGTGTCAATTGTGTTGATCCATCCAAGTCTTGTAGTTGACGTAAGAAAATATCGTAGGATTCAATGCAACCACGTGCTTCGCTTACACATATGGCCATTAGTGATGGATTCAATAAATTTTCCGTCATCGTATAATCACATGGTAAAGCTGGATCGTACAAGGGATTTTTTTCAATTTCATATAATTCTTCATCTTTCATAGATTTTGTTATTAATGTTGTTGTGGTGGTGTTGGCGGTGTTGGCGATGGTGGTGGTGTTGGCGGTGTTGGCGGTGTTGGCGGTGTTGGCGATGGTGTTGCTGGTAGTGATGGTGGATACGTTAAAAGTGGCAGTAGTGTTGGTTTTAACATTAGGAATAGCATTTGCTAAATGTAATATATTTGTTTTAATGAAATCATAAAAATTGTGAGCTTCTTTTGAACCGTTAATTAGAGCAATGGCAACTAGTGTTTGTGTAAGAATTAATCGAGTTGGTTCAGCAAATGAATATACATTCCAATCTGTATCATATCTATTGGCGATACGTTCAATAGCATTACGATTATGAATATTTGTTAGCCATTTGTAAGTTTCACGACTTCGTATCCATTTGTAGAGACGAGCATATTTGAATGCAAAATCGGAAAATTGACGACGATGCATATACAATATTAGCGATTCACTGAATGTTATGCGAGGTTGATTATAAATTAACATGTTAAATTCCGGAGTAGCATTCAAATCTAATTCCATAACGGCAAACTGATCAATTAAAGAAAATACAATTTCAGCATCACCATCCATATCTTCATTTTTATTTTCCGTTTGACCAAGACCAACTCTAAACATGTTGCCTTGAATGAAAATGATTTCGTCATGTTGTGAAAATGATGCTAAATTTATGACCGGATCACGTTTTGCAATAACACGATGATGTCGCAACTTGTAAATATAATATTGCGGAATTTCAATATGCACCGAATTAACTGGATAAATACGAACATTGTGACATTTCTGTGTTGCCAAATATTCATCTACTTGACCGTTTTCACAAAATTTACATTTTTCAACATTATTTTTAAATTGATTACTCATTCGTTGCATCTGATCACACACACCAACATGTCTATAGACCAAAGTCGGGAAATAGTGCAACCACTTGACGGGAAACATTATTTGATTTGATTTAAGAGCTGGACACAAGACAACTTGAGCGCGATGAGCATTTACTTTTTTTGGAATTTCAGAACGCATAGCTGAATCACGTCCTTGCAGAAAAGAAATTGTAGATCGATCATTTCGAAGCGGTATAGAACAAAAGTTACGCATCAAACGTACACAATAGTTGACTCGAGTCTGAATTTCATCAAAACTAATCTTGTATCTTTTCATTAAAATGTCAGTTTCTCTTAAGATTTCATCATTCTTATTGCGATAGATTAACGAGGTTACTTGCAGTGCTTGTTCTTTTTCTGTTATAATATTACGATCAACCAGTATATTTAAAAGTTCATAAAAATGAGCAAATTTATCCAACAAAAGTGTTTGCTGAAGACCACGACCAAAGATATCTGGGGCAACTACTTGATGATGGCCAACAAAACTTCTAGGTCCCAAGATACGTTTAGGTGGGAAAACAAGAATTTTGTCATTTTTAACTAAATGTTCGATAAATTTTGCTTCCATGGTGCCCGGTGTTAAGGCATTTTTTTTTGCATTCTTATCAAAGACAAAACATTTTTCATTCATAGTCAACTCATTAACATTTTTAAAGACCCAAGCATAATTTGTTTTCACACAGATGACACTATCATTTAAATTTAATCTATTGCTATCACCAGCTATACTCGATCTTGTGTTATTAAAATTGCCCAAAAGTGACAGACACTCGTCATGAGTTAATAAATCTCGTTCCGTTAAGCCATGCTTTTCCAAATTATTTAATAAAATTTTTTCTGCTGTATATTTCAAAGGACCAGGTATCATATTTTTAATTTTTTTATATTTAAGCACGTACACAACACTTGATCTTTTTCAACTAAGAAAAGTTTGTTAATAATTGTTTCTTTTATACAGCCATCCATAAATTAACTATATACCTCTACCCCTCCCCTACCAAAAATATTTTTATCCTACCCCTCTCCTACCAAAAATATTTTTACCCATCATTTTGTATTAAATATCTACCCCTACCCCTCCCCTACTAAAAATATTTTTACCCATCATTTTAAATATCTACCCTACCCCTCTCGGACCAAAAATATTTTTACCCATCATTTTAAATATCTACCCCTACCCCTCTCGGACCAAAAATATTCATTTTGTATTAAATATCTACCTTCTCCTACCAAAAAAATTTTTAAACATCACTTGTAACCTATCCTACCCCTCTCGGACCAAAAATATTTTTACCCATCATTTTGTATTAAATATCTACCTTCTCCTACCAAAAAAATTTTTAAACATCACTTGTAACCTATCAAAAAAAAATTTAAATTTGTACATGACCGCCACTATTTACAAAAAAAAAAATATATATTCATCAATAAAATTTAAATACCGTCACTATCTACTGAAATTTTTTTTTGAATTTATATTGATAATAGGTAAAAAAAAAATCAAGTATTCAGTAAAACCAAATTTGTAGTAGCCCTAAAATCACATTTATAGCAGTACAAAATCACAAAAAATAAACACATTCACTTTTAAATATAAATTAAAAACTTACATTATTAAAGATTAGAGGTGAAAAAATGATGATGGCGCCAAAAATTTATGTTAAAGTTTCTTTTAGTTTAATTTATACACACGTACGTACACATGATTGTTTTTGAATTTTGCAAGTTACTTGAAAAGCATTTATTATTGCACATTTTTTTTTTGTCTTTAGTCAAATTAATAGGTAAATGTTCAGTAATGATTCTTATTTAGTATTTGACACATATCAACAAGTTGGATGATGGTTGTTATTAAAAATTGGTATATATTCGACTATTTGTATCAACATGTAAAAATTTAGTTAAAAATCAAAAATTTTATCCGTTAAACTGTATAGTACGCGCAAACATCACTTGAAAAGTAAGTAAAGGGAAAATATTCGACTACTTAAAGACGTTCTATAGATTCGGACAATACGCTACCAAAATACTATATACATTTTACACAATTTTCTGTAGTGTGCTCAGTTGTATTATATTGTATATACTACAGACGGTATAAACAAATCTCATATCACAAGCATTCTACACACTTATTTGCTCGACGACACCATAATATGCATTTACACATGTATTTTATCAACGTGTGGGTTGCCTAATACTTTAAGCGCGTCCAACGACATGATTTTAAAAATTCTACTAGCACTACGACGACTACCACCCGAACTAATCATCCAATATCAATAAATACACTTGCATATACATGTTTTTTAAAACTTCTCATCCGTCAAATTCTCTTTCCCATTGTTCTTCTGGGAGTGTATATGTATAGAAGTGTGAAATGTATGCATGTGTTTGTTGACGTTATAGAGTTCTTGTTGATCCTACATACATACATGTATACACATATACCCCTGTTGTTGTTGGCGTTTTTAAAACAAAAAAAAACTAAAATGATCGACAACCCCCTACCAGGTTTTACATACGCTATGCTATGTGTTTTTACAATTTCATTCACACACATACACGTCTACACTCACATATACGTACACACAAAATGTTATACAATTTTAGGCATTTTTTCTACAAAATTTGAAATTTTTTAAAATTTAATAAAATTTTCAATTTCATGAATTTCTCTATTGTTATTAATTTTGTTTTTTAATTTTTGTTAAGATTTTTTGTGAATAATAAATTTTTGTGAATAATAATATTGGTATGTTTGTTATTAGTTTTTGTGTTAATAGTGTTAGTGTGTTTGTTATTAATTTTTGGTGGAAATATGATTGTTATTAGATTTTGTTTTTAAATGTTATTGTATTT
This sequence comes from Pegoplata infirma, assembly GCA_963921195.1. Lineage (NCBI taxonomy): Eukaryota > Metazoa > Arthropoda > Insecta > Diptera > Anthomyiidae > Pegoplata > Pegoplata infirma. The sequence goes on from CAWUER010000489.1 coordinate 130,569, forward strand.
TTATTTTGTATTATTATAGTGTATTTGTTTTTATTTCTTAATTTACAAGATAATTGTCAAGTGAAATTTTCATGTTGGGTTAGATACAGTTTCTCATTATTTTTTTTTTATGATTTTTACCATATAATACTTTGTATTTAAAATATTTCTTGCTTACGATTTTTAATGAATTTTTAATGGATAGTTAAGAAAAGTTGTGTACTATACATTAGTTCTTGTATGAAATTTACAATAAATAACATGCAATTTTTTTTTTTAAAATAGACAATAAAATATTAAATTATTTAATGTTGTGATTATTATGTGGTATGTGATGTGATGTGTAGTATGAAATGGTAAAATTAGTGTTTTCCGCATGTAAAATTTTATGATTTTTAGCTTCACTAGCTAGCTATAAGCAAGACCTAGTAGTGAAATTGTGTTCTATATTGTATTGTTTTCACAATAACACATGTTGTATCTACTGTATGTACATCATATTTTCGCCAACATTGCAATTTATTTGATTTGACTGACTGGCTGACTGGTTGGTTGACTGTTAGTTTGTTGGCTTATGGTTGGTTTTGTTTATACTTGATGTGTACACTTAAAAAATTGTTGTGCTATTGTATGTTTATGCCTGTATGTCTGTATGTGTGTGTGTGTGTATGTCAATCACCGTACATTAAAAATTTCAAAGTCAGAGAAGAGTAGAACAAAAAATAAACAATTTTCATAAATGTGTAATATGATAAGGATTAAACAAATGACAAATTTTTGGATTGTATGTTTTTTTATACCAGCCAAAAGAACATTGCAGAATCAGCAAAAAAATCAATAGCATACGAAACGTCAACAAAAAAATGAAAAAAAAATTTTAAAAAAATTAAACAGTTTTTTCCTCGAATTTGATAAAAAACAAAATAAATAAAACACAACCAAGTACAAAATTTAAATTTTTTTTATTTAGTAAAATATAGTAGCATTGTGTATACATACATACATATACATATAGTATTAAAAAGTTAAAATTACAAAATTAAAATGCATGCAAAAGTAAATGCAGATCAAATCAAAATGACATTTAGTGTGTAATAGAAAACTGACAAAATTTAATTCATGGTACTGGTACAGTTGTTTGATGATATTGGATATTTTGGCGGTGGTTCTCTATGTAATGTTACAATTGTTTGTGCTGCCATAGATGAACGATAGGCATTATAATGAAACAAAATTTGTTGATTTGATAACGTTAGTTGTCTTTTAAGCATATCTAATTGTGTGATTAAATTATAATTTGTTTCAGTTAAATATTTTATATGTAAATCTTTTGCAGAACTAATTAGAATTAATTCTTTTTGTAAAAGTTCCTTTTCTAAATTTTGAATTTTTGCTTTGGCCTTCAATAAATTATTTTGCAAAAGATTACATTTACGTTTAATTGTAGACATGGGCTGACATTTTAGTTTTGGATAATCAGTTTTTTGTTGATGTTGCTGCTGTTGTTGTTGTTGTTTTTTATTAAATACAGTATTTTTTAATTCAAGTAATTGAAGATTTTCTGGTTTTTCGTATTTACTGTGCTGCTGCTGCTGCTGCTGGTGATGATGATGATTTTTTTTAGAATTTTGAAATTGTTGCATTTTAAATTTTTCCAATGGTTCTTCATAGAGATGTGATTGGTGGTGGTGTTGTTGTTGTTGTGACTGTTGTAAATGTCCTGGAATTGTAATTATTTTTTGTATAGCCTCTGATTGTTTTAAAGTTGATGGTGATTCTTTTTTAAATACATCAGTATTTTTTTGCATTTTATATACAGTTTCAAATTGATGCAACTTTTTTTCTTGATGAGTAAAAGAATTTTTGTAATTTTCATTAATACTTTTAGACGTACAATTTTCAAAATTCATTTTTGTTCAATGAGATGTGAACACCGCTCAACAATTTTATTTGTTACTTTTATAGAGAAACTTCAACAGCTAATGTTAAAATTTTAGAGCAAACGAATGCATTTTATACATTTTTTTCTTTTGTATTGTGTTTTGGTGGTAGACTGTATATGCTGTTGTAAAATAATTGAAATGTTAGGTATAGAATAAAAGTTTAAATATTCGTCATTAAATGAATGTACATATATATGTTTAGAGTACCATATGAATACTAACTTTTTTTATAATAAATAATTTTAGACACATTTATTTTTTGTTTAATTTTTATTTATAATTGTTTATTTATATTTTAAAAAAAAATTTTCTTAGATTAAAAATATAAAAAGTTTATTTAAATTTTATTCAAGTTGAATTGGATCTTGTACTTCTTCTCAATTTTTTAACTTTCAAATTTCGTTTGTATGGCGGCACATGTTTTAATTGTATTTTGAGATTAATTTGAATGTCTGTAATTTCTCTCAAATTATTATATATTTGGAGTTTACTTTCTTTTATGTGTTCCCAAAGAATTAATTTAAGTTGTTCATGTTCTTTTCGTATTTCATCTGAAGGATTTTTAATTGATTGCAATTTTCTAATTTTATTTTGTAGAGGTTTAATAGTTTTCTCGAATAAATTTTGAGTTTTCTTTGTCCATTTGTTGTGCGTCCAATGATAAATAATTTTTTCAGCTTCCATTAAAAGTTTTTCTCTAACAGCACATAAACTACTATCAAAAAGATCTATTCTGGGATCCACTGGATTAAAATCATCCATACTTTCCATATTCAAGTTGGTAATATTATTTAAATTTAATTCATTTATATTGATGTTATCAGAAGAATTTGTTGGCTGTTGTGATGATAATGCTTGAAGTATATTTTCCGTTCTGGCAGTAATCACACTAGTATTTGGCGATGTAGCTGTTGCTCTTAAAATGTTTGATAAATTCATTTTCACAATATTTTTCTTTTATAGTTCAACTTTGTTTGTGATTTATTATTGTAATGAATACATGAGTTGTTAAACATTGCATTTTATACAAAAATTGTTTGCAAGTCTATTACTGAATTTATTCTCATTGTAAATATATTTATATATATATATATATGCAGATCTGTGTGTTTAAAATTCTAATATTTATATACATTCATTCATACATTTGTATATGGTTACGATTATTCTCATTGTTTTCTAGACTGGTCTCTAATCAAATACATTGTTGGGTGGTATAGCTGTAGTAGTAGTAGAAGTAGTGAGTACATTTCTTCTGATTAGTAAAATTAATGAAAAAAAAACATTTTGATTGTATTTATATTTTTTTTATTTCGTATAATTTTTTTATAAAACATTTTACATGTTTAAATAAACTTATCAAATAGTGTAAATCATATATAAAATTTATAAAAATGATTAATTTACAAAAATGTAAAAAAAAAATTTTATTCTTTTGAACTTTTAAAAATGTAAAATTATTGAATTCTTATATAATTATAGACTTAAAATTATGAGAAATATTGAATTTATATAGGGAGTACAATAAATTGTAGTAAAATGAATTTATAAAAATATAAAAATTTGGTAATTGGTAATGAGTAAAAAAGAAATGCAAAATTTAATTGTAAAAAGAAGATACAATAAATAATATATAGGAACACAATAGAATTAGTATTATAAAAATTAATAGTAAATCATGTTGAGCAACAATTTTTCTTAAATTTTGAATATCTAGACTATTATTTTGTATTTTTATACGTTCCAAGTTTGCATTTCGATTATAGTTTCGGATAGAATTTATTCCCAACTCCAAATCTCTTACACGTGCACTCAATGTTTTCTCTATCAAATCCAAATGTACCATTTCGTTCATGGTGATGGATTATTCTAAACTGAGTTGTTAACGTAAATTACATACTGATTTATATACGTACATACGAGATAAAGTAAAAATGACTGTATGATTTTATGCATATGTATATGATAATGTGTGTGAGTGTGTGTGTGTATGCATATATGTATGTTTACAAGTTAATAAAGTAGTGTCACTATATTTTTACATCAATATAGTGTGAAATTTACATATAAACATATTTATAGATATAGATATCTATGACAACTTGTTTTGTCAATATTTTTAAATTTACAGTACTGGAGACGTGTATGTGTGTTAACATTTATGAATTTATTCTAATTAAAAACGATATTTTTTACTTTTTTTTATTTTAAAGCGGCAAATAGGAATTAATTCTAATTTTAAACAATATTTTTTAATTTTTTATTTTAAAGCGGCAAATAGGAATTAATTCTAATTTTAAACAATATTTTTTAATTTTTTATTTTAAAGCGGCAAATATGAATTAATTCTTATTTTAAACAATATTTTTTTATTTTTTTTTTATTTTATTTATTAATATTGTAATATTAAATTTTTCTATCGCCAAATATGAATTTATTCTAATTTTTTAAACATTAATTACAAAATTCAAGTTAGGTCCAATTCGGGCTCAACTTGTAATATTAAATTTCTCTACGCCAAATATGAATTTATTATAATTTTAAGCATTTATTATAAAAGTCAAGTTAGGTCCAATTCGGGCTCAACTTGTAATATTAAATTTTTCTATCGCCAAATATGAATTTATTCTAATTTTTTAAACATTAATTACAAAATTCAAGTTAGGTTTAATTCGGGCTCAACTTGTAATATTAAATTTTTCTACGCCAAATATGAATTAATTCTAATTTTAAACAAGTTAGGTCCAATTCGGGCTCAACTTGTAATATTAAATTTTTCTATCGCCAAATATGAATTTATTCTAATTTTAAACAATAAATTTTCCATAGCGCCAAATATGAATTTATTCTAATTTTAAGCATTTATTATAAAAGTCAAGTTAGGTCCAATTCGGGCTCAACTTGTAATATTAAATTTTTCTATCGCCAAATATGAATTTATTCTAATTTTAAACAATAAATTTTACTTTTAAATTTTCCATAGCGCCAAATATGATTTTATTCTATTTTAAATCTCGAAAAAATTCAAGTTCGGTTTACAATTGAATTAATATGAATTTATTTAAACTCAACATTAGAGTTTATCTTTTACAGCTGCAATTAATAGTACCATTTGATTATTGGTTGTGGAAAATAAACGATGGGATTCAGCTTGTTGATGAAGCGACATTGATAACTGTTCATTAGTTTGTTCCAGTAGACGTTCATTTTCGATATGTTTCCGAGCAGACAATTGTAATTGCTTTTTCATAGTTTCAATAATAAATTTAGAGTGTTTTCTTTCAAGGCGGGCAAATTTTTTACTTTGATCATGCAACTCGGATTCATTACAATATTTTTCGTGATATCTTCTAGCTTCCATTTCGTGTAATTCCTTTGCATGCTTTTGATCTGAATTATGTTTTTGTACCTCTAACTCATGAATTCTCTTTGAAAATTCTTCATTTGATTTCAGCTTTTCCAAGTCATACTGACGTCGAATTTTCTGCAATTTTAATTTTGTCAAGACCTTTTTTTGTCGTTCATTTATTTTTAGACATTTAGATAGATTTCTTTTTTTTTGTACAATTTCTAATTTGAGTTTTTTAATTTTTTCTTGCAATAAAATTTCCTTGTTAGTTGTACTCATGGTGTGTATCGAATGATGACAAAATACTATGTGTGGTTTAAATGAAATTTGTGAACGTATTATTAAGTTTGAAAATTAAGAATTTTGACCACATTTTTTTTTTGCAGTTATTTACGTTCACATATATTTATATTATATATGTATGTAGATTTAAGAATTTAAAGTTAAAGAGAGATTTGTCATTTAAAAATTAGTCTCTTGAATATAATTTTTTTTCTCTAAAATGTTAATATCCACCACATAAATTTAAAGCATATATTTTTTGTAGTTTTTATAAATAAAATTTAATACATATATACTATGTTGTAATATATAATTTTATAATATTTTATCTAAAAGTTTCGACAACATTTCAATAACAGTTTCAGTTTCTTGCAATTGTTTTTCTAAACATGAATATTCCTGATCCATTTCCAATTTCCGATTTAAAAATATTTGCAGCATATGTTTACCAAGAGTTTTAATTTGTTCGTCTTTTTTTGTTATTTCAGTGTGTAGTTGGCGTATTTGATGGCGTAAAATTTTCTTTGATGCTTTTATTGATGCATTTCTTCGTTTTATTACAACATTTTCCATAGTTATAACTTCTACGAATCCCACTAAATTTTCCTTTTCACGTAATAGTTTCTTTACTAACGTATTACATACATCACATGTATTTTGAATAGTGGAACATTCATCGGCTGGATATACATAGAATTCTTCATCGTCTCCACTACTCATATTTTTTTGTGGGTTTTTTTTTAGTATTAAATATTAAAGAAACAAATTAGATATATTTTTAGTAAAGAAATAATTCAAAATAAAGTTTAACCAAATAAATTATATTTTCCCTCAAGAATCAATGATAAAGTACATACAAAAAAAGTTTAAATTCACAAATTATAATGTTCTTTTGCAAAAAAATTTAGCCCGTTATTTGTGTTGTTAAAGTTTGTTGTTGTTATTGTTGTTGTATGATCTCTAACTACTGAAAATTATTTAAGTAGTCATCGTATTTATAGTTGTTGTTATGTTATTGTTGTTGATTGTTTATTCTCTACTACTATTGTACTATATTATTATTTCTATGTACATATCATGATTTGTATGTGTGTGTCATTTGTGTATGAGTACCTATTAGACAGTCTAATAATTTATTTTTAAATATAATTTTTACACCTTTGCTGATGGACATTTGTTATTGCCGTCTTTAACATTTATTTATGTGGTGTCGATTCATGATATATATATATATATATATATATTGTACATATGTAGATATATAAATGGTGAAAATTTATTTTTATATTTTGTTGGCCACATTGAGTCACAATTGATTTTCACACTTTCCAAATTAGTATTGCAAGTTAGTAATAGTAGAAGTAGTCGTAGTATTGCAAGTTAGTAATAGTAGAAGTAGTCGCAGCAGTATTGCAAGTTAGAAGTAGTTATCGTCATCTACCTATTCAGGCGTACCACCAAAATAAGCTGTCTGTCAGTTTAGTCAGCATCTCTTGAAAAGCATGTGCTAAAAGGTTATAAAACTAAAATACAATGTTTGTCGCATTCATTTTTTTTTCAAGACAAAAACTTTTTATTATCTTGTATTTTTTTATAAATAACATTTTAAAACTACACAAAATACTTATTCATACTAAGTAAATTAAAAATTAATATACATATATGTACATAAATGTTTTTCCTAAATATTACATGTGTGATATTGTTTTATGGTGTTGTTGTTGTTGTTGTTGTTGTACAATTTTGATGAATAATAAATGTTTTTATTGATGCATTTATTTATTGTCAGCGTTTGAATATTCAAAAAAAAATTAAACTACATTTGTATATTGCTAAATGCAAGCATGTATGGATGTTGTTATGACCATAGTTTGGACACATCGTAAAATTTTTAATTAGATATTAAATTTAATAAAGTCTGTGAATATGATACAAGACAGCTACTAGTTGCAGTCGAGCAGCACTGTTCATTAGCAGTTGACATAAATACAAAATGTCCGCTTCCAAGATGTATATAAAGAAAATTATTGGGGTTAGATCTTTTTATTCCATCCAAGCAAACGTCATGGTGTACAAATAGATTTGGTGGTAATGGAATTAAACTTTCACTCAGCACTTGAACAATATCGTTGAGATTAAATGCTGATTTATCATATACCATTGACGACATTTGTAATTTGTTTGTTTCTTTTAATGTGTCAAGCGGCGAGATATAGCGACATATTTTTAGATATTTCTGTTGTAGCAAATGATTCAAATAAAATTGTATACCTTCACAGCGTAACGAAAAGAACCATAATGAAGAATGTTTTACAATGGGTCGTAATATATGATAATGAGTACCGGTTGTAAAATTATAATCTGGTAAGTATGACCTAATAAAATTTGACACTTTATAGATCAGATTCAAATGTTCTGAATGATTTTTTGCATTCCTAAAGGAATAATCAGTTTTACATCGTCTTGCTATTTTGATTATATGATTTGCTTTACGATTACTTACGTAAGAAATTGTCTCAAAGAAATCAAGTGCTGTCGTTAGCGGTTCCATTATTAAGTGATTGTGTATTGGCCATTCTACAGAAATGTTGACGTTTTCTTTGCTCAATTCTGCACTTAATAGATTGATTGTCTCATTTGTTTGACATAAAAGCATAGAATTACAAAAAAACATTTTAAACGTTTTTAATTGATCTTTACGTACTGCCACAATCAGATGGATATGATTACGACGATATTGATTGCAAAAACAACCGTATTTGAGTAAAACACATTTATCGCGATGTATATTTATCAAATCCATAAATTTATCTAGAATACAAGTAAATACACGAACATGAAAATATGAAATTTCAATATTTCCAAATGCTTTGGCCCACGTATCGTCTATATTAGCAAAAGTTGTAAAATCCATATAATTTCCAAAAATTACATTTTCCGAACTGTCAATCATGTCATCTATCCATTCCGGATTACCAAAATCATATGTGTTCCAATATTTTTTTACAAATGCAACAGTATATTCATCATCAATGTTCTGTTGTAGTACTCGATTTTCTTCAATCGCCCATATATTTGACAACGTTTCATTTGTTGTTACATTCATTTTGAGTGTTTATGGTTGTGTATTGTAGTTTTTTTTTCAACTATTTTATTTTTTAACTAATGTTTTGAGATTTAAAGTTTTTCTCTTTCTATCATCTATTAGTGAATATAATGAACATTCGAAAACTAACTAGTGACTGTTGAATTTTTTTTCAAGTAAAAGCTTTATATATACATATACGTACGATATTTAGATGACTATTTTATATGTATGCATGTACATAAATTTCTTTTGAAATTATTATTTACATTTTTAAGTGTAGTGTAGCGTTTTGAATATATTGAATATTAAAATATAGAACAGACTATAAATATTATATGTATACAAATTAACAATAATTTAATATAAATATATAACTATAGTATATATTTTTTTCATCGCTAAATGTACTTTTGTCTTCAAATACGTATGTACATTCTATCGATATATTTGTTTTACAGTTTATTCATTACAAAGAACAGATTGAATTTTATATCCTCAGGTACTTTTTTCTTCTAATGATCACATATTGTTTTTCTGTTTATGAAATGTTTGAAATTGCATTTATCAGTAAATGTATATAAAAAAAAAATTATCTAATGTTGAGAAATTTAAGGGGATGTTTTTTTTTATGATTCGTTTGAAATTGTAATTTTGTACAAAAGAATTAACATTATCAATTGTTTGGAAGGTTAAAAGGATATTAGTTTCTTTGTTTATGATTCGTTTGAAATTGTAATTTTATACAAAAGAAGTAACAATCTCAACTGTTTGGAAGGTTAAAAGGTATTAGTTTCTTTGTTTGTTTTCTTTAATTGTAATTTTAGTAAATGTATACAAAAGAATTAACAATTAAAAGGAACAGAAAAATTTTAGGGATAACTAATCTTTTGTTTAAACAATTAAAATTGTATTTTTAGTGGGAAAAGATTAGTTTCGTTGCATGTGGTGAAAAGGTACAGTTTGTAATTGTATGTATATGTATGTAGTATATACACTATCAAAATTCTAGAAAGAAAAGAAATTTCAGGGATAACTGGTTTTTTATTTAAACGTTTGAAATTGTATTTTTAGTGAAAACAGATTAGTTTTGCTGCATGTGGTGTAAAAGTACAGTTTGTTATTTCGTTTTGTATACATATATACAATATTTTACAATAGATATCTCATCCAAATTGTTTCCTTAGAGAAGTGATTAGTTTTAGTTTTTCATATTCATGTCCTTTAAAACGTTCATAGGGCTAGATCAGTTGAAAATGAATTTTGAAGAGTGAACACGATTGTTAATTTTATTGTGAAATAATTTAAAACTACGGAAAATTAAAAACTGTCAGTGAGATACATATATGTATATAAAAGTGTTTTAAATATATATAAAAGAGTTTTAAATAAAAAAAAATGATTGATTACAAAATATTGCTATTATAATAACAAGAAAAGTGTTTAATTTAAAAGCTCTGCGAAATCTTTACAATTTTTAAATATTTGCAAGTTTTTCTTATAGACCCATTTAAAATCCATCTTTTTGAAATATGAAAGATGCTAATTTTTAAATATTTGCAAGTTATTTCCTCATTTAAAATCCATCTTTTTGAAAGACGAAAGATGCTAATTTTTAAATATTTGCAAGTTATTTCCTCATTTAAAATTCATCTTTTGAAATATGAAAGATGTAAATTTTTAATGCAAGTTATTTCTTCAAGACCCATTTTAAAAGCCATCTTTTTGAAATATGAAAGATGTAAATTTTTAAATATTTGCAAGTTTTTTTCCTCAAGACCAATTTAAAATCCATCTTTTTTAAATATGAAAGATGTAAATTTTTAATGCAAGTTATTTCTTCAAGACTTATTTTAAAACCCATCTTTTTGAAATATGAAAGATGTAAATTTTTAAATATTTGCAAGTTATTTCCTCATTTAAAATCCATCTTTTTGAAATATGAAAGATGTAAATTTTTAAATATTTGCAAGTTTTTTTCCTTAAGACCCATTTTAAAATCCATCTTTTTGAAATATGAAAGATGTAAATTTTTAAATATTTGCAAGTTTTTTTCCTTAAGACCCATTTTAAAATCCATCTTTTTGAAATATGAAAGATGTTAATTTTAAAATATTTGCAAGTTTTTTTTCTTAAGACCCATTTTAAAATCCATCTTTTTGAAATATAAAAGATGTTAATTTTTAAATATTTGCAAGTTTTTTTCCTCAAGACCAATTTCAAATCCATCTTTTTGAGTAAATTTTTAAATTGCAGTTGTTTTTTTAAAGTAATAAAAATCTAAAAATTGATAAATTAAAAAAGTGAATAAAAAAAGTATCAAAAGTGGAATAAAATAAAAAAAAAAATATTTATATATTAGCAAGTGTTTATTTTTTTTTTAAAAGTACATTATTTTTTAACAAGTGAGTATATATACATAAATATATGTTATAAAAAATAATATTTAGTTTATAAAATTCGTTATTTTAAATCTAAAATGTATATTACTGTTTGGTTAAAATTTGTTAATAGTTAAAAGCTACTACAGGTTATTGGAATTATTATTGCCATCACATTGAGTAGTTTCTGTGTTGTTTGGTGATATTAATGGGGTTGGTGGTGTTAGTGGTGTTGGCGGCGATGGATGTACAAGATGCAATTTAAAGATGTATTGTTGCAAATCTCTTTGAAGTTGTACATTTTGACGTTTAAGTAGAGTAATATCTTTTGTAATTTGCTTAGTAAGTTGATGTAATTGATTTTGAATTTGAAAAAGAGTTGTAGTCTGTGAGCGTCTTCTATTAATACGTAATTGTGTTTTCAATTTTAATATTTTGCTGTAGAGTAGTTTTGAACCAGGTGATGGTGGTTTTGATAAATTTTTATATATCGACGACGTGTCACACATTTCCGCTACAGAATTGATGTTTCAAGTTGTAAATTTTGTTAAACTATGAATTATAAAATGTATACACATGTCATTTTATATAGAACTTGAAAATGTGTCGACAGTAGAGTGTTGGTGACTCGTCGTGTATGCGCAATTCGGTAATTCTATGCACATGAGTTAAATTCTGTGTGTATTCACTGTAATGCGTTTATACTTGTACAAATTTTTTCTTGTTAATATTTCTGTGTTGCCATTGCATTCATTATACTCATTTTTTCTCTTTTTCATTCTCTTACGAAGATATTTGCTTGTTTGCCACAACTTTGTGTATTTTTTTTTAATAATTTTTACTTTCAATGTTGTGAATTGAAATTGATTGAATTTGTTTGCCGCTACTTGATGTCTTTTTTTAAAATTCTTTTTGCTTTCAATATTGATTAAATTTTTTTCATTTGAAAACTATAAAATTATATTGGAATAAAACACAATATTAAGAGTTGTACATATATATTTTTTTATTTGGTAATGTTAAATTTATAAATGAAAAAAAATTTTACATATAATATTTGTATGTGCAGTTTTATAAAGAATTAAATGTGGTAGTTGGTATGTATGTGCAGTTTTATAAAGAATTACAACATATGGTATGTAAAAGTTAATTTTTCAAATTTTGAAGTGAAGTAATTTGTTCCGTCAGAGTATTTATTACATTTTGCTTTTCAACGCCCCATTTCAAGTAACAGTTGTAGTCGATTTGTTGTTCTGGTGATAGTTCATAATTGAAATTAGTCAAAATGTCGGGAAAAATATGATGAGATAATAGACGACAGCAGGAATAAGTTTGCGTTGACAAATACATTCGTTTGCTTGAACTTAGATTAATATATTCAATGGTATTGTTATTAGACATGGTATCTCGTATAATATTTGTACGATGGCAAGTCGGATGATATATATAACGATTTTGTATTAGAGGTATTGATTGTGATTCAATTTCTAAAAATTTAAATATATCGCTATATTTTAGATATTTTTGCGTATGTACTAGATGATAAACACTGTCCAAGTTGATTTTTTCCATTTTATATTTAACAAATCCTTCAAATCCATCTCTATGAAGCATTGAGAACCACATATGAGCACTTGGATGAACTGGTCGCATTACAAAGAAAGGAGCAAATTTATCAGCATTTCTATCGTTGTTTCGAGATAGAAAAAAATTTATTTTCAATATAAAATTATGCCACAATTGTTGATGAGTATAATTTATAGAAAATGATTGTGTTGGATGTGCTGGTGATGGTGGTGGTGGCAGCGGCGGCAATGAAGATAGTGGTGTTGTCACAAATGTCGATTGAGAAGGAGGTGGTGGTGGTGGTGGTGGTGGTGGTGTTGACGGTAATGGTGATAATGGTGGTAATTTTTTCTTTAAATCTATCGGTAAATTTGAGTTTATAGGAATTTTTTGATAAAATGTATTTTTTGATATTAGATTCAAGTCTAAATTAGGAGGAAAATTATAATTTGTATTGGACACTGTATAGATTGTACGTTCAGACATAATTTCTTGGGTACATGCAATACTAGATGTATACACTGTAGACTTTAGATTATATGAATTTTTAGATTCCATGAAAGTTGGCTGATTTTCTTTGGTTGATTTTGTTTTTTCTGCTGCTGCTACTGCTGCTGCTGTTGCATTAGAACATGTTGATGAAAATGGTCGTAGTAATGTAGATATTGCTGATTTTTTATATAAATTTTGTAAATTTATATCCAATTCTACCATATTATTACATTTGTTTTTATTTTTATTGATTGTACTCAATTTACATATGGTAGCGAAAACTTCTTGGGCATTATTTAATAGAAATATATTCATATGATCATGATGTTGACAAATTTGAGTGTAAACAAATGATTCGGATAGATTAACATTGAAATATTTTGCCATTTCATTAATATCTTCAATTTCTCGTAAAACATGACATGAATTTATATATTTTGGACACCAACCTTTTTGACTAACTAATAAAATTTCAGCTTCGACGTTGTTAGTATTCGTTAGACAACCATAATTTAATAATATGCATTCTTCATTTTTTATATATTCTGCAAGATTTCGTTCAATTGCAGATAGAATACAAAATTTAAATTTTATTTTAATAAATTGTACTTTTTCAACAATTTTTGGTATTAAAGCATCAACGTTTGTGTGTCGATCAAAAATGCACTGATTTTCTTGAATGTCATCACTGCACAATAATAACAACCATGTCGGTAGATTATGGCTACGATATTTTTGTATAAATTCAATAAATCTTTCAGAATCAATAGTATGTGTATTTTTCTGTAGAGATTCTTTACAAAATTGTCCAATTAAGATTTGTTCCTTGTTGTCGTTGCATTTTTTTATTTTTGAATGTAAATTTTGAAATTGCGTATATCTGAGTGTCTTGTAGTTATCAAAGATATCGTAATAACCAATAACTGTTACAATGCCCGGATCAAAAGTATAGTCAATAGCCGTTGCCGTCTGTTGTTGTTGATGTTGTTGTTGTTGTTGTTGCTGCTGTTGTTGTTGATGATGTTGTTGATGATGTTGTTGCTGCTGTTGTTGTTGATGATGTTGTTGCTGCTGTTGTTGATTAATTTTATAAATTTCAGGTAACTTGTCGGTATTGATTAAATTTATTTTTTTTATATTTTTCAACGATTGAATAGGTTTATTGTTTATATTTTTCAATTGATGAGTAGGTTTATCGTTACAATTTTTTTTCATCAACTGTTGAATATGTTTGTTATTATTTTCCAGCTGTTGAATATGTTTGTTATTATTTTCCAGCTGTTGAATATGTTTGTTATTATTTTCCAGCTGTTGAATATGTTTGTCGTTAGAATTTTTCTTCATCAACTGTTGAATATGTTTGCTATTATTTTCCGGCTGTTGAGCATCTTTGTTATTAATGTTTTTATTAACGGTGTGGCTGAGATGGTGGTGAAGATGATGAAAGTGGTGGTTATTACGTTGATAATCACTAGTGGGCGTAATATCTAATCGGCGTTTCATAGCGAACTTTTTAAAGTCTAAATTCTACAACTGTTTAAACGAGAATGTTTCATTGTGTATATTTTTCAACCATATATATACTAGCTGGTTAACAAAGGGTTGAAATGATTGATATTTGATGTATACTACCACATGCAACTATTGCTGCCACTATTAACTATACCTACTATACACTACTTTACTGCATTTCTCTCAAAGTGTATGTATGAATATATAATATATAAATTTATGTATATGGGTGTACGATATTGTTTCAATAAAATTATAAATGTGCATGACATGACGTTTTTGATAGCGCACACATTATGTTTCACATTATACATAAAAATTAAAAATGTTTTTTTATATTGTTTGCTTTTTAGGATTCGAATTTCCTTGCTGATGTAGATTTATTATTTGTTTTTTTATAAAGAATTAAAACAAGTACATGTGTGTTGTTGTTGTTGTTGTTGTCATTGTTGGTTTTTTTTCGGTTGTGTTGACAATTTATTGGTAATAATATTATGATTGTTGATACGGTATTGTTGTTTTTTTTGGTTGTGTTGTCAATTTATTGTGGTAATAATATTATGATTGTTGGTTTTTAATTGTTGAAAAATTTATGGGTAGTAATGTTTTAATTATTGTATTTTGGTTGTTGTCAATTTATGATGAGTGGGTTTGGGTGGGTAGTAGTAATATTGAAATTAAGAGATATCTAAGATTGTTGATGTGCTTTCATTTCAGCTAATTGTGTTTCTAGTTTTATAATTTTCTGTTTAGCCATTTCTAGTTCATGCAATAAAGGATATGTCCATAATTGGTAGGCTTTATGATCGCTCAACTGTTTATGATTTAGCTTGTAGGTGCATGTTTCAATGTTGTTGAAAAATATTTCACCTACATCTACTAGAATACAGCATTTACTTTGTTGCTGCTTTGGTTGTTGTGATTGTTGCTGATTTTCCTTTAGATTGTTGGTATTTTTTTGTAAAAACATAAAGCAGTTGTTACCTAAATTAATGAAAGCATTTTTATTGTATTCAGATCTACGCACATTATCCATGCACAGTTCATGATGTATATATGTATTTGGAGGTAGAGGTATAGCTGTTTGAATTAAAAACTGTCGAATTTCCTTGTACATTAAAAAGCCAGTTGCGCCTGAAAGAATTACTTTATTTGCTACTTTTGATAGTCTTCGTTTGCGTATATGATAATTGACAAAAGTTTCGACGCCATTTGCACATACACAAGATAACCATAAAAGTGCATTTTCATCAATTTCGCGGTGTAAATATACATGTTTTTCTGTAGTCGTACCATATTCTGGCAAATAATTTTCGATAAATTTTACGATAGCTTCATTTAGCTCCAAGTGTTCCTTGTTATGTACATCAAAATTTTTCAAACGAAAAGAATTCTTTTTCTTTAGTTTGTTCATTAGCAATAATTGTTTTTCTTGTTGATCTTGATCTTCGTGTTGTTGTTGTTGTTCTTCTTCTTCTTCTTCATGTAGTTGAATTTGTAATTTTTTTTCATTTTCATTATCATTTTCATTATCATTTTCATTTCCATTTTTCATTAAATCATCATTTTTATTATGGGTTATGATTTGTTTTTGATGGTGGTGGTTGTTGTTGTGGTGGTCATCGTCGTTTTCATTATAATAAGACATTGAATTGTCTTCAACATGTTGAAATGATGCTAGATAAACAATTGTATTGAAGAAATGTAAAATGTTTGTAATTTTTTTCATTGTAAAATGACGATGATCTGGCCATGATGGAATAACCGATATATTGTAGTGATCTAATTGGCGTTGAAATGAACTGCGTTTGCGTGACACGTCGCATTGAAAACGACTATTGTTAAAGATATTTTTTATAGCTTTAGAATCTTTACGTAGAACAACCATCAGAAAATGTACATATAAACGATTTTTTTTATTACAAATGCAAGAGTAATTCAATAATGTACACATGTTCAAGTTTTTCATTAAATAATATGTAAATTTTTCAAAAATACACAAATCAATGCTAATGTGAAAAAAGTCTACATCAATAATACCATAAATTTTTGCCCAAATTTCGTCAATATTTGCATTTCTATGAAATTTGAATTCATTCTTAATAATTTTACTATCACTAGCATCTATTAGATTTGTCAGCCAAATTGGTAATTCAAAGTTGTAAGAATTTAAAAAATTAACTACTTTTCTAACACCATCATTTTCATTATAAATATGTTTTGTTGACATTTTGAAGAGTTTATTATGATTTTTAGAGAGGTTAATTTTTCGTTTTTTAAATATTGCTCGCATTACATGTTTATTAATTGTCATGATATTGTTTTGAGAAAATAGTACATTTTCGGTTCCTTTAAAA
Organism: Pegoplata infirma; assembly: GCA_963921195.1. Classification (NCBI taxonomy): domain Eukaryota; kingdom Metazoa; phylum Arthropoda; class Insecta; order Diptera; family Anthomyiidae; genus Pegoplata; species Pegoplata infirma. The sequence goes on from CAWUER010000489.1 coordinate 147,515, forward strand.
CTTTCTGTATAATATGTTGTTACGGTTTTAAGTTCATCATCATCGTCGTCGTCGTCGTTGTCATCGTCATCGTCATCATCATTATATTTGTCACTATTGTCATTAGCGTAAAAGTTGCCATTAGAATCATTGCTAATATCATTTTCGCCTATATTTGTTGTTGTTGCTGATGTTGTTGTTGTCGACAGTGTTGTCATATCATCTTGATTAAGTTCAATATTTACGGAAGATGTAATATTTTCATCATCATCATCATCCATCACCACCACATCATTATTATCTACATCAATATCTTTTGTGAGAATGTGTAAATCATGTTCAAGTTGTCTATTTAATTCTGTTGCTTGTATATTGAAATCATTTTTAAAATGTGTAGATATTATTGCTTTGGAATTAATTGTTGTTGTGTTTGTTTTTGTATTGATATTATGATGCAGTAATGTAATTTGATTATTCTCATCATCATCATAGTCATTATTATTATTGTAGATGGCAGCCGTTGCTAAATCATTTTCAAAATTATTAAAGTTTCCTTGAAGAAGTTTACGTTTATTTGTTTTCAGTTCAGCAGCAATAGCTTCTGCTGCTCGTTTTTTCTTCTTTATTAATGGCGCATCGTCTGTTGTAGTATTCTTTGGCCATGTTAAAGGTTTTTTTAAATGTTCACGATAATCTTTTTTAGTTACAATGCATTCAGTTAGATGAGCATGTGACCATGATGACCAACGTTTTCCTTTTTTTTTCAAATCTATTCTACCACATAAAAAACATTTGCCTGTATATTCTATATGAGATTCAGTAACATGTTTTTCAATTTGTGCACATGGAATTATTTGTTTGCACACAAAACAGTTAACGACCCCAGATCTCATAATCTTGGATAGTTTCATTCTCACTTCACTCTTTAACTCTCTTCAATTATATTACTCAATATTTAGTTAACTCTCAGTTCTTGGTATAAAAATTCTCTATGAAAAAAGAGCGTTTATTTGTGTTTAATAATTTTTTTTTTTAATATCAAACAGTCACAACGGACCATTAAACCAGACTGAATGTTTATAGACTAATACACGAATTATATGCGTTTGTATCCAAATACAATGTCTCTCTTTCTCTTCATTTAATTCTCATACTCTTTTAAATAAAAAAACAATTGAGTTGTGTACTAAACTTGTTTTCTTTTCTTTATTTACTTTAATACGTCTTTAATAATTATAAAAATTTTATGTTTGTTTATAATATTACATGTACATATATATATATATATATTTTTTTTTAAATTTAATGTATATTTGTATAATAGATGATTAGTAAAATTCAAAACAAAATGTTTAAATAATAAAAAAATTTTGGCGGTAAAAAGTATAGTGGTGATGCATACAAGTTGTTATTTATATGACATGTTTTCGATTGTATATTGACAGTCACTGATGTTACTTAAAAATACATCTTTTATGGTTGAGTTACAGCATTCTTGATTACCTTTTGCCAAATATACATACTGTGAACTACCAATGTAAAGGTACGAATGAGTGTCACATTTGGAACGTGAACTGTTATCGTTACATACTTTATGGTATATGAATTTATTTTTTGGTAATGGTACAGCAGCTTCTTCGAAAAATTCCAAAATTTCTTTATAGAGAAAGAATGGACAAGCTGTTTTTATAGAACGAATTTTTTGAGACATTTTTTTAAAAATTGGATTTTGTCGTAAACATATGTTCATGTAACCTTCTATTCCATCATTACTTTGAGCATATAACCACATTAAAGCATGTTTTGGTACTTGTCGAAAAATTAATGCATTTTTTACGTTCAAATTATTATCAAAATAGTCATTACAAAAAGCAGTGTATAATTCTTGAATATGTTGAATATTACTTGATGTGTTCATATGATTGTATATTGTAGCTAATTCATCTTTTAAATAATTTTCAATTATTGGACTTTTTATTTTTGCTGAATTCTGATGATTTTTAGTTTTTAACTCAACATTATTCTTAGTTTTTAACTCAACATTATTCTTAGTTTTTAACTCAACATTATTCTTAGTTTTTAACTCAACATTATTCTTTGTTTTTAACTCAACATTATTTTTATTTTGAAAGTTTTCCTCTTCGTTAACATTTTTTTCATTTTCAGACATTTCGCCATAATTTGGAATTATTTCCGATGCATTTTCACCATTCTTCATTTCTGTATTCGTCATTGTTACCAAATTGTCGTCTTCGATCTTCAAGTTGTTAGAAGCTGTTGTAAAGAATAAAGGTAAGTGGAAAAAAATTTGCATTAGATTAAAAGGAAAATATTGAGATTTGAAAAATTTAGGATTAAATACAAAAAAAAAATAATACCAACCAGTTGAATTTGATGAAATTTCAATAATACTATGACACAATTGTTCAAGGGATTTTATAGTTGTCATTGTTAAATGTTCATGATCTCTATTCAGATTCAATTCATTCAAGTCTATATTTTTTGATTTTTTAAAGGAATCAATAGCATTTTTAAGAAGACATTCATTGTTTTTAATTGCATTTAAACAATATCTAAATTTACGTATTTTATGTTGTTTGACAGCAACTATTAGAGTAATGTGTTTATTTTGCGAGATACTACCGTAACGTAAAGCAATACAAAAATTTCGAAAATCTGCAATATATTGTACGATTTTTGCAAATAAACATGGAGCTATAGTTATTTTTATGAAATCTACTGCAATTATCCCATAGATACGTGGCCAAACTTCATCGATATTTGCATATGTATTATACTTGAATTTATTCTGTAGTATAGGATATGACTTTGATTGCTTCAAAATCATTTTATCCATCCACGACGGAATATCAAAGTTGTAATTTTCAAAAAAATTATAAAACATTAAAGTTATTGCATTATCGGTTTTGATACGTTGTACTTCAAATAAACCATTGCATAAATTATCACGATATTGTAGAATTGTGCTTAGAGAATTTTTATTCATTCGAACGAGGTTTGTATAAAATACACTAAATGAATATTTTAGAAAATTTTCTATACGAACAACAGTTGTTGACTCGATACATTCATCCACATCTAATTCAATGTTGCAATTGGAATTGGAATAGAGTTGCTGTTGTTGTTGTTGTTGTTGTTGTTGCTGCTGCTGTTCTTTTTGTTGTTTTTGTAATTTTTTTGCTTGTCTTTGTTGTTGCCGTTGTTGTTCGTGTAATTGTTTACGTTGTTGTTGCAGTGTCGATCTAATTTTATGTAATCTGCAACATTCCACTAAATGCTTTTGAGATTTTGATGTCCAACGTGCTCCTATTTTTTTAATTGTCTCTATGCCGCAAAAGAAACATAAATCTTTATTCTTTGGATGCACTTTTCTCACATGCCCTTCAATTCTTTTACATTCAAAGAGATTGTAACATTTACAACATTTAATGTATCCACTGCGTGTAATTTGTGACAAAGAAAAGTTTTTAATAGACATCTTAATGCGACGCTGCTTTAGATTCAACTGAAGTCATCAATTATGCAGCACCACTATTTATATATAGAAGATTGTTTGTGTGCGTTTATTTTTGATTGTTTTCTTTATTATTCTTTATTAACAGTATTAAAAAATTTAGGTTTAGAAATATTGAAAATTTTTCTGTTCGATATACACATATGTGCACTTACGCATGCACTTATGCATGTAGACACCTTTGGATTTTTTTGCATTTTTTTGTTTTCCTTTAATATTATGATCATCTTTTTAATATTATGATCATCTTTTTAATATTATGATCATCTTTTTAATATTATAATCATCTTTTTAATATTATAATCATGACGAGAAAGTGGAATATAAAAGGTGTTTGTAATAACAGTACATGAAGGGGATAGGGAGTGACGGGGTGTGTGTAAAAGGATACTTGGATTATGCATTATTTGCAACTATAACTTTTTGTACAGTTTCCTGTTTGAGCTGCTTTTGTTTTAGATTGATGAGAAAAGTACGTAAATTCAAAGTCCATCGATGACAATTTAAAAAATAATCAGTTTGTTTCTCATTCAAATTATAGTTCCAAGTGTACAAAGGAAATTTTTGCTGCAGCACTTTACTTGTTAGTTGAATATATTCCTGCGGATTTTTAACAAGAAATTTATTGTCATCATAAAGATCGTAAAGATTATTTTTTATTTTCAAGTCAGCATTTGTGGTAATGTTAGTATTAGTTGTTGTTGTTATTGTTGTTGTTGTTGTAGTAGTAGCAGTACTGCTTATAATTTTATTAAGTAGGTTTTCATCATGTAAAATTGGTGGGTTTTGTGAATCATCGAGGTATTCTAAAACATTTGACAAATTAATTTGTACACACCCATTGCAATCGATAAAAATTTGTTCAAATTTATTAGAAAGACATACATTATTTAAACGATAATTTATGTATGAATCAATTCCTAGCTTAGATTGACTACAAAACCAAATAAGAGATGATGGTTTTACATGACGTTTAACGAAATAATGTTTTTCATTATTAAAATTTAAAAATTGTTTCTGTTTTTGTATATTTGATACTTTTTCGTTTCCTAAATGTATAATACACCTGAAGAGATCTATTGACGTTGTTATTGTTTTAACATACACTCTGTTGCAGCTATAATATTTGGTATTTTTTTTTCTACACAATTCATTTTTTCCATTGTTACACTTTGTATTGATATTTTTTTCATTGTTACACTTTGTATTGACATGATGTTTTTCATGAGACGACGCTATATTAAATTCAATTTTTTCTTCACAATTGTACAGAGAGTTTAATTTTTTTTGTTTAGTTGTTAATGTTGTTGCTACTGCTGCTGTTTCTGGTGTTGTTGTTGTTGTTGCATTGTAGTAGTAAATGTTATTAATGTCATTTGTTGTACTCTTGTTGTCATTATTATTATTGCCGGTAGTAGTTTTTAAATTTTTGTAAATAGTAGGTTTGATAGTAGTAATATTAGTAGTTGTTGTTGTCGCATCATTCTTGTCGTTTATATAATCATTGTTTGTTGTTTCGAGATAATGAAAGAATTTATATTTACAAAAAATATTTTTTGTATGATTTCTATGAATTACTAGTATTGAATGCATATGATGTTGTTGATTTTTATTACACAAACAACTATAATCTAATAATGTGCATTTGTCTTTTTGATCATCTATAAATTGTATGAATTTTTCAAATATTCCTAAATGAACGTGTATGTGGAAAAAATCTACTGGTAATATTCCGAAAATCCTTGCCCATAAACAATCTATATTCTCTTCTTTTCTAAAGGATACTGTATTTTGTAGAATCTTGTTTGTTTTGCAATATTGTTTATACAAGTTTAGTAGCCATGCTTGTGTCTTGAAAATATTTGCATTGTTTGCAAAAACATCATATAATTTTGTAGCCGTATTTGTAGTAGTAGTAATAGTAGACAGCATAGAATGTGACGATATTGAAGACGACGACATTATACTTGACCACGCGCGTCTTTTTACTTGACTATTAGTAGATATAGAATGAACGCCGGTTAAACGAATATTATTGACATGCTCATTTAGTAAAGTAAATGAAAAAAAAAATAAAATGCTCTATAATTCTCTTTTTTTAGAGCAATATTACTCAATGTTGTCAAACCAAAAAGGCGCTAGTAGTCAGTCAAGCCAACACAACATTGATGTATTTGGGATAAAACTAGTAATTTACATACTATAAACTATATTCTATCATTAGGTGTGCATTTTATAGTTTTTGATTCCTTAAATTCTTTTTTTTTTCTAATTTGATAATTAAATGTTTGACATTTTTTTTTGAAAGAAATTTAATAGCATTAACATTGCACAAAGACGACTTTTATTATTATGAAAGTTAAAAAAAAAGTTTATATATATATAAAAATATTAGTGTTTATCTAATTTCAAAGGATAAAGTAAAATTTTGCGAGTGTAATTTAAACAAAAAAAAATTAGTTTAGTAAATAACTTTTTTTTTTGATATTATGACACATGCACTTTTATATTAGTCTATAAAAATTAATTTAATTTTTTTTTTGTTTAATTTGTAGTCTTCAGTTATCCTATGTTTGATTTTAGCTAGCTGGTTTATTATCATTAAATTTACACATGTTGAAGTTTTTCGATAAAAGCTTTTTAAGTTTACGCGCGCACGCATAAATACACACACACACACGTACTTACACACAAAACACCACCATATACATTTTCTAACAAGTCAATAAATTTTTAGGCAGTAAGCCTAGTCGAAAAAGACCAAACACATGTTAATTTTTCTAATTATTCAATTATTTTCCCTCCCGGTGGTCTTTCCTAGTATAATTGTTGTTTTTTTATATATGTAATTTACCAAAACTTTAAAGAGGATTTTCAACTATCGTAATAAGAGTGTAATTTTGACATCTTTAAGGTGGTCGGTCGGTCGGTCAGTCGTTTGGTTGGTTGGTTGAGTCGATTTTACTAGACAACAACAAAATATGATATCATTGATTTTTATTGTTTTGCAACATTGTTTTCATAAACATATATAAATACTGTATGTGCATTTAGGACATAAAACATGTGCATTAATAGTGTAGTTGTTGTTGCGCTGATGTTTTGTGTAATAGTTTTAATTTTATAATTTATGAATTTAATTTTTTTTTTGGCAAAGATATGCAATTTTTTTTATAGTTTTGTTTATTATTCATATAAAGTGAATTTTATTGTATACATAAAAAAAACCTTTGAATCTCATTTAATGGACATGTTTATTTTTTTATTGAAATATTATAATATTATTGTATGTATTAATGACATTGGAAAGAAAATAATGTAAATTTTGTTGGTTATATAAATTGTCATGATAAATATAAACGAATTATTTTAAAGAATGGAGTTCGACATATAGGACAATCTTGCAGACATAAAGCACAATCTGAACAAGCAGCAACATGACCACACGGTAAAAATGCAGTGTTATATTCACGTATATAACATATTTTACATATTTTACAAAGGTTTTCATGTTTATTGAAATGATCGTTACAGCAATTTTTTTTGTTCTCCGTGTTTTGTAGTAATAGTGCAGAATTCAAAGGTTCCTTTAAACATTTTGATTGTTGGCGACTTTGATATTTTTTTGATTTAGTTGATATTTTTGCTAGTGAGGATTTCGATATAGATGATGATGATGATACTGGCGATGATACTGATGCTGATGATGATGCTGATGCTGCTGATACTGGCGATGATATTGATGCTGATGATGATGCTGATGCTGCTGATACTGGCGATGATACTGATGCTGATGCTGGCGATATTGATAAACACGTCGGTGGTAATTCAAGTTGTTGTTTTCGTGTGTACCTATTTGTTGATAATTCTGCTGAACCACAGACATCAAAACTATTTTTAGGAAATTGTAAACTGTTTGATGAATACAATTGCAGTGGTGGTGGTGGTGGTAGATATTTGTATAATGAATTTTCGTTATTTTCGACATTATTTGTTGTTCTTGAATTGAGTAGAGAACAATTTTTAGAATATTTCAAGTGTTCTTGTACCGGGTCATCTCCTTTTTCCCAATTGTAGATTCTAACATTACAAAAATAACATTCTGTACAATCATTTGTTCCCGTATAAAAGAATCCAATTTTGGCTAATATACGATAATCTATATAATTTAATGGCCATGATTCAAATGTTCGCAAACGTTCATTTTCATTGTGAAATGTGTCATTGAATTTATATTTCGGCTTAAAATCTTCAGCGTTTAATTCTTCGAAAGGTTTAATTGCTACATCACAAGTTTCAATTGTTGTGTTGTCTTCTGCTACATTTACCATTTATTACAACTATCTACATATAAATATTTATAAGTTATTTGTATTTTATTGTTACTATATCATCTATACTTTTGTATTTATTATATATAATGTGTGTGTGTGTGTGTGTGTGTGTGTGTGTAAATGTATTGTAGGAAAGAAAAATTATTAAAATTTGAAATAGTGCACGTTTTAATGTGTACTTACATATATTTGTATTTGCATTCATAAATTTGTATATATAAACGTGTTGTTTGAATTTTTTTTTACTTTTGTTGGTGCTATTTACACAAAAGGTTTTTAACTAATAAAGATAGAAATATTGTTTTCTTTAATTTTTACTTATTCAATTCAATATAATGTCTTTTATTTATATTCCCTGTATAGTTATGTATTGAAAAGTACACACACACACACAGGTTGTATAGAAAAAAATTAAAACTAGACACGTTTCTATAAACTATCATGTGCTTGTGCATTTATTAAAGTCTCATTTAATCAAATATTATAAATAATAAAGAGTTGAAACATTTAATTTTTTTTTTCAAATCTGCCAACATTTAATTTTCAAATCTGCAAACATTTAATTTTCAAATCTGCCAATATTTAATTTTCAAATCTGCCAACATTTAATTTTCAAATCTGCCAACATTTAATTTTTTTTCAAATCTGCCAACATTTGTAGCATTTGTTCGTTTTGTTGTTGAAGAAACTCTTTATCTTGTATTAAAGTTTTGATAATGGTTTCTTTTTGGTCCAGTTGTTCTTTTGCAATGTGATAGTTTTGTTCAAAAAAATAACTTTTTCTTTTAAATTCTTCAATTTCTGCTTGTCGAATAGTATTGATGTTTTCAACTATATCTAGAATTTTTTTTTGATTCAATTGAAAATTATGAAATTGTTGTTCGAGTAGACATTTTCTATTTTCTATACTATTAGTATTTCCGATCATGCCACTAGAATTATCCGTGCTACCAATATTGGCACTATTACTAGTAGTCAGAAGAAAATTGCGATTTTCCATAGTGATTGTCGTGTATTCGGCGTCGTTGTCGCTTGATGAAATTATACTGTGTGTGCAACCGTTTGAATTTTGTTTTAATTTTTATAGGGAAATGTTAGAAATTTTGTAGATACCGTACTACTATGTATATACTTTCTCTCATAATAATTTTAATGTTCAATTTTATATGAAATGAATGTACGTTCATATGTGTTTGAAACTAAATACACATTGGAAAAAAAAATTAATATCATTGTAATTTTTAATATTATTACAATATAGTGTCGTCTGTTATGTAGTTATTTTTAATGATTTGATTTTTTCCGACAGTCTCCTATAAAATATTTTTATTAGCTTCATCTTTCTTAACGATACATACATGTCGTGCATCATAATACATTTAAATACACAAGGATATATTTAATTGCATGTTAAAATTAAACTATGAAAAATGTTTGTATTGTGCTTGCAAAATTTATTTGAATATACATACATATACTATATTTATAAAAGAATAATATTGAATATTTTTTTTTTTTTACTATATAATTAATTAGTTTTTATGTGTTGAATACAAAATAATATTTCCAATTTTATTACAAACACTTGCATTGGTATTATATATTGGGTCGAAATTTGAATTATTTGTTGAGTGGTTGTTGTTGTTGCTGTTGTTGTTGTTAATGATATTTTTCGGTTTTAATTTTTTCTTCATTCTGTAAACTTTTGCAGCCGAACAATACTCCAATGAAGTTGACAATTTGTGATTAGGAAATTGGGTAGTAGAATGAAAAAATAACAATGGTAATATCAAGCTTTCTATATTTGCATAGATTATATTTTTGTTTTGTAATGTTGCTGTGTTGTCTACCACTGAAATCAAACCATTGGAGGATGTAGCAGCTACTGACATTGATAAAGATGTTGTAATTGTAGATGATGTTGATGCTGATGTTGATGTTGATGCTGATATTGATGCTGATCTTGATGCTGATATTGATGCTGATCTTGATGCTGATATTGATGCTGATGTTGATGCTGATATTGATGCTGATGTTGATGGTGTATAATTAATTTTTCGACATGTATAAATATTGTGGCCAAAAAAAATGAAATTTTTTAAATTCTTGTAAAAATATCTGACCGGCAATAGTTCAATATTGTGTGGCAAAGGAAATTGCAATTGTTTATTTTTAAAAAAATCTTTGAAATATAGTCCATAATGCGGACCAAATTTATGCACTGGTATGCTAGACGGAGAATATAATATTTCTGGCAAATGTTTGACTGCTCTAATTAAATTGTTTGGTAAAAGAATACATCCTTTAAATAAATCCATAAAATACAATTCAATTCCATTCGGTATGTACATTAAAATAAATAAAGTTGTAATTTCATCAATTTTGCTTAAATTGCAAATTGTATGTAATAATTGAATTGGTCTTTTCAAACGAACTATTGGTCTATATTTATTACAATTTGCGTTCTTTAGATGTTTAATGAATTCTTTCCAATGATGAATAAAATTTCTTTGTACAACAACTAATAAATATTCTGTTGACAATGTGTGATATTGATGTTGCAACAGATGTATACAATTTTTATTATTGTTGATGAAATTGTAAAAAAGTTTATGATTGTGAATTGAAAGTGTTAAACGATACCATAATAAATTTTCTTTATACATGTATGCCAATTGAAGAAACGGATCAATTTTTATTGCTTCATCGATTGGAAAGTTATTTTTAAAATATTGCAAATTTTCAATTTTTACACCACTATTATCAGTCATCCATTTGGGATATGTATTCCGAAACGACGTCTCTACCTCATATATATTCTGTGTCATATTAAATTCAATTGTATTTACAGTTATAATATATATATTAAAATTTATTAATGTCAATTTTCATTTCTTTTTTTTTTAATTAGTAATTTAAAAAAAAAACTAGCACCGTTGTTACGCTTCTTACAACAAATTGATAAATAAAGTAAAGTAGTATTTAATCCATTTTATATATGCACATGCATTTTATTTGACCACCACATACATACATACAAACATATATACAATATGTTGTAGTACTATTATAAAAATTGTTTAGCAAGGTGTGTATGTGTGTGTGTATGTTTTAATAAAAATGTTTAAAATTTAAACAGTATTGTATTAATATATATGTATGTGTGTGTACGTATATAAAATTTCATAGAAAAGTGAAATGATTATAAAAATTGATAGACAAAAATATCACTTATGTTTATTATATTTGGAAGTTCTTTGACTCGAGATGGATTTGTAATGTGAAATCTAGCTTGATGTAATTTTAGATCAATATTTGAGTGTGTCTTGTTATCAATATCAAAATGATAATCTTTAAATGTAAATTCTGTATTTGAAACTTCATTGCTGTAATTGTAAATGCATAGATTAGTAATTCTTGTTCTTTTATAGTTACTTTTATGTTTCGATGATAGTCTTTTACATAATTGTTCTACATCATTTACAAATTCAATTGTTCGTAAAGTTTTACCTTGCTTTACAAATGCAATAACTACAATGCATACATTTGAGAATTTAGATATGTTTAAAAACAAAGGATATACCTCAGCCCATTCTTTATTTTCAATTAATATCATGTAGTTGTTTTTGCTGGGAAAACTAGCAGAATAATCTTTAATGTCAAATTTAATGGCAATAGTTTGTGTTGAGTTTGTAATTTGTTCTTCAAATGGATTTAAAGTTATTATTTTAGCTAATGCAGTATCTTTTAGCAATTTAGCCGTTTTAAACTTGGATATTCTAGCATCTGGATTAAATGCCTTTGAATTTTCATCTTTCAATGTTATCATAAAGTTTTCATCTTTATATTCTTTATTACTATAGCCTAATGTTAAAATTTTCTGATCTGTATTGTAATTTCTAAAGACTGAAGAAATAATAGTATGTTTTTTGTCAATAATATATTTTGTGAATCTTGATAACGGCATATTCCATAATGTTGTTATATTTTCGCAAATAAAAGTATATTCATTGGATTTTTCTAAACTATCTATACTATTAATTAATGAATTTAGATTTTTTTCTGTCCAATTTTTATACGTTAATATAAAATTCTCATTGAAATGTAGCTTGTCCGATTTCACTTTTAATTTTTCGACTGTATTTATTTCTACTTTTTGAATTGGTTTAGATTTAGGAGGATCTGCTTTGGGCTTAATCTCTTCTTTAGGTTTTAGTGGATCTATTTTGGGCTTAGTCTCTTCTTTAGGTTTGGCTGAATCTATTTTGGGCTTAGTCTCTTCTTTAGGTTTGGCTGAATCTATTTTGGGCTTAGTCTCTTCTTTAGGTTTGGACTTAGGGTCTTCTTTAGGTTTGGTTGAATCTATTTTGGACTTAGTCTCTTCTTTAGGTTTTGCTGGTGGCTCAGTAAATTTAGGAGTAGTATCAGGTATTTTTGGTGGATCAGGTATTGCAGGAATGGGATTAGGTTGTAGAGGTGGTGATGTAGTTGGAATTAAAAATTTATTTCTCATGGTATAAACAATACATATCAAAGCTAGTATAATTAATGCAAACAAAATAAAAATCATTATTATTAGACGATTATTGCGTTTGTGAGGAACATTTGGATGCATTGGTATTAATTCTTCATCATCAAAAGTTTTATCATATGCATTCATTTTATATTTGGTATTACCATCGTCAAAGTTGTATTGTTTTTGTGCACTCGTTGAGTTACCACTATTAAATGCACTATTAACATTATAATATGCATTGCGATCAGAATTTAATTGTTGAAAATTTCTCGGTTCAAAATATCCAGTTGGTGGATTTCGCATCCGTATTACTACAGGAGCATCATTGCTCATTCTGAATGTGTGTACCTTATCGTTTTGATGTATGAAAGAATTAAAATTTATTAAATTTATTAAATTTATTTTTTTTAAAAGAAAATAAAAAAAACATTTGTTGTATTAATGTGTGAGTGTGAGTGTGAAAGTGTGTGAAACTTGTCGGATATGTACAATATTGTTCTGTTTTCAAAATAGTTTATCGTGTTAGTATCGTGGATAGAATTGAGTATAAAAGTGTTTGTTTGTCGACGATTGTAATTATTTGAAAATTATATTATTAGTAGTGAAGAACTAAATTTTTAATAATAATAATAAAAAAAAATGTTTAAAATTCCAATTTATAAATCAATTTCTCTTCTAAAATTTGACAATTTAAATACAAGAAAGCAAATGCCAATGAAACGTTTTATATTTCCAAATCGTCCATTTCCTTTGAGTGCCAAGCATATAGAAACTTTTAAAAATGCATTATCAATTGAAACGTTGCAGTATCTCGAGAACTTGTCAAGTGAAAAGAAATGGTTCATTGGAGGAGGTTTTGCATCTTACGTTCTTGGAATAACTAATACTTTTGGTGATGTTGACATTTTTATTAATAGTTTGGATTCTGAGGAATTTACTAAGAACGAATCTCCAGTAAAATTAACCTGGTTCGAATGTCTAAAAAAAATGTTAAAGTTATTATTTCGATCTACAAATGAAGACATGCAAAAAATCAAGAAACCTATAGATGAATGTGTAAAAGCAAAAGATATACCAAAAGAATTTAAAAAGAAAAAAAATATACTACAGGAATGTGAAAATGATAAAAATATACTACAGGAATGTGAAAAGGAAAAAAATATACTACAGGAATGTGAAAAGGAAAAAAATATACTACAGGAATGTGAAAAGGAAAAAAATATACTACAGGAATGTGAAAAGGAAAAAAATATACTACAGGAATGTGAAAAGGAAAAAAATATACTACAGGAATGTGAAAAGGAAAAAGATATACAACAAGAATCTGAAAAGAATAAAAATATAAAACATGAATACTACACAATATCAAATCAAAAATTTCAAGTCATAAAGCAACAAAAATATAATGTAGATCTAATTTGTATGCAAGAAAATGCCTATGATAATACATTTTCATTTGCTGCAGATACAACATCAAAATTTGATATTGACGAATCTCGTACTTTTCTATATCGTGAAGGAAATACATGGTTTGGTGGTCTCTTCATAAACTGTAAACCTCCAACTACAACTGCTGTTAAATCGAGCCGTTTAAAAAAATATCAAAATCGATTGACTGGATTACAGCCATCAGCAATATTTACGTATGATTTTTCATTAGTATACGAAATGATTCATTATTAATTTTTTTTCATCTTTTCCATCTTTATAATATTAAAAGTACCAAATATTTTCTTTTCTATATGCATTTAAACTATATTACATTATAACTAAAATAATCAAATACAACATTAAAAGTACATATGTAGCTACAAAAAAAAAAAATAAAATACAAAAAAAAATTAAAATATTTAATAGCATTTTATTTAATTTTTCAACGTAACATTTTCAATAATTGCCTGATATTTGAGACCATTTTTTATATTAATTTTATAGAAATCATTAATTAATACACCATTAATAACTTTATAGCCTAAATTGAAAATTTTATCTAGAGATTTCTTTGAAAGATTCATGTCTATAGAATATTTTAATCCCATATCCATTGATACTGCAGCTCTTTGCAAGTTTTTATCGTATGCAATTAGAATGTCTGGAATAAACTCTGATTGAAATACAATATATCGTAGTGTTTCTATTCTATATCGTGTTGGATCATGAATCAATTCATTGTGACCACTTTCTGTATGTATAACTGAAAATCCGCAATTTATTTCACTATTATCAATGTGTGGTCTTACGTACATTACATCAATAGTTTTATTGCCGTCGGCTGGATCAGTTCGATTTTCTGTTGTCACCAGACCATCATTCTCACCCAAATGTACAAAGACTACATTATCTTTGAAACGTTTTCCATATTGATAGCCGGGACCTGCTAAAGAACCACCTCCTGTATCTAAAATTCCAACCTGTAAACCTAAATGTGGAGGATTACTGCCAGCTCTCGACTCGTCCGGTACCCATTTATAAAAGACATGAATACCAATTTTCGTAACCATGACAATCTCGGAGATTTTGTATCGATCTTGATTCATCACCACTTCGTAGACATTTGTCATTGCTATACACTCATTGTTCAGATGACAGATTATACAGTTTGCACTCTTTGGTAAATGTGTTTCTGTAGTTGTAGTTTGTGATTTCATTGATATTGTCTCTAGATTATAACTCCAGACGCCTGTATAAAAAGGAATTAGAGTCGGATAAATTTTTGTTGGCGTATCATGATAATAAAAACGTCGTGCCATTGTCCAGTATTGAGCCCATTTATAATTTGTATTATCACTTTCATAGAAACATAAATCATTGTGCTGGCCATTAAAACCTATATACCATTTATCAGTTTTTGCACATATACCACGCATATGATCCATTGTAAAGAAACCGAGTTTACCAAATCTTGAAAATGTACTCGCTTGATTGTCTTGACGTGTAAACCATGGACTGAAATGTAACGGTATTGTCGGATGTTCCAATTTTCCTAATGCCAAATGTAGAGCATTTAGTGAAGCTGTTTCATCAAAAAATCTAGATGTTAATACAAAATCCATATATGATGAGGTTACATATCCAAAGCCACGCAAATATGTATGAAATACAAAAGAACCACACAAATAAAATCCATCACCGCTGACTGTATAATTCTTTAATGACAAATATTTCTTAACATATTTCATTGAGGCTGTCTTTGGATTGTAATTTCTTAGGAATAATTTTCCTCCAATGTACGGCACTGCCATCATAACAGCATTTGGACCATCTCTTTGCCAGCCCATCGAAATCATACCTTCAAAAGCATCGTTATCTTTAAAATAATTTGCAATGTACGACGACAAATGTCGAATGAGAAATTCATCGTCTCTTTTGAATAAATGTCTGTGCATATATGTTGCAGACACTAAAAATAATGGATATGTTACACTGAACTGGTACCAGTTTGTTCCCCATGGAAATTCACGATTTACCGGTGTAGTCGGTAGTTTTTTGGCAACTTCTCGTATTGTGAATTTTATTATTTTCCATATTTTTTCGTTTTTATAATATTTGGAGACTGGTTCGAGAGTGTGTGCCATCATGCCGTAAATTGCATTTATCATTATTCCAAATATTTCACTGTCACTATGCCATTCTAGATAACCAGATTTGTATACTTGTTCGGATGTGAGCAGTGTCGAATTAAACTGAAATACATCCATTAAATATAACATTTTACTCTCACTGATGTGCGTTTTATTTAGGGCATAGTCGAAAATTAATTTCTCAAAAAGTTTTCTTTTGTTTTTATTCTGGTCACGCTTTCTCGATAAAATGTACAAAAGTATAAATATTCCAAAAGTTATAACCATAAAAATGGCCAAAAAAACACCGATTCTTTTAGGCGTAAAGTTTGACCGTATTTTTCGTATACCCAACTGTTGACTATACATGTTTACTCTTCTTTATGGTAGATGGTAGATAATGCCTCTTCTTACAATACTTGTCCTCATATACTTGATATACATATGTATGTACGTACAATAGTTTATATAGAAAAAAAAAAACTAGGAGTTGGTATTTTTGCTTTTACATGGAATACTTTTACATTTACTAATATCTGGTGAACTTTTGCATTCAATAAAATTATGTTAATTTGCGTCTTTAATAAAATTATGTAAATTTACGTCTTTAATAAAATTATGTAAATACGTCTTTAATGAAATTATGCGTTTGAAAATAAAATTGGGCGTTTATATACTATATTCATTTAGCCAAAAGTCCATTAGATATGTAGGTTTAATGATAAAAATTTTTTTCTTTAGTTTTATTAGCCTTTGAATCTTAAAAGTGTAAACACGTGCTCGGACTAATTAACTAATTCTGTTTAATTTGAATTAAATTTGCTCAATTATCATAAGCATACAATGGTTTTCTTATTGGTCGTGTCAAATTTTGAGAGACATGAACAGGATGTTGACAGATTCTTGTGTCTTCTTGAAACAACCAATGTTTTTGTATTGGAGAAATATATACGAAAAATTAATCAATATAATCCATTAATTAAGCAAAAATATGCAATTGTACGACAATATCAATTGGATTCTGTAGATTGTGCCAATTGCATATTACATTACATTTCACACAGATATCAAGAGTATGCCTGTCAGGATGTAAATTCAAAATTAAATTGGTTTTGGTTAACCAAAGAACAATTGAAACAATTAAATCAGTGTGTAGCTGATTGGAAAGAGAATTACATATGTGTTTGTAAGAAGCGACTAAAACGACAAAATGCTGATGTTGTTAGCGTTGGTTGTGCTAAAAGAAAAATGCCACGTCTTCTCTTGACAAATTCATTAATTTCTTCATCTACATTGGAATCAAATGAAAATAATTTTATCAATAATCTGCATAGTATTTCATCGGATAGTACAAATATTGAAGAAAAACGATTAAATTTTATAGATTTTTTACGAGCATCCGAAATTGACTTGACCAATGATGAACTACTTAAAACAATACTAAGCTGGTCAGCTGTTGATCGATTAACTGTAAATGATAAACTTTTAAAGTCAGTCGGACTCTGTAATAAAAATGCATTTCAGAATTTTCTGTCAATTGTTCGCAATCAAAATATTTCAAATAATGCCATTGTACAAGATGCCAATATAATTGGTCTAGATATGGCCATAGAAGATGTTGAAAATGTACTAATTCAAATGAAAAATGCAAATGAAATTAGAAATATTTATAGTATTTTAAAGAGAACTTTTTGGTTGTACATATCCTACGAACATCGTTTTGCTCAATCTAAAGAAAAAATATTTACCTTGCAAATATCACCGTCGTATGATTCACAAATATTAAACAACAATTCGCCGCCGGTCAATGATAATGTAACGACAAACACCACAGATATTCACGAAGAATCACCACCGACAAACACCACAGATATTCACGAAGAATCACCACCGTCGTCGATGTCAACCAATGATAATCTAACAGATACAATAATTGAATATCATCATACAAATGAATCACCACCACCGATGCCAATCAATCAGTACTACGAAGCAGTTGGAGCTTCAATACCTTTATTAGATGCTAATCCTCAACACGTTTCTGCCATTATAAATAACAGTTTGACAAATTCCAACATCAATTTTACAACAACTCATCAACATCAACCCATTACAACTTTTGCATATGAAAGTATATTACCTGCATAGGAAAACTGTTTAAATTCACAACATCATTTCATTTCATTACTCTAATACTATTTAATGTTACAAATTTTGTAAATCAATTAGTCTTTAGAATATTTTAATAAAAGTAAAAAAAAAAAATTTAAATAAAATTTTTATTTTATTAGGCGGACGGACATACCAAAAGACAGCGGGCAGAGAATTTAAACAGATATGCAATAAGAATGAAGTTGACGGAGCTGGAAACAAAAGTTGCTTCAGAGCTAAATAAAATGTATGTTCTAGCTAGAAATGGCAAAGTTCATACAGAGAATAGACAAAGATCAATTCGATCACATGTACGTGACGTATGTCAACATTTTCAAGATTTCAGTTATGACGAATTCTATAAATATGTTTTTAAAATGTACACAACGGCTTTGTTAAAAGGTAAAAAACTAAGTCGTCTCTATCTGATGAGTAAAGTGAATACAATAAAACGTCTGAGTAAAACTAGATTTTTTGGTAAGCGTGATATTGCTCGTATTATAGGAAATCTAGATAAAATGGTGAATCCATTGTCAACAACGAATTTTTTTTATACAAATCGCGGTGAACGTATTGAATTAGACATTGATACATTGACGCAATTACGAAATATTAACAAGTTGAGATTAACAAAAAATCAACCGTACACAGATTCCAAAGGTATAATCGTATCACCATTGTATCGTGATATTGATTGTCAAGTATTATTGGATTACTTTAGGCAGCATTTAGAAAATTTCATTTCACCACCGGTAGGATTAAATGCTACTACTCAGAACCACAGACGACTTCCAACAGTTCATGACGAGTTGGCTCTCATAATCACATTCATGAGCTATTCACCGAGACGTGTAAATGAAATTTTAAAATTGACTCTAAAACAATATACTGATTTAATAGAACGCCAAATAACTACAATTCAATCAAAAAGCAACATTCGACCAACAAATCTAATGATACCGGTTGCATTAGCTAATATATTACAGAAATACTTAAATGCAATAATCTCATCATCTTTAGTAGAAATTAAAAGTGAACTTGATGATGACTGCAACATAAATACTAGCACTATTAATTCAACTAACAACACTATCCATAATAAAATTACTTTAAATGCAAATAATCAATATTCTGCTAATGATACTGCTGCTAATAATACTGCTGCTAATAATACTGCTGCTAATAATACTGCTGCTAATAATACTGCTGCTAATGATACTACCAACAATATTGTTAATAACGAAAGTATTGCAAATAATCTAATTATTAAAAGTACATATCATAATCTATTGAATACATTAAAAGCAACAACATCATCATTATTAAATAGAAGAGTAGAACGTCCATTTCATGGATTTCGAAATTATTTTGCTGGTAAATATAAAAATGTTGATTATTTAAATACAAAACGCGCGCTTGATCATGCCAGTGGACGAATTACTAATATGTATGCTCAAAAACAACGATCCCAATATGCTACTAAAGAAACATTAAATTTTCTTAATAAAATTACATTGTAGATTAGACTTGACTTGTAGAATTTTTTTTTTTTGTAATATATAATTACAATTACACACACATACACACATTCATATATTTACACCTATCTACATACACACACACACACGCATAATATATATATGTACATGTATTTAAATTATTTAAATATAATAATATAAACACGTATTAAAATTTTTTTCAATGATCTACAGCATATTATAATTTAGAAAATATAGAAAACATGTAGTAGATAGATAGAGATAGAAATAGAATGTCTTGAAAGTGTTGAGATTGATTGTAATAATGTGTAGTGTAGTGTTTTGTACAAACTGCATTTTTTTTTTTTAGAAAACTACAAAATATACACTATCATAGTAATACAACAAGTAAGAGGAGATTAGTTGAAATAAAAATGTCTAAAAAGTTTAACGTAAATTTATTAATATATATAACTGCGGCAATACTTGTACTTGAACCAAAATTAATACAAACACAAATTTTTGAACCAGGAGATGCTGGATACACTAAACCTTCGTATTATACAAACAATGATGTGTTAAATGATGGTAAACCAAATGTTTTAGATTCGACAACACATGATCCGTCTGATTTATTCATTGTGACAGATTTGAGTCGCAAACTAACTGATCGTGAACGTCTTCACAATGATACATTGGATATAATGGATTACTTGAATTGTTCATCACGAGAGATTAAAGGAAATAATATTCCACGAGTACTCTTTCTAAATAATTACTTTGAATGCACTGATTTTTATATACAACACGGTAATTTGGCGCCTGTTAATATAACAAAATATGGTTTTAAAGCGTCATATTTTGGTTCACGTAATGATTTCTTCAAAAAATGTCCATACTCAAATCGTATTGTTAATGAACTTGTATACACATTTGAACATTTCTACAAGACACGTGAATTTAGTGATCTAACCGAAGATAATATGCTGAGTTTATATCGAGCCAATAGTGTTTACACGCTACACCATTCGGAATACTTTAATGTAATCTTTATAAAATTTGACGATGACGTAACCAATTGGGAAACATGGCTCAATAATATTCTCTATTCGTATAAATATGCTACCAAGAAACCGGCATATGCTGTTATTCTCGGCGATATTAGCTCCAATTTGGGAGAATATCAACAGGATCTTCTTAATCAAATAATAAATTCTGGACAAATTTTAGCTATACTCGAAACAAATTCAAGTATCAACTTGGATGAACGACACAAATCATGGTCAAATATTATCTGGGATAAAATCAACTATGACAATCTAATACTGGGTATTAATGTAGAACGTGAAAATCAAACTCATTTTTATTTACGCATTGGCGACAAGAAATATGGTTTCTATACAGACGTTCTCAAGAATAAATATTGCAATTATCCGCTGTGTTATACCAATTGTGAAGATGCAAAAACTTTCAAGGGTTATTGTGTTCATAATCTCAATCAATTTATTGAAAAACATGATGAATCAAGAATTTATAGACATTGGGTGCTAAACTTTTCTGATTATATGACTGAAAATTTAATGGCATTCAAGAGACAAAATCTATCGTTTTGTAATACCGGTGAGAATCCTTTCAAAGCAGTCTCAACACTCTCAACAACTGAATTACCGATTTTACTGAAAAGACAGCAACAATTACAACAATACAATGACTATGAAAATGGTAATGATGATGATATTGATCCATTTTATAACAATAATAATTTGAAGCGGCAACAACAATCAGAATACAATTTGAACCGCCTCATGTTTCTACCAACTGTTCCACGACCATCTCCTGTCGCAACCCCAGGAAGTGCAAGATATAGGCGTGAAATTGAATCATATGATGTTACTCCAATGCCAATGCTATTGGAAAATTATTCAGATGAAATAAAGAATTATTTTCCATATCCAGATTGGTTTATGCATTGGTTAGATGCAAAATTTAAAAATAAAACATATAATTTACTTCTTGATAATTATGGTAAAAATGTTTTTCTAATACAGTCACCTTCATTTTTCAGTGTAATCGATCAAACAAACGATGCGTATTCATTTTTCCGTTTGGGTGCCGTTCAATTGAGCATGCTGTTAGACGGTAAACTTGAGCCACTCTCAACTCTAGCTAAATGCTATCACGGTATTGTTACACCCGGCAATCGAACAAATTTAGATAATGAATTACGCTGTCGTCGTTACAACATCTATCGTTTACAGTTTATGGATACAACATTCGAAACAAAATGTGTTATGGGTGAAGCACGTATTGCTGCAGCTGAATCGTCCACTACTGTTACACCGCCATCATCATCATCATCATCATCGACAACTTCTACTCCTACTACTACTAGTACCACTTCCACTACTTCAACCACTCCTGCTACTAATTCCGGTGTAGATGATGGCTTTGATGTTTAAATTCTTAGAAACTTGAAAA
This sequence comes from Pegoplata infirma, assembly GCA_963921195.1. Taxonomy (NCBI): domain Eukaryota; kingdom Metazoa; phylum Arthropoda; class Insecta; order Diptera; family Anthomyiidae; genus Pegoplata; species Pegoplata infirma. The sequence goes on from CAWUER010000489.1 coordinate 169,546, forward strand.
ATTTATGTGTGTGTGTGTGTGTGTGTATCGATATTATATTAAATCTATTAGAAAATTAAAAAAAATCATATTGACATTACAACTGATAGATGATAATAAATTTATTAAAAATTGTACTTGAACTATTTTTTTTTTTAATTTTTCCTAAATTATTTGCTTGTATATATTGCAAAAAAAAAAAATTAACTATATTATAACAAAATAATGTAATTTTAATTGACAGTAGTAGCTAATTCAGGTACTTTTCTTATGGATAAATTTCTCATATTTAAAAGATACCAAATAAATATTGCAAATATATTGACAATTACAGTTAAAAGTACACCGATAACAAAAAAAACTTTTGATTGTTTTTTTGTTAAAGCTTTACGCAGAAACGTTTTCGAAGCATCGCATACTGTCATATCTTGCCATTTACTTTTATGATTTTCTAAATATTCTGTTAATGTTGTTAAATCTTCTGAATTTAAATTTGGCATACACTCCATTATGTTTTCTTTTAATGATGCAACAACAACAACAACCGTTTTATCATCGTCTGTTTTACTAATTTCATTACTATTCATTTTGCTTATTTGTGGAGGATAGATATAGTATGAGTTGATTGCTTGTCATCGGTCGACATTCGTTGAAATGTTTGTAAGTATGTTGACAATAACGCAGCTTAAATTCTATTTTATGTCATTAGTTCAATGCTATGAAAAGTACAAATATTGTGATTTATTATTGCTATTTACCGACAATCAAATTTCTCAAGAGTTTCTTAATTTGTTGAGACAACAACGAACAGCAGCCAACTATGAATGGCGGCTAAGAAATGACGAAAATGCCAAACTAAAGTATAATCTTGTATTGAGACCAAACTTTACTTGGACAACATTAGATAAACTAAATGAATACACAATAGCTAGATCTGTTGAATCGATCATATCAAAACAAAAACAAATAATCTCTTTAATAAATAACTATCCTCAGAATTGTGCTTCAAATGTTTGTTCGTTACCTAGCCAGGTGATTGCATCGTCGTCTGCATCTGTTTCTCAGACAACAATTCAACGTAATGCTTTAGAATTTATTCGTATTCAACGTGAATTTATGAACTTGAGAAATGAACAAATGCTATTCAATATTAGTGGACTTCGATCGTTATTTGTACATAAAATGGCACACGCTATTGTCAAAAGTGTTCCATTTAGATTAGATATGGGTACACAAATAAATCGATTTCCTAAAAATAACAGCTTCATTCTGTATGAACTTGTATTGGATAATCAGACGGTTAAATTAGCTCTTCACGACAGAGATCTATTATCACCACAAGTATTTTACACAATCACTGATAAAATTAATAAAAATTTTCAAGTATTCAATGCCATTGTAGAATCTTCAAGAGGTAATAATCGAAAATTTTTGGAATTATCAAGACAAAAATCTCAAACAAATACAGTCGTCACAGCAAACAGATCAATTACAAAAAAACGTTCAAATGTTTTGCAAGCAATCAGACAAAATAAAAGAAAAACTATTGAAAACTATAATAAAAATGATGAAAATTTGAGAAATGGCATTATGAATGATGATACAATTGCAAAAGCAACAGCAACACCATCACAACCAAGTACATCAAATAAACAATCGACGACAATAATTAATGTTGTTAATGATGGTGATGATGGTAGAATACGTGAAAAATCATTTCAATTGGTGCAAATTTTAGAAGATTTTTCGTCATTTGAAAATGAAATGAATATTTTTCGTATAAATTCCAAAAATGAAGTAACATATCGTAAAGAATTGAGTAGTCTTAGTTTAAGTATAATTCAAATAACACGTTTTCATATACTCGAATGTTATTATCCAGTAGAGTTGGCGAAATTTCGAAAAGAAAAAAAATTTGAAAAAATTTACAATAATGTTGAAAGCTTTTTACGTGGCATTTATTCACGTCTAATAAATGCATATTCGAAAAATTTTCTCCAAACTCGTTTTAATCTTAGATATTTGTCATTGAATAAATTCAATTGTGGGCCAATCAGTCAATTACTAGTTCGTATAAATAATATTTTAATATTTGGTGTACTCTTGCAAAAACAAAATATAGATTAATTTTAATGAATATAAATTGCATATATTATTTGGCTGCAGATCTATTGCACTTGTTAATTATTCAGATATATATATATATATATGGGTAAATAGATGAATGTATATATGGTGGATGAATGTGAATAGAGAGATGATGGCAAAAATGGTGATTGTGTATGCTTTTATGTGAATAAAACAAAATAAATATCTATATAGTAAGTATATTATAATAACAAAACGAATCATGTTTCTCGATAATTGGACCGTACAAAAGTTTTTCATGACTGCAGCTGTTGTTGGAGTTGTAATAATTGTATTTTATTTGGTGATGACAAAGACAAAAATGGGAGAATCTTTTAACAAATCAAGCGGCAGTAATAGTTTGCCCGGTAATGGTGAAATAAGCAATTCCACTGATAGCCAAGGAGCAAATACTGCAGTTCAAATGGGAAAGAAATTAAATAATGCTGCTGGCAGTATGAGTTCTGGTAGCAGTAAAAGAAACTAAAGTGTAAGAGATATGAATAGAAACACTGATGCTCGAACAACAAATTGGTTTGCTTTTAATCAAAAAACATTAATTATATTAGGAGCTCTTCTAATAACAATCATTATATTAGTAGTTGTCTTTAAAGTTGTTAAAACTTCCGACTCTAATAAAAAAACTTCTTCTGAATCCAATGCAACAACATCAGATACATCAACAAATAATGAAGAAAAAACCGAAAATCTAATGTACCAAAATGATGATGATGGTGATGATAATGGTTTCGTAGACAACAGTCACGTTGATCTATCATCAGATTTCTATAGTGCTCCACCTCAACATCCTTTTATAAATGACATAATGCTGACACAAGATGAACTGAGTAAAGCAAAAGTATTAACAAAAGAAAATTCTATTATAGATCGTTTACGTAATTCAAAAGTTGTAATGTTTGAGACACCAAAAACTGCCGTCAATTTCCGTTTATATGGACGTCTAACACCAACCGGTCACATTTATATGTTTAATCATTTAGGTAAATGTGTAGCTGATATTCAAATTGATTCCAATAATATTATACATAGCAACATTTCTGGTAATATTACAACTGCCACCCTTTCACCAAAATCGAAAAATTATCATTTCGTTGTTAATGCATACAATGTATATTTAAATAGTTTATTAATCGGCGAACTTCATGGACAACATGACATTCAATACATTAAAGTAGTTGATACAAGTTTTAAAGAAATTCAATATATCCCTGAGGATGTACAAAATATGCCACTATTTGAAATTGGTAATGTTGAAATATTTTAAATAAAAATTGCAAAAAAAAAAAATGTGTTGGAAATTTTCATTATAAAACTAAAGTTATTTTTTTATGTTGTGTGTACTATTGCCAAAATTCAAGTTAGGTCCAATTTGGGCTCAACTTGTGATATTCAATTTTTATACTGTCAAATATGAATTTATTTTACATTTGAACATTATTTTTTACTTTTTCACTTTTTATAGCGCCAAATATGAATTTATTCTTATTTAATATCTAACTCAAGTTAGGTCCAATTTGGACTCAACTTGTACTAATAAATTCAATTAATTAAAAACATGTCAAAACTCAAATTTCTTGACTCAACTTGTATTTCTTAGTAAAAATAAGCCGAAAGGATGAATTTTTTTCAAGAAGCAATTGCTACTGAATCCAATAATTCAAAATCATTTTTATTCAATTATATAAAAAGTTTACGAGCAGATGAATTGGCGTTATTATTAACAGAAATTGTACCCTCAAAATTAAATAAAGAATTGCAAACAAATGAAAATGATTATGTGACACGCAAACCTTTAGTTCATTTAATTAATATTACAGCTGTACCAATTATTATATTATTTCTAAGTATATTTACAAAATGTATACCGTTGTATATTAAATTTATAACAGTTGTTCTTGTTCTAATTCATATTGTTGTATGTACTACTTTTATAATGACAACCGAAAAACATAAAAATGTTTCAACCTCAGCAACAGCAAGAACAACAGAACATACAACAGAAATGCCTTTTTTTACATCACCGCAACCACCAACACTGCCACAGCAACAACAAAATACAAATACTAAAGCAATTACAAATTAATACTTTTCGTATTTTGCTGTGAATGTATACATGTTTGTTTATTTCTATATATATATGATGTATGTATGTATGGATATGGACATGTATACAGACGTAAATACATGTATGTAGATAGTTATGATATCTTTTTGCTATAAAAATTACTTTTATTAATCAATAGTTTGAAATTGTTTCTAGTCAGTCGTCTAAAGTATAAAGTTTTAGTCAGTCGTCGTCTCGGTGAAGAGATATAGCGTGTAGAGAGATGAGAAAACGTCAAGAAATCGTATTAAGTGAACGAGATACTCGTATTGAGTTTGAAAATGAAACTCATTCCTATTTTATAGATGGTGTTAAAGCAAAAATATCTGTAACTACATTTGTATCGACAATTTTTAAAAAATTTCCACGTGAAAAAATTGCCGAAAATTGCGCAAAACGACAATTACAACACTTGAATTTGTCAACAAAAAACGCATATTTAACATTAATGTATGCAATTTGGGAATATTCATCATTTGTTGGATCCATGGTTCACGATACAATCGAAACATCATTTAAAATTTTGGCATCGCAAAAAGAGTGTAATCGAAAACTATTTATGAAACAGATATTTCATGAGTTTGTTCCTTCCGAAGAGTATATGAGTAAAAATAATGCAACAACAATGGATTTTTTTAAATTATTGGTAAAACTACCACAACCAATGACAGATAACTTGGATCTACCGACAATCAGCAATGAAGAACTCGATGATCAGGACATTGAAATAATTAAAGATTATATAAATACAACTTTTACAGTAGATCGTTTTAATGTGGATGTGAATGCAAAAATGGAAGGTTTCTATAAATTTTGGCTTGACCATTATAAATTGGATTTTATTGCAACGGAATATATGATTTTTGATGAAAGTATTCAATTATGTGGCACAATTGATATGCTATGTTCCTTGAACGATGATAAAAGTGAATTGTATATTATTGATTGGAAAACAAATCGTTCAATTGATTTGGCACTCGAAAAATATTACTGTCAATTGCATTGTTATGCCAAGATATTGGAAAAGAATTATAATGTAAAAGTTCCACGTTTATCATTGGTTCATCTCACTAACAACGAATATACCATCTATTATGATACAACTTTTGATAATTGTGTACGTTGTAAGAAACTTTTTTAATCATGTGTCTCATAATTTAAAATTTTACAAAAAATAATAAATAAATGTAAACAATTTAGAATTTTTTTTTGAATTTAATTTTTTATTAAATAAATGAACACAAAAAATAGAATACAGAAATATTTTTTTTTTTTTACCAACTAGAATAAAAATACATATCTAAAACAAATCTAAGACAAATATAAATTTAAGAAAGCATAAAATCATTTCTTTTTCAATTTTTTTTTGAATGAATTTAATTTTTTATTAAATAAATGAACACAAAAAATAGAATACAGAAATATTTTTTTTTTTTACCAACTAGAATAAAAATACATATCTAAAACAAATCTAAGACAAATATAAATTTAAGAAAGCATGAAATCATTTCTTTTTCAATTCTTCAACATCATCGCGTTTTACAAATAATCCAGAGCGTATACAATTTCCAAAACTATCGTAAAATGTAACGGAACATTTAATGATGCCAAGTAGAGCTATTGCACGATGAGCTTCTAAAGGAAGAATTTTTCCTTTTGCCGAATCTCCAAGTGAATCTTGTTGTAATTTATATAGAGATCTATTGCAGTTATTAAATGCCAAGACTTTACCCAACGACCAATCTATTCTCATTGGATTATAGCTGGACACAGATGATGTGATATTTTTTAAAATTCCATATTTGTAGTGACCAAAGACAATTTTTTTTGGATTTTTAATTAGATTTCGCATAAGACATTTTAGTTGAATCAATGGTGAACGACCAATAACACTAAATATAGATGAAATTATGTCAGGTGGACAAGGTAGATTGTGAATTTTTTGAAAACGATCAACATTTTGACGTACTATGATTCCTTTCTGACCGCACATTTCACTCAATTTAAAATCAAAATTATCATCACAATAATATGCCATACATGAAATAACAATAGTTTTATCTTTACGTCGACAATTGGTCGTTGTACAAATGACACTGAGATCAAACTTTTCTGAAAATGATTCACATGTATCATCCCAATATTCTATACGATAAGACCAGACACGACCTTGAGATTGATTTTTTTCCAAGATTTTTAGACGAATCTGTGGAAAAGTCTTGTATACTAGTCGACTGCCAAATTTGATTATTTCCATTATTAGGATACGTCTAGAGATGACGTTACCAAAAGAATCGTATACATTTCGTGTACGTTCTTGAATGGAACATGTCGGCCAAATGAAATTTGTCTCGTCGATATTTGAAATGAAATCAACACTATATCTTTTACAAAGTTGAATTTCACTCTCAATTTTATCAGACATAATGTATCCGTCTGCAGTCAGTTGTGGATTCGAAGAGTACAATACTTTTGTAGTAATTAACGACTGCTCTGAATCGTACATTATATCTTTTATATTTTGTTGATCTTTAGATTGTTTGGATGCGTTTGATTGTGAATATGCAGAAGATGCAGAACGAATATAATTTATGAAAGCGCATGTATTTTCTGTTGTCAATGGGAATAACGGTAAACGTTCAATATTATTTAGACGATTCCGTAAATATACAATACTCATTAGCTTTGACGGTGTTACATATGCAATCATGTTCTTTATATCTTGAGGACAATTCGGTCCCAATACATTCAAGTACTGTATACTTCTATATTTACGCATGCACGACATCAATTCTAATGGTGATACAAAGACATTACTATTATCGTCAAATTGAATTTTGAGAAATGCAATTCCATCCGTTAAATTAATCATAACAAATTTTTGAGTAATATAAATCTCTACAAAAGGATTCATTTTCTTTAGAAACCAAAACAACTCTTCCATATTAACGTTTGCAGCAATGGCAAATTTTGTTAGCAAACCGCCGTTTACTAACACAACACAACATTCTTTGGGTACCGGTTGCATAGCGTCCAATTCAACAAAATATCCACAAACAATACAAGTCTCTAATAGACTATTAATTGTAACATATTTAGAATTTCGCATTTGACTTGATATATAGACATTATCAAGTAATATCATCCACCGATTGGGTGAATCGATACTCATACTTTTTTCACCTAGACACAGGAAAAATTCCGTATCAATGGGAATATTTGGTACATTTTTTGGAATTGGACGGACAACATGTCGATACCATGTATGTTGAATACTACCCAATTGATTAGGTTGAATTTTTTTAAAATTAAATGATTCATGTGTTGTAGAAGCATGTGATTTATTTGATTTTTTTTTAGTCTTGGATTTTAGAGTTGTTGCTGCTGTTTTATTTGCATTAATTTCACAATCTGAATTTATAATTTTTTTACTACTTTTAAGTGTCGGTCTAATACCGTTTGTTAATTTTAATTGTTTCAAAGATTCAGATAAACCAGTTGTTTCCGAATCCAATTTTCGTTTATTATTCCCAAGTTTATTGATATTGGATGGTGTGGCATTCTTAAATGTAAATTGCATTTCTTCACTGCAATATGTTGGAGATAATATATACGTTGGAGATAATTTTGTTGCTGCTTTTGTTGAATTTTGGCTTAAAATATGTTCATTTGCTGCTCCCACACTACAGGGTAATATTGTTGGTGATTTTGGTCCATAATCATTTATTATATTGCTGTTTGTTAATGGAGTTGGAATATATTTTGGATACTCCACTTCATTAGGATGTATTTCATTTTTATAGTCTGGAAAATATTCTGGATAGTTTGGTTTATATTCATTATTTGTTGTATTATTATTTGAGGGCAGTGATGATGCTGATGTAGTCAAATTTTCAGCAATAGGTAGTGATGCTGATGTAGTCAAATTTTCAGCAATAGGTAGTGATGCTGATGTAGTAAAATTTTCAGCAATAGGCAGTGATGCTGATGTAGTCAAATTTTCAGCAATAGGTGGTGATGCTGATGTAGTAAAATTTTCAACAATATGTAGTGATGTAGTCAAATTTTCAGCAACAGATGACGGCGCCCTCATATTAAATTTGGCAGCATCAATATTAACACATTGCATATTAACATTTGTTCTGGATTGATTCGGTGTTTGATATGATATTTGTAATGAAGCAAACTTTTCAATCATACCAAATTTCATAAACTTTGCAACGTCAGTATTATTACGTCTAGAGTATTGTATAGCTTTTTGTAAGACATTTATTGGTGACATGATATTTTTATTTGCCAAAGAATCAATATTTATGCGATGTTCGTAGAGACGTGAAAATGCTTCATGCATATGATGTAACATTAAGTATTTATCTTTAATGAAGAATTTCCCATTTAATGTAAATAATACATTATCGGTGAATGATTTATCGTCTGAAAAACGTGGAACAGGTTCATCTTTGCCGCTTCGATTACGATATGTTATATTTCCACTATTATCCATTGATATTTTATGACCACGTTCGTCAACATCATATATAAACATTTCATAGGATTCTGGTAAATTACTTCTTTTAACACGATGCATAAGTTCTTTGCGATTTGTCAACAGATTACTGAAATAGTATTCAGAATCTATGAAAATTGTACCGTAAAGATGTGATATAGCTTTTGCATCATACTGTACATCGCTGAACATTAATTGCCAAATCTTGCGATCCAGTTCAGAACCAATTATGACAGGAATAAAAGAACACACGTGACGTGCTACACAAGATATATTTTCACGATATGTTGCACATGTAAAGTACGGCTGACGTGTCAATGAACAATACGAGACAACAGGATGTACTATTTTTTTATAATTATTTTCATACAATATATTAATTCCATTCATTAGCCCAGAGTTACGACAAGGCATAAAACTTTCGACAAATTCATTCTCTTTTTCGTTTGTCAAACAATTATAATTGTTCATCATATCAGCTCCAGCTTCATCAAACTCCATTTTATTGCGTTTTAATAATTGACGACTGCGACAACGACACTCTTTTCACTAACACTATCTCTCGACAACTATTCATTTATCCATCGATACAGTTTCTTTTAAGTTATCTCTATGGACATATCTATCAAGTATTTTATTTACTCTTTTCATTGAAAATAAAAGTATTTAATTTTTTTTGATTACCATAATTTATTTAAAAATACCAGAGATTACAAATGCAACATAATATATATTTTTAGATCTCATGTGATGTTATTATATACAAAAATATAAATATATATATATTTATAAAATTTTATTCAAAGTGATGTTACTAAGTAATGGAAAGTTAAAGAATAAATAAATAATTTACATAATTTTAGATACTAGATTTTTTAAATGATATTTAAGGAAATAATAAACATTAACACATTCTTCATATGTATTATTGAAAAATGTTTCGGTGAACTCTGCAAGTTTATTCAAAATTGATATTTGAGTTTTCTTTGTATCATTCGTATATGTAGTCGTTGTAATATTAGTTGTTGTTGTATGTATTTTCTTCACGGTATTATCAATATTATTAGTTGAATTCTGACGATTTGTTAAATTCTGATGATTTGTTAATTTTTGTTCAAGTTCTGACATAAATTTGCACGACTCTATAGAATTTGGACAATTGTCTAAAGTTTTTAGTTTTGAAGTGGTCGATGAAAAATATGATGAATTATTCGACAATTTTGAATCGTTTACCTTTAAATCTTTAAAATGTTTTACAGGTACATTTTTGTAGGTGCCAAGTGATTTTGGTGCAGAAATTGGTGATGATTGTGAAGTTGGTGGTGGTGGTGGCGGCGGTGACGGACGAGATAATGTTGATAGTCTAATTGATTGCGGGTTATGTACTAGAGCTTCTGTTGTTATTTCTTCATAATGATTTAACTTTGAATCATCTAGAAACGCATTGTTTCCATCATCTAGAAATGTATTTTTTCCGTTATTCAATTTACAGAGAGTGTGCATTGTTTTTGAGGTGACATCTTTTAATGTTATCAAATCTGGAATTAAAAAAAATTAATATTGTATATAAAATTTACAAAAAAAAAAGTTGAAAAAAAACTTTTAAACATACCTTGATTATATTGATTATCTTTAGTAGTGATTGTTGACAAATTCTTACAAATTTTTTGAAGTAAAATTATATTGTAGTGTTGAATGAATTCTTTGTATTTATTTTTTACATCAAACATCAGTTGAATTTTATATGCCATATCTATTGCAAACGGATATTTATCTTTTTTATGGACGGCATACAATAATTTTAAGAAATCTTCACATCTCAACATGTAAAAATCACATAGTTTATTGCAATAGACATCCGGTATAATTGAATATTCAATTTCTATATTTAACTTGCGTAAAAGTTTTTTCAAGTTGAAATTTTTAGAGTTTAATCTAGAGCCGCCAATTTCTTGTAGTACATCATCATACAATACAATTCGATCATTCACAACACATTGAAACAACACTTTATTAAAGGTACAATTGTCCAAGTTGAAATTTAGTTTGCGACAAAATTCTTCAAATGTTAAAAATTCCATAGTTTCACATAGTTTTGCAATTTTAATATTTTGAATTTTATTAAAGTTTAATTCAGCAACAACACTAGATGCACTACCAATACTGTCTTCCATTATTGTTTTTTTACACAAATTAGTTAAAATAAGAGGTCTTGATGTTGATGTTGATGTTATTTCAGTCATCATTTTATTACGATTAATACTTTAATGTAATCTACTTGTGCTTTTATATACAAATCTTCAGTGTACAAGATGAGTGTATTTGTAATTATTTCTCAACTACCAAAGTACGTACATTCAATGCACACACACACAAAATAATAAGAATGTTTTCTAAATTCTCATATCTCAAATATTCATTTTACATCACTGAAAATATAATAAATATAAAATACAATGTCGAATGTACAACAAAAAAATGTTACTTTTCAAAATAAACCTCCTACTGTTTACGTACTACATGTATGGACATATGCCAGTAGGAAAGCAAGACAGGGTCAATGGGAAATTATGGCAAGAGATCGATTTCGTTTTCAACGACGAATACAACAAACTGCATTAATATTAAACGATGTGTTACAAAGAAAATATAACCACTTTTCAAATAATGAATATAAATATACTAGTCTCTCTCTAATTAATAAAACAACTACAACAATAATATCCACACACTCAATATCCAAGTGTGATGATTAAATATTTCTAATTGTATAAATATAAAGAAAAAAAAATTAGGTAATGACGACAATACATTTTTCTAAATACAGAATTGTGAATATTTCATTTAATTGTAAATGTTTCAAAAAAAAAATACAATAAATAGTTTTTATATATGAAAGGAAATGAAAATTTTATTAAATGTACAAAAGACACGTTTCAACTAAATAAAAATGAGTTTTTTTTTAAATAAACAAATCATTTTAACATAAGTGTACTTTATATTGCAATTGTGCACATATATTTATAAATTTTCCAAATGCAAAAAATTAAAATTGACGTTATATATTTCTTTGGTGTCATGTGTCAGATTATTGGCATAATTTTATTAAATTTTTCTGGAATTTTTCCGTATGCATTTACAACAGTACCACAACCACCATCAACAGAAGCTCGCAAAGGGAGTAGAAATACTTTTGCTTCCTTTAAATGAATAAAAAAAAATTGATTTCTATTGAAAATATACCAACACACACACACACACATACGCAAAAGATACATTATATATACACACACACACATACACACATCATATTCGATTTTTAAACGTGCTTGATAATGTATAAACACAAATCTATATATATATATATAGATTCTAGATAAAGACAAGAGAATAAGATAATTAAAATCTTTAGAAATTTGTAATAGCAAAAAAAAAGATTAAAATGAATGGAACTGTTTTAGAACTTCCTGAAGTAATTGATGTTAACACAAAAAGTAGTAAACAATTTATGATTAACAAGAAGTTTGTTCTTGTCGCTGATATCTATTTATGCAATATTCCGATGAACATTGATGTTGAAACCTTTAAATCTTTTATCAATGAAAATATTGTAGTTATTTGGACGAGTAAAATATTATATAATGCATCACAAAATAAAGTCACATCAATCGTTGATATTTATGAGAGTACGTTGAAAATTAATTTTTGTGGACAAATAAATGGTCTTTTAGGTGGAATTAAAACACAAAGAGCTTTTAGACAATATTTCCGAAAGAGTCGCTGGTTACGTTTGCCTGTAATTTTATTAGATACTGATACAAATAGTGTTATTTATGGCGGCTGGGATTATGCTCTGAAAATACAAGACTATATTAAATATTCAAACATGTCAAAAACTGAAATGATTGATATGGCAAGTATTATAACAGATATCACAAATTTTGTTGAAAAATGGTCATGTAAAATGGCTTCTAATTAATTAAAAACATGAAAAATATACATTTTTAGTTTGATTCCGATTTTTTTTTTTTTGGTATGTATATCCCCCATCCATCCAGTTGTTAATGTAATGTTTTTAATATAAATAATGTCACCGTTTCCAATTAAATTATTATGTGTAAATTTCTGCAATTTATTATTATAAATATTGTATAAAAATCATAGGGTAAATGAATATTTGCAGTATATAATGTGATTACAGAATAGAACCGAGTTGCAATTAATAATTAAGAGATATGTCAGAATCATCGCTCGAATTGTATGCAAAAGCATATCGAAATATTAGATCAGAAAAACATTCACTAATAGAAAAAGGCTTTTCAGACTTTAAAGAACTTGAAAAACTTGCACAAACAGAACCACTATCATTATCAGAAATTAAATTTAATATGGCCTTGGCGGCTTTTAGATTAAATAAAAAGGAATTATTTGATAAAATTGTTCAAGACTCTACTGATATACGTATTGTTCAATTGGTTGAAATTTACAACGACAATTATAATTTGAAGGAATATGAATGGAATCGTCAGAAACAACGTAAGACATTAGTTCAACAAATTTCATTCATATTAATATCAGCTTCAGTTCTAACATTAATAAGCCAAATTTAATAAAAATTTTCATTTGAATAATATACATGTACATATTGTGTAAGTTATAATATTCAAAGTGTGTCTAAAAAATTAACACAAGTTTAACTAAAAAAAAAAAAATAAAATGAATTGCAATATATTAACTTGGAGAAAAGATCAACCCGATCAAATCTTTATTGTTAATAATGAAGAACAAGTTCAAATAATGCTTGTTCAAATGGCTTACGATATAGATCAATTGCCAATAATTGCTGTTGACTGTGAATGGATAACTATTAGAAGGGAACGTCAAAAGATATCATTATTACAAGTGGCTACTATAAATACAGCCTTCATAATAAAAATGTATCGTATTAAAGAGGAAGGACGCAGTTTATTGAAAACTTTCCTCAAGAATAAAAACATAATAAAAGTTGGTGTTGGTATTAATATTGATGCTAAATATTTACTAGAAGATTACAATTTAATGATGAAAAGTTGGATTGATTTGAGATTTTTTTCGGAACATGTTGATCCACATATACTACCACCGCGATCACTCAGTATAATGGCACTGCAGACACTCGGCGTAGAACTAAACAAAGACACGCTATTACGTTGCTCCAATTGGACAAAAAAATATCTGTCGTGGAAACAAATTCAATATGCCGTTGATGATGTCTTTACAGTTGTACGATTAATAATGAAAGTTTTGCCGATAATCAACGAACGGTATAAATTTCCAACCAATTCATATCAATCTTTTCTAAGACTTTTAGAGGGAGATATGGAATCTGAATTTATATATAAATTACATTAAAAACTGTTGCACTACTAATTGTAAATAAAATTTATTTTTTTTGTAAATTCTATAAAAAATAAAAAATTAAAATTATTGTATTTTTTTGTACTTTTATTGTTTGTACTTTTTTTTTGTAGAATTTACAAAATTTGAATTTACAATTGTTTATACTTTTTTTTGTAGAATTTATAAAATTTGAATTTACAATTGTTTGTACTTTTTTTTTGTAGAATTTACAAAATTTGAATTTACAATTGTTTGTACTTTTTTTTTGTAGAATTTATAAAATTTATAACATTTGACCTTTGCAAATTACAACGCTTTCGAATCGCGAATTTTTTCCAAAGCATTCTGAGAGTCTTGTGTTAGAACAAGTATACTGGTTTTTGCATTTCTCGGATCAAAACGATAAGTATTTAGAGCTGGCATTGGATTAAGACGATTAAAAAGGGCTATTGATGCCATTTCAGGACCAATATCACGACGAGGTTTATATATACCAGAAAGATTTGTATTTATTAATGACTGAAGGGTACAATTGACGTTACTGCTCATAAAGAGTGGTGTACGAATTGGAATTTTACTAAAACCACCTCCTACATTGGGTATTGATAAAATGTCTTCTAAGTATAAAAAAGTTTCACGCAGCACTACATCAGAATGCATTTTAAGTGAACCCTCGATAATAATTAAAAATATTTTCAATAATTTCTTGTCAAATGGATATTCTTTTTCTGATAAATTAAAAAGTACTCTCAAAGATATAAATAATAATTGCATCTGTTGATTATTGCCGGACGTTGAATCAATTTCGGAAAACAAACTGAATGCATTAAACTCTTGATAATACAAAGAAGATGCAATGTTTGTTTCAATTTTCTTTATTTGTTGCAAAAATTGTTCATCTGTATAGTGTGGTTTCGGAAAATCTACAACTGTCTGAAATTGAATACCATTATCGTTTAATCGATTTTGTAGTATTTCTTTCTCTTTAATCAACTGTTTTCTTACATCCTGAAAACCTGTTATTGTTCGTTCATATATGTTTGCTTCTTGCTGACGAATCTTTGAAATATTTTCGTATTGTTCTTGTAAATTTATAAAACGGTCATGTTCTTCGACTAATTGTTGTTTTAAAATTGCCATTTGCTGTTGAAATACTAACAAATTGTCATTATTTGTTGATAATACATTTTCAACATTCATATCACTATCTGTTATTGTTTGTTGTTGTCGTTGCTGTTGTTGTTGTTGATGTTGTTGCTGCAATTGGTCCAATTGTTGTTGTAATTGGAAAATTGTATTTTGTAGTTCTTTTTCATTTGCCGATTGTTGATTTTTAACTAATTTTAATTCTTCACTTTGTCTAATAAATTTTTCATACTCAGAAGTCATAATTCGAACGAAATTATCATTATCATCTTGTCTGAGTACAACATCTTCGTTGTCTTCGTAAACTGACAATTGTCGTTTCAAGTTTTCAATAGTAACTTTGTTCTCTTGTATTTCTTTTTCAAGGGTTTTTCTTAAATTAACTTCTCGCTTAATTTCTGATTGTATCATATCTTTTCGCAAATTAAATGTCTCTGAATCGTCAACATCTTCCAGATAGCTGGTAATGAAATCATCTGCTTTCTTAAATTCATCATTTTCAAATAATCTATTGTAGTTTTGATTGAGAAATCGTTGTTGCGCCGAGTTTAATGAATTTAAAAATTGTCCATTTGTTGTTATATTAAAAAATTCACTAATAATTTCAGAAAGAGCATAAAATGTTGAACTTAAATTTGAACCGACTGATAGACCATCCATTGATGTTTACTTACTTTGCATATTCCATTACATACATTCAAATTTGTATTTAAAAAAGAAACAAAAAAGGTACATTTTTAGTTGTATTTATTGAATTTTTTTATAAACATATTTATGAATGTGTGTATGTGTGTGTGTGTGTGTATGTATAAATATATATTAATTACTATTGAATAAATTTCTAGATATTAATTTGTGAATGTCCAGCTTCTTGTCCCGACAAATGAACATTATTTAAAAACATACTCAAATTTACAACATCAGTTTTCCATTTTTTATTGCAAGTTGATGAATTTTTACGCATTTGTTCACATGATCTTATTGAAACGGCAGGAATCATTGGTCCATCAATAGCCCCATTAAACTCAACCAAACGAACGTGTGCATTACGTGCAATAATTCTTTGTTTAGCATTTTCACTATCATCACATTTATTTCTATTTCGCTGAAATTTAATGTTACTTAATGGCGCTTCACTATCATCTACAGATAGACTTGATGTTGTTGTTGTTGTCGTTGTTGTTGTTGTTGTATCAGTAGTAGTTGTATTTGATTTAATGTTATTGTTAGTGGTACAGGATGGCTTTGTTTTAGCATTAGTAGCAGCATTAATTTCAGATTCCAAAAATAATGAGATTATATCACGATCAATAATTTTAACAATATTCATATAAATATTTATGAATGTAAAGGCACATTTTGTAGAATGCACTGATGGATTATTGGTAGCTTTGACAAATTTAAACATTGTATAATTGAGAATTGAAAGACGCATTATATCTTTGTCTTTTACAAGTGCATTGGCACATTTATCCAATGGATCTATTTCAAAAATTTTCGAAAATGTTATATCCGATGACAATGAAAGAAATGTAGAAATATATTTTAATGTCATATCAAAGAATGTATGATAATATATGAACATGCATGGTACTTGCATCCATACAGCATCAAATGCAGTCACCATTTTGTCACTATTCAAACGATAATCTTTCATTTCATCCGAAGACAATCCAAAACATTGATGTGGACATCCAATACTAATGTTACTATTGCCGCAATTTGCTACATAAATCTCAAAGAGTAATTCATTAATGTACAATTTATTAATATAGAATGTTACTTCATAGAAAGTAAAATATTTATCACCGCGTTGCATTGTTCTGTTTATTCGAAATGATATTTGAAATCTTTCAACCAAATACTTGAGGATGTATGGACAAAGTCTTGCAGCTACTTCAATATATTTACTTTTTGCCGCATTTTGTTCATTATTATATGAGACAAGCTGATTAAAAATTGGGCATCCAGATTTAAATATAGTCTCATTTGATTTCAAGTCAGCAATAGTATCTTCACCAATTGTATCGTTACCGCCGGCATTAATAGCTACTGCACTATTACCAAAAGTAATATAATGTTGATGTAAAGGAAAATTACAATCAATAGTTTGTCGTAGTTCACAATAATTTTTTATTTTTGTATTGCGAAATTCTGCAAAATTTACAGCATCAATAACTAAATGATATGTTTTCATCATTTTATTGACGGATGCTGCAGAAATAGTTGATGCTGATATTTCTTTAAAGGCGACAATGAAAAATTTTTGCATTAAATATTCCAACTGTCCTACTGATAGACACATTTCAATTAAAATATAACTACTACAGTAGACATAAAAATGCATATTTGGTGTAAATATAATATTCGGTCTACCATATTCATCTGTTGCCAAATCGTTGATGTTTAATATTTTACAATTTTTTTTATCAACTTTTCCCAGATTTCCAATTTTTGCATTGACAGAATTTATGCCTGCTGATAATGGTTGTTCTGTTGCTGCTGCTGCTACTGCTGCTGTTACATCCGTTTCGTCAATGGTTAACTCATCAATTTCATTATCATCTGCATCGATATCAATATCTGAATCAATAACTTCATTATTAAAATCAACATCATCACAATCGGAATTTTCATCATTAGAATTGTCTGAAATGAAATCATCAGCAATTGGAACATTTTCCGAATCATCATCTTCAACATCATCATTGTTACGTTTAATGCTGAGCGCTTGCTGTTGAACTTTATTCATTTCGCCAAATAAAAGTGTGTTTGGTGATACTAATGCATTTATACGATTACTAAGTATAACATGACATATTGTAGCAATAGCTTTATTTGTTAAATTTTTAACATATCTTTCAATTTCTTGACATGGATCATTTTCGATTTTATACTCTACATTGTGTTCCTTTAACCATTTATCAACATTATCGTCAGCCTGAATTATTGAACAACGTAATGATTTCAAATATGTTGGTATATAATTAGAATCCATACGTCCGATTAGATGATGAGGTAAAACATTTTCAAATAACTGATCCAATTTAAAGCTTGCATCATTGTTAATGCGTAACGTTGTTGTCGTAAACATTCTTTTGTTGGTATCTTTAATCGGTCGCAAATATATTTTACGAATTATGCCGTTATTGAATGTTGAAACAATATCCTCTTGAATGAATACAAGACCAAATTGAGTTTTAAATCTATATAGATATTCAAGTATAACAGTAATGTAGATTTTACTATCAAAACCAAAAGTTTCACGAACTGTAAATGAGATTTCTTCTGCATACGATGAATTTAATGTTGAATCACGTTTCAAAAGAGTCAATATATGATAGTCCTTGCCGTTAAACAAGTATGTACTAATACACATTGTAAACTAGACTAATTTCAAATGCAAACTGCTTCTTGTATATATACACACATCATAATAAATATTAATAAATTTATCAATCGAAAAATTGAGCAACACATTGTAGACATGATAACTTTTATAACTAAAAAAAAAAAAATTATCTATAATGTATATAGAATGACCTTTAATATGTATATATTTGTGTAATGTTTACACAGGAGTATGCATGTGTGTGTATTCGTAAAGTTTTGTATAATGAATTGTGTTGATGTTTTGTATTATGTATGTATGTGTGTATGTTGCACAGTGTTGATGTTTTGTATTATGTATGTATGTGTGTATGTTGCACAGTGTTGATGTTTTGTATTATGTATGTATGTGTGTATGTTGCACAGTGTTGATGTTTTGTATTATGTATGTATGTGTGTGTATGTTGCACAGTGTTGATGTTTTGTATCATATATGTATGTGTGAATATTGCACAGTGTTGACGTTTTTATTATGTATGTGTATGTGTAGGTTTCACATTATCAAACATTTTGTATTATGTACGTGTGTCAAATGTTGATATTTTAGAAGATGGAAATACATGTAAAGATTAGCCATATTTTGAAGCCAATACAACTTTACCATCTTTATCAAATCTATATTGACCGACAAATTTCGCAGGACAACCAATCTCATTTTGCTCAAAATTAAAAGCATTCTCTGTAAAATAATGCCAATCGAGCAGTGGATGAGCTAAATTAGTTGCACAAGATCTATAAACAAACTTAAGTTTACTTGTGGGTACATTAGACCAATTTCTATCATAATTTTGTCGATATTTATTGCAAATAACAAGATTTCCCGGTGATAGAGGTTTCGTATACCAGCTGTCACGATATTTATATGTCATTATTAGACCAGTAAATAAATGACTATAAGCTTCAATTTGAAAGTTTTGATTGTACAAAGACATTGTATAATATTTACTAAATTGAGTATCATTTAGATCTGGAGAACTCAATTCACCTCCAACTAATCCTCGATCTGTACGTAACCAATTTTTCAGACAAGTTCCTGGCGGCGTCGGATACAATACATACAATTGATGTGGTGGTAATGGCAGCATATGTGTAGCCGGTAATAGACCACTAAAATATCTTTGACTACTTCTAAAGAAACTTGCATTCATAAATGCTGGCATCCAAGACAATGAATTAGAAATTTTCATTTTAAGTTCAACAGACGGCGGTTTCGTACCACTAAATACATAAACCTTTGGTCGATCGTTAGCAGTCATTTTTCTAAATGGAATAAAACTATAAAGTTGTCCCTTACCGCCCATATTTGCAGAATTCGGCTCAAAATATGGCAATTGAAATAGAAATTCATCATAATATATACGTTTACCTTGCAATGGACTATCTTTTTGATCTTTATGTCGACGATACACTTCATACACAATATCATCTTTAAGTTTTTTATCAAAATTATCGTTTACAATACGGGCAATTGCATTCGGATATTTTCCTTGATTTCTTGCCAAATAATCGTCAGTCATAATTACCTCAACATGTGTCGGTTTAAGTGCCTCACAATATGCAATGCCCAAATTAGGATCCAAAACAACCCGTCCGATACTGGCATCAAATTTTCTCAACGTTATATCATATGTGCACGGATTAGGTAATTTTACATCAGCACCCTTTAAGCCCAATAGCTCTTTATAGTCAGCGGCTATAAATTGTTCATCCAGAACTTCAAAAGATGATGTCGTTTGTCGAAATATATTTAAAATTTG
Source organism: Pegoplata infirma (assembly GCA_963921195.1). NCBI lineage: Eukaryota > Metazoa > Arthropoda > Insecta > Diptera > Anthomyiidae > Pegoplata > Pegoplata infirma. The sequence continues at coordinate 189,956 of CAWUER010000489.1, forward strand.
ACATTGTGGTGGATTTAAGAGTGTTCCTTTAATAAATTCATAGTTTTCGTTACACTCACACTCAATCTGATCGTAGGTAACCCAATCGTTATTTTTAATACGACCATTTCTACAACCAATAAATTGATTACAATTGGACAAAAGGGATGATTTTGTAAAGAAATTTTCTTTTGTACACAAACATATGAATGTGTAATTGCTGTGAGTTGAATCGGCAACTAATATCCATTTTCCACCATTTTTAGCACTACAAGTGCGTAAATTTCTATCATCAGACAATGGTAGACAATATCCTTCATCCGGTTGATTTTTTGGTACTATTTTTCTATTAACTACAGTATCTTTGTCAAAATGAATGCATTGCGATAAAATAGTTTTGCATTGAGAACAGCCAAAAGTGTCATTTAGTTTGCAAATATTTAATGATTTAGAATTACAATCAAATTTTCCCGTTACACTTTTTATTTCGTGCGAATACGTAAAATTACTTTTTTGCAATAAAACATCACTTGGTTCATATAAAGGTAATTTTTTATCATTGCCGTGCTGATCTTTCTGCAAATATCTTTCCAATACATATTCCAAAACTAATACAATGAAAATGTAAAAAATTAGACATAAATATAGTGTGTTTAACATGCCTTAAATTAATTTATATCGATTTACGTACGTACAATTCTCATACAATTCTCATACAATGTGCATCCACCTACCTCTCACTTTCAACAATTATAATTGGAAATAAAAATCAATTATTATATTTTAAAAATTTTATTTTAATTCAAACTTAAAATACACTAACATATAATATTGATATAATTACTTGTAGACAATTTTACCAACAATTGTATTAGCTTGCAATATAGCCTTAGAACTACAAATAATCTTAACGTGTAATGTTGTAATTAATAAATTTTTTTCATTACTTTCAACTACAGAAATCTGTGACATGAATAATGGAGAATTTTCAATATTGATAATTTTTTTACATTTTTCATATTCTTTAAATTCAATTTTTGTGCTAATTGATTCTTTTTCATTAACACGTATACTCTGATTCAGCATTATTGAGTTTGCATCAATTTTTAAAATATTCTGAAGACTCTTGTTTATACGTTTTGTAGAACATTCAAATTTTTTCAAATTCATTGATGGCAAAAACTTGGTAGAAGATATCTCAATTGGAACTAAAAAAACAATGATAATTTTCTTTTTTAGAAATATATTTTTATATGAAATGATATTCAAATTAAAAATAATTACCTTTTGTTTCAATTGGTGGTGTAGTTATTACCGATAATGCTGCTATTGATGATGTACCATCAACATTTATATTATCATTTGACATTTTCAGAGATTTAGATTTCTTTTTTTCAAGTAAATTAGTTGGCGTGTCATTTGTAAAACTTTCATTTGATTTTCTCATTGATGAATTATTTTTTTTCTCAGATGACAAAGTTGTACTTTTCAATGTTTTTCTTTTAATTTGTAATTTTTTTTCAACTTTTAGAGCACTTTCATTACATTCATTAAGATTATTGCTGTTGCCAACTTTATTGTGGTTAATATTGTAGTTATTTATGTCATTATCGTTTTGAGCACTATTGCTGCTATTACTATTACTGCAAACATCTTTGGTGGTGGTGGTGTTATTGGGACAAGTGTTTTTTAATGTAGTCGGCAGTATAGTTTTATTTTTAGATTGAATGGCTTTTTTCAAGTTTTTGTTTTTTTTTTTAACACCTTGACCTATTGCAGTACCATTTACAACAGTTGTACTGACGACGTCGTGATCATCTTTTGAATGTTTATTAACTTTCGAATCAAGTTCATTGCAAGTTTTCGTATTTACATTTACTTTAAATTTTCTTCGGATTCTTTTTGGTGATGGTTTTTTAGTAACATGTAAATTAACATTTTCAATTTCATTGGCGTTACTAATTTCAGATGATGATTGCTGCTGCTGGTGTTGCAAATGTTGTAGTAAAGTATTTGGTTTAAGTTTCTTGGAGTTTGACGAGGACGATGTCATTGTTTTTTTTCGTTTATTGGTGTTGGGCCCAGTCGAATTTCCCAAAGTTAATGAGGTTATAGTTTCAATCACACTATTATCAATATTACTGATGTTATTATGATTTATAGTATCATTTATATTATCATTTTCATCATTAATATTATTATTATCTATATTATCGGCTTTTGATTGTTTTTGAGAGTTTTTAAAAGAATTTCTCTGATTTTTTTTCTTTTTAGAATTATTACCCATTTCGTTATTTGTTGAAACATTTGTCGATTTATTTTCCAGAATATTGATGGCTTGATGTCCATTATCATCAGTTGAACTATTGTCTTTTTTCGAGATTATATCGTCTTTTGGTTTTGAAACATTTAAAGAATTCTTTGATGATGGTTGTAATCTTTTTTTTGTTTTTTTTAAACTTGATGCAGTAGACGACATTTCAGCCGATCGAACACTCAAGTCAATGGGAAACATTTGATCGTCAGCATCATTATTTTGGTTGCTGTTGTTAGAGAAGTTGTTATCATTCGTAAAAGATTGACTATCATTTGATGAATTCATTTTAATACGTTTAGCATTTTGGCACGGACATATTATACAATTTTCACATGTAATCGATGAATCGGCAGAACGTTTTTTTGATTTTTTGATGGTAGTTTTTTTGGCGGTGATTTTTGATTTTTCAATTTGAGGTTCCATAATATTTTTTCTTTTAATTAGCAGTTATTTTTAATAAATCACAAGATTTTTAATGCTTATATAATATACAAAAAAAAATATATCGTAGATAGAGAGAAAGAGTAACGTGTCTTTCTTCAATGAAATCTAAACAAGAAATAAGTATCCGAAATGAATTCGTGTGCTTTTTATGGAAGTCGTGTTCACGCAATCATTAGTCGTGTACTACGAAATGAACATAACTTTGAAAAACTCAAACAAAAGTATGTTATTTGTGAAAATGATATTGAGAAACTTAAAGTTGCTCTTATAGATTTTTTAAATACACATAATCTATGCGACGCACAAGTTGAAACTAAACTAGAAGCATTCTCAGTAATCGGACGATGTGATGCCATTTTTCGTATTAAAGAAACACAAAATTATTTAATAATTGACTGGAAATTTAATAAAAAAAAATATCAACAACCATATCCAACTTTAACATCACAGCAACAGCAACAACAACAGCAACAACATCACTATAAATATTCAATTTTACAACGACATCAACAACAACAACAGCAACAGCAATATCAACAGCAGCAACAGCAATATCAACAGCAGCAACATCAATATAAAAATACATTTTTACAAAAGCAACCACAACTAAATAATGTTGTCAATATAATACAATTAAATATATATCGAGCACTCTTTCAAGAAGTAACTAAAAAAAATTGTAATCTAGCAATTGTAAATATATCAATAGATGCTGGGAAATTTTTATTTAAACTATCAAATATACCAATTATGACAGACTTTGAAATATGGGGATTAATAAATTCTACTCGACAAAAACTTTAATTGCAAAAAAAAATTACTTTATTCTTTAATGCAGCAGGAGTTTGTCAAATTATCATATTATTGAAATTGATTTATGAACGTTTAGAGCGTTTAACACGTCTACGTCTACGTTGTTTACGAGGTGCACGACGTGTAATTGTTTTTTTTGTACGTCTATGACGCGTAGTAGTTCTTCTTGCTTTTCTACGTCTTGCTGCCATAATATATATCTTATATTAATGCCTTATTAATAAAAAAAAAAATATTTTTAATCTTTCTCAAGTTTTAATTTTATTCAAATTACTAAATTTCTAATTTATTTTAAATATCCAAGTTTTTTCTAATTTATTTTAAATATCCAAGTTTTTATTTAATTATTTACAATTGCATTCATTTATACCAATAATAATTTTTTTTAATTGATATAAATATTGTTTTCAATAATTTTTTTTTAAATATATAATAAATAATATAACTTATATATGTATACATATGTATATATTACAAGATTTGAACGTATGGACGCGTTATAACTTCAGCTTCACATTTCCTTTTTTTATTGTCAGAAGGTATTGCTAATAATGAAGGATTATGATGTTCAACAGTTTTATATGCATGACATTTGAGCTCGGAAAATTTACAACGTGATTTTACTTCTTCAAATCGAAATGCTTTAGAAAAACTTTCAGGAACTTCACAATTGGCATAATACTTTATATAACTGTTTTTATTTTGATCTTCAATTGTATATGTTCTACAATTATTTGCGGCAGCGGCACCACCATTATTACTTGCATTATTATTTGTACTATTATTAGTTGTCGTAGCAGCCGCGGCAGCACCACCATTTAATCCCAATTCCTGTCGCACCAGTTGAGTAAATGGTGTTTGTTGTACTTGTTGCTGCTGTTGTTGTTGTTGTTGTTGTTGCTGTAAATATGGTGTAAATGGAAGTGGATTTATCGTTGCTGGTGTATTTAATTGCAAGGGTGTACCGAACGAAGGCACTTGTGTCGATGGTGTTGTTAAATTTTGAAATTGAAAGTTTTGAAAATTTGTCGACTGTTGTTGTACATTGCCTTCATCATTTAATGTTGTTGGTCTTGATGGATTTAAATTCATTGGTGTTTGAAATACTTCATTTTCAGGATTTATATTTAAAAATGGATTAAATTCTTCTTGATTAGCATTTCCAACTGCTCCATTACCAGTATTTCCCCTAGCTTCATTACTAGTTGTGCTTGATGGCAAATTTTCATCGGTTATTAGATCCATTTACAAAGAATCCTCTTATTTTGTATTATAGTTTTACAAGAACCGTATGTGTACCAAAATTACCACAACTTTCATCACCATGATATTTAGTTTTGAGATGAGTGCAGGTGTGTGTGTGTGTGTGTGTGAAAAGTAGAATGCATTCATTCGTAATTTATACATAAATAAAAGTAACAAATCATAATACAATCAAACTATAATAATTTTGTAGTTGATGTATTATCATTGCCATCGTCGTTGTCGTTGTCGTCGTCTACATTATCATTTGTCTGAGCAGAAGTTTTACCAAATATTAGAGAACTATATTTAAAGAAAAATATTAATACAAATACAACAACTGCTAATATTCCGCCGGTTATTAAAATTTTTGGTAAATTTTTTAGAAACCAAGAAGCACTATCTGCTGCATTATCAACTATATCCAACATTCGTTGTCCCGTACTACCGGTAATATCTAAAAGTGTATCAATAAAACTTGGATCTTTGCATTGTACATACATTTCATCACTCATATCTAATTCATTAAATTTTTCATCGTCCATAGTATCGATTCTAACAAAACTACTTGATTGTGTAAATGACAATGATGGACAATTGTTACATGGACCGACAACATCTTTACAATTAGAAACACTTGTCATATCATTCGGAAATCTGGTTATTATCTCATATGGACAAATTTTACAAGATGTTCCACAATCACTATTTATACCACCTTTTCCGTCACACGAACCACTAGCAAATTTACAATTTTGTAATTTACCGTCCTTGTAATAGTAGACAAAACAACCGCGATTTTGACGCATTCTGACATTTATAGTACCCATTATTAGTAGATAACTGAAACCAAAAAATATAACAGTTCCTGTAATTGGTGTTGATTTTTTAAGTCGTCTCAATTCTTTTAAAATGTCTTGTAAAACGGGATTTTTATTTATATCAGCCATTGTACATTCTTGACCCGGTGTATTTAATTTTTCATATGTATCTGGTGTTAGTTTTTTTTTAAGTCGTTCTTTAAATTTTGTATTAAGTCTTTCATATTCTCCAATTCTATATGACGGCAAATGTTCTACATCTTTGATGATACGTAATGATAATGCTGATGGAATTTCAGGCAATTTCCATATTTTTGATAAATTATCCGTATAACCCAATCGTATTTTTTTATTTAAATTTCCAAGTTCTTCTCCGCCAATAAATGCTTTTTTATCGATTACTTTTAAGTCATGCAAAGGAATTATTTTTGAATTCAATGCTTTAAATGAATAATTATCAAGTTTCGATATACTTTTTGCAATTAGTTGTTCTTCACGCAACAATGGCACGCTTTGTTCAATAGATGACAAAATTTTAAATAATTTCATAATTCTTACAATTTATGTTTTTATTTTTGTAATTTTTTCGATATATTCTAAAATGTAGATTCTATTTTAATATTGTTTGTATCACTGATGCTGCCGCCATCACCGCCACCACCGCCACTTCCAATAACTTTAAAAGTCAAATCAATTTGAGCCTCTGAATATTGTTTAGAATCTGCATATAATTTTAAAAATTTTTCCACATACATTTTAAAGTCAATTAGTGTTGTATTGAAAAAAATTTCTTGAATTAAGATTGTCCAAATCCATTGTTCAAACATTATCCATATTTTTTCAAAATCATACAATGATGAATGAAACTCAATCGAATCAGTCTGACCGACGATAACATTTATTATTTCTGTTACATTACTGATATTTTTCATTTCAACATCAATTGATTTAATATTATTCTCTCGGTTATTTATTAAATCCAAACGCATAAGATAAAAATTATCACTAAAATTTGCCGATCCCTTAAAATTTTTTAATTTTTCCAATTCTTTTCGTAATTTTCTGAAGAAATCTTCTCGTTTCTTAAATGGTTTTATAGTCAACATTTTTTTTGCCGTTTTCTTAAATCTTAAATAAAAATCTCTTAAAACCAAACACATATAAAGTATCTTGTTGAACAAATCTATGATAAAAAACATTGACAATAAATTAGCTTAATCATGTAACAATCATTGGTGTTGTTTCTGGAATCAAGTTGTTGCAAAACATATTCTGAGAATTGGCATTTCTTAGTTCACGTGCCTGTAAAGATGATATGTCTAGTGTAGTTAAAATAAATGGCTTTTCTTTTGGAGTGTGTGATGGTGGTATTTTATCCTCTTCGTCGGTATCTATTATATAGTGCATACGTTGCAATTTTGTAAACTCTTTTCCATTAAATTGTTTATAATCACCAGTTAAATTGACATATGCCAAATAGGTTTCCACTTGATAATTGAATGGTATAAAACGAATATTATAATCAATATTAGCCATATTTTGTGCTGTAGTTTTCATTAGATCATAGCGAACTACACTAACATGATAGGGATAGACAAAATATTGTGGAGCATTTAGTAGCCATTGTGATTCTGATTCTACTGCAGATATCCATTGTATTTCTCGTACAATTTTCTGATCTACTTGTCGCCAAGTGCCACGATGCTGCGGTACCATCTGATACTGAGCATTATCATACATTCTGGCATAGGATTGTAAAATTTTAAGAGTATTCTTTATCAAGTCTGTATTAAACTTTTGTCTATAATCTGTACTCGATTGAATTAGATTTTTCAAATAAATTGTTATGTGTGGTTCTAAATTACGATCTAAATTTCGTAAAACATATGGAACTTCGAATTCAACGGTATTCAATTTGATTTTTCTTTTTCCATTTGGTCGTATTAAATACTCCAAGAGACCAATAAATTGATCAACTGTTTGAATAGAGTCCAATGGATCCATTCTTTTGTTTGTTTAATAAACCTTACTTAAAAAATAAATTACATCATCACTTAATTGAAAGAAAAAAAAAAGTTTTTTTCTACTAAACATTAAAGTTGGCGCTTAAAAAATTGAATTAAAAATTGAATTAAATACACAACACATACAATGGAAAAAGTTTTTTTTTACTAAACATTAAAGTTGATGCTAAAAAATTGATTTAAATACACAACACATACAATGGAAAAAGTTTTTTATAATTGACTTGAAATTAATTAACAATTGATTCCAATAGCTCTTCTTCAACAATTGTACTAATTTTACTACGAATATCTAGCATCATTATCATTAAATCATGTTGTTCTTCTAGAAACTTTTTTAAACAACTAATCATTACCGTATTACTAAATAGAATATAATTTGAGAGGACTGTTTTCAATAGTAAAGGTAAAAATGTATGCCAACTCTCTAATAAATTTGTTATGTCTACAATTTGTAACATTTTCTCATTTTGTTTCATCATAACTTCATTTTTAGCTGTAATAAAATTGGTGGTCTGTGCACAAAAACTACCGACAGCACCATTATTTACACTTTTGTTACACCATTCTACAAGAGCTTGCAAATATCCAGATTCTGCATATGGAATTAATCTACAATGTTTACGACCAAGTCGACTTTTCAAGACATTATATTTTGCATCAGAAATATAAATGTTTGCCTTTAGTTTGGGACGACGCTGACATAAAGTTTCTGGTACATTATTGCCAGCACATGTGTCTTCAATTGTACCGAAAGTTCGTGATTCAAAGTGCTGACTGACACTATGTGCCAATTCAAGAGTTGCCAGCATTACACGAGTCGCAACATGAAGTAATCTAAAGATATCATTTAAATACTTATGAACTGTTGTCTGTTGGTCACGATTGTATACAGCTAATAGCCTAGTCAATAAATCAGCTGTACCCGCACCAAATCTAGAAAAATTCTTAAATACATCCGAATAACGTTCATGAATTTGATAGTTTTGCCGATATATATCTACGGCTAAATGAAATGGTCTTGCATATTCTTTATTGTAGACATGACAAATTCCTTCTACTGGCTTCATTGCTTCTGTAAATCTAGCTAATTCATATTCAATATTATCACTCAATTGTTTATAATTTTTCATAATACATATGTTCTTTCTTATTCAACATCAGCCAATATATTCCACCCTACCCTACTCTACCTTGCTCTTACTAAACAGTAAAATTTACAGTTTTAATCAGAAAAAGCATCATAATCACAATATTGTTTCAAGTCGATAAATATTAACCAACTATCCATTACACCAAAAATTATTATACCAATTATGATGAAAGTTTGCATCATATGATGTGTTTGGGACGACATTAGAGTATATATTAAAATGGCAATTAAAATAATAAATATAAAATGAATTAGACGAACATTTCTAAATGTAACAAAATTTGACACTTTATTTTTTGCTCTATTGGCTTGCTGGCGTATTGAATTAGTTGCTGTAGTAATATTTCCATTTGAATCCATTTTATTATCTTATATGATTGATTTAATATTCCTACATAAAATTACATTACATAATTTGCATATTAAATGGAATATGCAAGAAAAATGCAATTATACATGGAATGTAATGTAGTAAGTAGTACGAACTAAAATTTACTTTTGCTAATACTGGCACTTATGTGTCCATTAGATGTAAACATGTATTCGTAATGAATAAAACTGTCATCATCAGTAGCAGCATACAATCGATTTCGTAATATAACTACAAGATTATTAAATCTACCAAAATCAATTTGCCGTTTATTCATTTGTTCACTAATTGGAAAACTTATAGAGAATTCTTGAGGTTTTAGTTCTTTCATTGCGTCCAACATTTGCAGATAATCATTGCACACAATTTTATCATTATTATGTAGACACCTTGAAATATCAGAAATTTCCTGTCTCAGCTCAATTCTTTGCTCAGCACTCAGACGAACAACAACAAGTTTAACCTTTGAGGTGAGAGGAAATACCGCAGTCGATATATCGTTTAATGAATGTTTAACACTAACATAACAAAGAGAATAGATACCGTTTAACAGCACTTGATCAGCTATATGTTCTACGTACGACTGCAATACATTACGACGTAGAAAAAAACAATCTTCATTTTTATGTTTACGAATGCTATCCATCAGTTGATATATAAATGCAACACGTACAACACTATTATCCAGAAAGAGTACAGACGACGACATGTTAACAACACCAAATGCACCTTATTCAATTGAAAATGAACAGAACTGGATAAAAGAAAACTTTTACAGAGACATGCCCAACGAATATGCATTGATACATGAACATGCACTAAAAAATATACAAAAACATATCAAGTCAAAATTTTTTACCAACTGCATTGTAACAATGTCTACGATACAATTATTCAACTCAAAATGCTATAAACTTATAGCTTGTGACAATCAAAAATGTTCAATTGTACCGGGGAGCGGCGGCAGCGGAACTTTCGAAAACATCAACACAACTTCTATGAGTTCAACTTTGAAAAGTTCAAATGCAACAACAACTAACGGTGGTAATCCCTGTCTAAGTAAAAAAATTATCAATACAAATCAAAATGATTTATACAAGTTCACATCGTTTTGCGTGAATAAAAATGTTTTTATTGCTGTTATCGGACCACATGCAACTTTTGTAACACAATCTCAAGATAAAATGAATCAGACGGCCTCCAGATTAATTGGTTGCTTAGATATCTACGAAAAATATTCATCCTGTGTAATTGCATATTTTGATCATTTGAAAAGTTTACAAGATATAATTGGTTATTCCATAAATGCCTTGTATCCTTGTGAATTAAATAATGAAGAATTAATTAATGCTTTTATAAAAAAATGTAATTTTTAATGTATTTTTTTTCAATACACTACCATGTTATTTCTATTATATATATTATTTTATTATTCATAATTATTTAATATAAAACAACAAATTTATAAATATATAAATAACAACAAATTTATAAATATATAAATAACAACAAATTTATAAATATATAAATAACAACAAATTTATAAATATATAAATAACAACAAATTTATAAATATAGAAAAAACAACAAATTATTTTATACCGAATAAAACAACTTTTTTTTAAATGTAAAGAAAAAACAAAAATTTGTATCAATCTTCTATACAATTTGAAAATCAATTTTATCCGTATATATATCTGCAACAGATACATTCATATAATTATCAATTGGACCTATTATTTCACTTACATCGCCTACATTAAAGTACACATGAACTTTATCATCAAGAACTTTTTTAGGAAAATTTAAATTTAACATTGAATCCATATACATGCCTAATACGATATTACCAACATATTGAACATAAACTGATTTTTTTCCATGAACTGTGTCATAAGTTTGTTCTCTAATGTAAATCAAGTTTGACTTGACAACAATATCGTTATAGTGTATTGCAGTATTAACAATTGGTTTTTTGTTTGTAATTTTATCATCTATTGTAGTTTCAGGATTATTATCAATATCAACAGCATCATCATCATCAACATTATCGTTATAATTTTCATCGACAAATAATGTTTTATTTGTAGCGGCATTCAATAGTTTTTCATTGACAACATCTTTCATTTCGGTTGTATCTAGAAATTGTTCAACAGCTTTGCACATTGCATACATATTGTTTGCTACGAAGACAAAAGGTCGTGATATTTGACGTTTACGTTTATCTTTAAAAAATAATGTCTTTGGTGACATAATATCGTGTAAAACTTTATAGTTGAAGGAACGATCATGGAAATCTTGTTCTAGTATGCCTGTTGATCGATCTTTACTAATATTTATAACGAATGAAGACGAAATGTTATCATAGCCGCACAACTTGAAATGTATTAAACGTTTCTTTTGTTCATTCGGCAATAGCCATATAAAAATACTATAAAACTGATTTGTAAAGACTACACGATATCTTGTCTCTTCTTTCTTTATATTAAACTTTTGTTTATTTTTCACGTTTGACTTGATAATTGGAAATTCTTTAATATTAGATTGAGACGTTATAATTGGTGGAAAATCACAAACGCCATTTTTATAAATCATTTTAGATGGACATTTTTTCAATTGCCATTTAAACGACTTGGAATCATATTCAAAATATAAACTTTTTAAAGTTGCATTATTTTCTACACGATCCAATTCATCAATTATTTCATTAGAGTACTTTTCAAATCCTAAATACTCGCAATATCTTTTAAATGTCCATACAACTGAAATGTCGTTTGACGGAAAAGCAGAAATGAATTTCTCTCTCAATAATTTCTTTTCATTATCGAAAATAAATTCTTGTAATGGTAGAAATGAATAACGTTTAAAATCATTTGATGTCTGAATAATATTCATTGTATTATTAACGAATGGTTTCTCATCTGAGACATCCTCCCAATGCTTTAGACTGTAATTCCAAAATGTTTTCTCGTCGAGAATATGTAAATTTTTTGTATCCGACTGCCAGATGGCTAAACCTTCTTTATTATATTTAAATTGACGATATTCTTTATGTTTCAGACTGTACAACCATATAATGTCATTCTCACTAAAGCTAACCTCTTTCTGTATCAGCGATAAAACATCATTTAATGTTTGCGGTGGCATAGGTGAGTCATACTTTTTATAGATCAATACAACAACAACAACGACAACAACTATTTCCACAAGAATGTATAAAAGAAAAAGTTTTCTAGTTGGCGGTCTTATACCAATTTCAATAGCCTCACTGGACATATCTTCATCAAAATCAATTATATTTAAACTCATCTTACTCAATTTATTTACACATGTGACTGAATTAAATGAAAATTTTTATATTTCAAGTCTCAATTGATTATAAAAAACTTTTCAAAAATACTCTCTAAATATAAAATATATGGAATCAAAATAATACAATGTACATTTAATGAAATCCATACAAAGTTTGAATCAAAATCATACAAAGTATATTTAATCAAAATAAAATCGGTTTTTTACAAGAAATAAAAATTGTAAGATAAACTGTTGTAAACTAAGATTCTATTCAAACAAATAAATATATTCAGATACGCACGCATCATTACAAAATCTTTGACATTGTGCATTGTGTACACACATCCAATACAAAAAAAAAGATGAGCCTTCCCATTGGACGTAGTTTTGGCCATACAACACAAAGACAATATCAAATTGAATCGGATTTAACATTACATGGCATATTACCACAATATCGTGACAACAATTTGACATGCGTACTCAACGAACCTGAAACAACATACTTTGAAGCTGAATTTAATGCAAAATATCCACAATACAAAAATGGAAAAAACAAGGAAAAAAAAAACACCGAAATAAAAGTTTATCTAATGCTAATGCAAAGATATGCCAATGCTGCTTTGAACGCAAAAAAATTTCAAAATGAAGAATGTAAACATTTGACCGCAAAAGTGTTACAAGAACAAAAACGTTGTATCGATGAAGCCGCCAGTGTAACAAGATACTGCTTAGAATGTGGATTCGTACTAATGGCTAGTAATTAATTTAAAACAAGTGAATTTCTTTGTAAATTGGAAAAATATTAAAGTATTTGTGAGTTTATTCTAATGAAATAAATGTAATGTGAGTTTATTCTAATAAAATAAATGTAATGTGAATTTATTCTAATAAAATAAATGTAATGTGAATTTATTCTAATAAAATAAATGTAATGTGAATTTATTCTAATAAAATAAATGTAATGTGAGTTTATTCTAATAAAATAAATGTAATGTGAGTTTATATTAATACAATTTTATTTTTAATAAATGTAATGTGAATTTATATTAATAAAATTTTTTTTAATAAATGTATTTATATTTTTAAATGAAAAAAAAAAATCTTTTCATAATATCAAAACGATCAAATTCATTGTATTATATTAAAATATTTTCACTTGTGATTTACGTTTATTGAGAAAATAATATAATCGTTGTTTTAAATAATTCATTGTATCACTATCAATAGATATAACTTTATCGACAATTTTACGTAAACTATATGTACCTATTTCAAATTGATTTGGATTAACTTTAAAATCACCTTCTAGTTTTTCAATGTACTGACGATCGGGAAATAGACAATGATCGAAAAATTCATCAAAATCACCAAATATTCCCTTTATGAATTCCTTTACATGTACATCACTTTCACGTAGTAAAATTTTAATTGCAAACCGTATATACTCTATAGTTCTGACATGACGTGGCGAATGTATAGTTAGAATATCTGGAAATAAATCACGATCTTGGTCCGATTCCAATTCACATTGTTTATAGACGGCTAGTTTTTGTTCATTACTAGCATTATCCCATTTATCGTATATATTTGCCGGCGCATGAATGTAATTTGATGTACGAGCCCTCTTTATATTCAAATATGTAAATATATTTTGAACGTTGCGTCTATTTGCTATCCATTTGTACATGTACATTTCAATATCATCTAAATTTTTTTCTGTACCATCTTGAGAGTAAAGAAATCGGCTTAACGTTGCCGACTGACGTAATACTTTCTTTAGATTAATGACATGACGACTTCTATCTAAAAGAAACTGTTGAACTGCAGCCGTCAAAAAACGTTCAGATACTACATCTTTGTCTTTTAGATATTCCATTGATCCGTCCATTCTGACAACGTCATCATCATTATTAAAAACAATCGTGTACGGACGAATATCACAAATTTCAGGAATATCAACATTTGACAGCATCGCAATGTCACCCAACTCTATGAAACACAAATAGATGACATTAAAAATTGTACTGATAATGTAAACACAGGTATCAAGACACCATGAATTCATTCCCATCATAATACCAAGACATTTATTCCAATCTTCCAGCTCGTAATACTTTCGATATTCATTACCGATGCGTTGATAAAATTCAATATCTTCAGATGAACTATTTTCACGAATATCTTCAAAAAACTTGTCACAATCTACACTATTAAATGTCTCTAAAATGACATCTTCATGATCAAATAATAGAGTCTTTAAATTAACATTCATTATTTTATATGGCGTATCATCACTATTATTCATTTTCTCTTTAATGAATGCCAAAAAAGTTCTTAGACGTTCATCTAATTGAGTTTTAGTCAAGGCAATGTCTTCAAGACCACACAATTTCGATAAATGACTTAAATTTATATCGAGTAAATTTTTTAAAATCTCTAATGCTATTGTCCCCACATAACCCTGATCAACATTTGCAAATTGACAATATTGATTTGACGATTTGATATACATAGCATATTTACTAAGACCAGTTAAATGAACATAAACCATATTTGAATTTATTTTAACTTATATACACCACCATCATCTTCTAAATATATCTTGTTTTACACCCATTACAATGAATATTACAATTGATTTAATTTAAGAGAAAAAAAATATTTTTATTAAATGTTTTAAAAAAAATACATTAAAGATATAATTTTTATTAATTAAAATTTAAATATATTAAAAAGCATACTGTTGATAAATCTGTATTTGATGAAAATAATATAAAATCAGGCATCTATTTTATAACATCCAGTCATTTTGTTAAAAGTTATATAAACTGTTGAATAATCAGCATCAACTTTGGCATAGTAACCGACAAACATAAATAATCCATCTAAAGATTTCTTCAAATCTAAAGTTAACTCTTTATTCTTCTCCAAAGTTAATTTAGCACGAACTCCATTCGGTAGTGTAGTTAATTTATCAGACGATGAATAAATATAATTACATACACCCGCCTTAGAAGCCAATTGAAAACTTGGAAATATTTGAAAATTACTTGTGGTTTCATTAAATGATGAACTACCTTCGGGTGAAAGTGTAATTTGTTTAAAATCGAAATCTACTCTATTTGAAGAGCTTCTATTATTTCTTAAAAGAATGCTGGCACGTGTTAAATATTGAAATTCACGCGAATCATATTTTTTTACACATTTATGTGAGATGACTTCTTTATATTTAGTCAACAGTTCATCATCCACAGAATTAGTCAGCAATTTCTGTTGATATTCACAATAAATATCAAAACATTCCGGATGACTATAGTAGAACATGAAACTTTTATCAATATACAATTCTTTATTGATGTGCATAGTCTGGAATCCAAAAGTCAAATGTTTTTTATAATAAACGACATTTTGATCGGGAACAGTTAATATGTTACTAAATTGAAGAATTGCAGATAAATCTTTTTTTTCATATCCTCTACGATACAAAACAGAATCAGTTTCTACTGGCTCCTCAATTCCCATTTGATATAGCCAAACATTGAATGCTATTTCTGGAAACTGTTCATCGTCCACAGATCTCATTTTAATAAACACCCACTCATTAGAAAGCGGCAACATGGTTTCCTTCATACGTTTAATAACATTGACATCTTCAACTGATGAATCGTCATCCTCAAGAGTGCGTTTTAGATTTGCATCTGCTCTCAATTCCAATTTACTAACACGAGTTCTGAAAAAAAAAATTTTTAGTTTAATACAAATATTCAATATTATTCTGTATAAATTTTTAAACCAAAAAAAAAAAATTAAATGCAAATATTTAATAACTTTTAAAAGCAATGCACAAATTTTACAATGTCCTTATTGAATTGTTTAATGAGCCAATATTAATAATATTTGTATCAACATTTAAATTATTCAAATAAAAGATATCAAACTTTGTATTAAAATCATTTAATAGCGTTAACGATTCTATTACAGTATTTGAATATTTAATGTTTTCAATATTGTCCGCAGATAAAATTTTTTCAATATTATTTAAATTTACATAACGAGTCCGCGCGTCTTCAATATTTTCCTTTGCAATTTGCTGATTAATCTTTTTTGTCCAATTTATTTCGTCAATCGGAACAAAATCTAAATTTGAATTGCATATTGCATTCATATATAACTTTGCAATGGCTGATACGTTTGTGCTGGATATTGGTTTTTCATAGACACCATATATTTCAAAAAAATCAAGAATCAATTGTTGATAGTCTCGTGGAAAAGAATTTCCCAATTTATTTTTAACATGCAGAAAATGAGTAAAAAAATTGTTAACAGAAATACTCGTATAAATAGGTACGTACGTTTCCATAATTACTTTATTTTAATATACGTATAGTTTATAAGACTGAATGATACTGATTTAATTGAGTATCAACATCTAACTTATATATGATTTTTCAAAACGAATTAATTATCTCTTGTCGGCACAATAATTTTAACAACGACAATATTATAATAAATAAAAACACAAATACCATTCACGAACACACTCATCCAAATTTAAATAATAATGATAACTGGAGTTTTAATACATTTACAAATACATGTACAAAAAACACGACGCCGACGACGACAAAAACAAAACTCATAAAACATTCTTCTATGCATAAATTATTGAAACAACAACAACAACTACAACAGCCGGAACAAGAAGAACAGCAAAATATTAAATTGAAAAATTATATATCTAAA
This sequence comes from Pegoplata infirma, assembly GCA_963921195.1. Classification (NCBI taxonomy): domain Eukaryota; kingdom Metazoa; phylum Arthropoda; class Insecta; order Diptera; family Anthomyiidae; genus Pegoplata; species Pegoplata infirma. Next base: position 207,159 of record CAWUER010000489.1, read on the forward strand.
ACAACAAAAACTGTACCACCAACACTACCAGAACAACAATCATCATCGTCAAAAACACAAACACCATCACAAACACCACTAGAACAACAATCATCATCGTCAAAAAGACAAACACCATCACAAACACCACTAGAACAACAATCATCATCGTCAAATACACAAACACCATCACAAACACCATCACAAACACTATTAAAGCACCAGTCATCATCGTTAAAAATACCAACACCACCACCAACACTAAAACACCAGTCATCATCGTTAAAAACACCATTACCAATACAGTCAAAACTATTACCAACACAATTAAAAACACTCGAAAAGAAATATGTTCCAATAACATTAAATGCATCAACAAGTGACAAACAACCAATACAAATACAATATAAATCACAAAAAGAGCAACATTTACATAAAACTGAAAAAAACACAATTTCAACAAAAATTGCCACTAATAAATGTATAAATGAAAATGAGACGATTGATGTCAATGCAACTACACCAAAAGAACAAAATGCAAAAATGGAAAATGACTTTAAAAGTAAAATTATTACTAAACAATCATCAGAACGAAAAAAAACAACAACAACAACTAGTAAAATTATTACTAAACAATCATCAGAACGAAAAAAAACAACAACAATTACAAGCACAAATGACAATATGTACACGTGTCCAAAGTGTTTACAACCAATATACGAACAATTCGGTACAAGAATATTATTATTTCATGTGAAATGCGGCATCGAAAGTGTCTACAAATTTATGTTTAAGCAAAAAATATGTGATTTTGATTTCTTTATGACACCGCGAATTATTTCAAAAGTATTTTCTAATGAGCAACTACAAGCCATGAAAAAAGAAGAAATCTTTAAACTTGACTATTATGTACACAGTAATGACAAACAGATTATTATCAAAATTTTAGAATATTTTATATGCAAAACTGACAAGCCAACCTTTAGACAATTGCAAAATTTTACATCTCTGCTTGTATAAAAAAATATAATGTAATAAGTAATAACAAAAGAATTTATTTTTTTTTAACTTTATTTATTAAATTATAAAATAAATTAAAAAACTACATTAAGATACAAAAAAAAAAATTGCATTATTTAAAAATATTATAAATTAAAATTTATTTTTTAATTTTATACCATCTTATCTTTAAATTTTTATACATAAATATATTTCAAGTTTACAATATTATTACGAATTTTATTAATTGGCTAAAAATACACATTTATTATACAATTGTCGATGAAAAACATAAAGAAAAGATTTAACAATATTTTTTATTTTAATCATTTCATCATAATTTATTGAATTGAGTTGAGGATATTTTATTGACGATAAAAAGGAATAACGAGTTACAACATAATGAACAAAAATTTTAATTATAGCATCAGCTTTTATAAAACGAACACTATTTGCACAGTTACATCGCTTTTTCATAACTACATCATTTATTGTTGAACAACCAGAGGCAGCATCGTCACATACAGTCAAATTACAGTTGTCATTGTGAAAAATTGAAATTATTATTGAAGAGTATTCATTTCGATCAGCCTTAAAAAAATCATCAAAACTTTTCTGCATGCAATCATTAAGATCAGTATGATGCGATTGTTGTAATATACTTGAAAGAGTCACTTTATTCGATTCAGGAATTGAACAAACATTTAAATCAAATTCCACAGTCACCAATTGACGTAAAATATCTGTAAATATAGCGGGTAGACCAAAGTTTCCATTAAATATTGAAAGAATTTCTGCATTCAAATGTGACAATATTTTTATCAAGTATTCATTAATTGATTTTGTGAATAGCAAATCATCTTGAAGTAAAACTGTTGATTGACGAAATATTTTCAATTCCTTCATAAATTCCAAAAATCTATACTCGTGTTCAGAAAATTTGCCGATTGTCCGCTCAATAGCATTTATTATATTCAGCAATTCGCCAATACCAAACGATCCTCCTTCCTCGTAAAGATTACGTAGTACAAAATAAGTTTCTTGCAAAATCGTATACATATTATCCTTGAGACTGTTCACAAGTCTTTGTAGCGCAGTTAATATTTTAACAAAGTTTTTCCGTGACAATGGTTTTATGTCACAATATTTCAGAAAAGTAACATGACAATAGTTGAAATTTGTTCGTACAATATTATTGAAACGAGAATGCAATCTGGCCATTTGGTGCTGTTCATCGTGGGTTAAACTTTTAAAGATTTTATTTAGAATTTCTGTAGGCAAATTAACCAAATTCATTGTCGTCCAAACGAAACAGTAAAATTTCTTTACTTTAAATGAGAATTTATATAGGGAATAAATATATTTATATTGTATATATAATATATTTATTTCAATGAGAGAGTATAGTATTTGACGTGTTTGTGTATATTTACAGTACAAAAAATATAAGCGTTCAATTTTATGGATACAAAAACTTGTTTATTACTGCTTGATCACAATTTTCGGACTGAGTTAATAAAATAAAAAACACAATTATTTGTACAAAATCAACTAGCTATTTTGAAAAACTTTAACATAGCTTTTACTAAGACTATTGTTGTTATTGGTACTTGAGATAGTGCTGATACTAGTGGTGTTTTTACTAATATTACTGTTGAAACTTGTATTCTCATTATTATTAATATTGTAAAATTGTTGTATATATTGTTTACTAAAACGTTTATTAATTGCTGCTGATGCCAGATCAAACGGTAACATTCCATAATCAATTTTAGTATGAGAATGTAACTTTAAATATAAATCTGCCAAGCAGAAACGAGACAATCCCAACAATAATGTAGATTTATTTTGTAAATAATGTGCTTTACACACACCACAACCAATTAATTTCTCTACAAAATTTATAAAGTACACTTTTTGATCATTTCCAGACCGTGAATCCAATTTTAGAGCAACAATATGTATCCAATGCCATATATATGGTGCTTCTACTAATTGCCATGCTCCATTTTGTGAATCTTCTGGACGAACGGTTAAAGTTATGAATGGCCATTTGCGATAAGTAAAATTCTTCTCTAAAAACTTGAATATTTTCTCCAACATGAAATTTGTAGTGTCAATTGGTTTTGGATAATTGCTGAAATTTTTATAAAACTCTTTGTGCACTACTAAAATGAAATCATCAAAAACTTGAACAAGTTTCTCAGTATTTGGTAAAATATTTGCTATATCATCTTCATCACCACTACTCAAAAAAACACTTTCGCTCAACTGCAATAGCAGAGCACATGCTTTACCATTGTTTTTTTCTCGCAACAACATTGTTAAGCACACCAATGTTGATATTAAAAAGTCTTCTTTATACATTTGAATCTCTTATTTTACTACTCAATCAAAAAAAAAAATTCAAACAATACAAATTATATACATAAAAATACACTTGCTTTTTATTGTATTTTTATTGTATGTGTGTATGATGCACTTGAACACATGTCTACTAATATTCTCTCCTAACAAAACCTTAATACATTATAGTTTAATACACTTGTAAAACTCAGTATCTTTACTATTCTCTCCTAACAAAAACAAAAAAACGACCAAAACAATTTTTCATCCAAAATGTTTGTCTTTATTAAAATACATTTTTTCATTCTTAATATAAAATACATTTTTTTATTCACATCATATTCTTGATGCATATCAAATGTTACATAATATAAAACATTCAACATTTTTTTTAACATATAATGTACAATTTTTCATTCATATAATACTTTAATATACAAGTTGTTCATTCATATAATATATTGTACAAAACTCTATCCATCTAAAAATTTTAAATAATAAATCTCATACATACATACATACACGTTCATATAAAAAGTAGCTATATATATATATATATATATATGTATGTGTGGATATCTCTATTGTTGTAAAAAGTTGTCATGGTGAGTGAGTTTGTTTATTAAAGAAATTTTTTTTTTTAATTAGTACATTATAATTTATACCAAGTAGAACAAGAATATACCATCAAGATTATACTAGCAAAAGAAACATTGTCTAGAGAAGACTGTTGCAGTTGTGTTGTCTAGCAGCAATAGCAAGGGAATTCTTAACAATACAATTTAAAACAAACGTAGTGAATTCAGGATTACACTTGTAAGCTTCATCGTATTGACGCAGTGACAAATAATGAATAACATCAACGTATTTTTGTAACTCAAGATCACTACAGCATAAGTTCTTGGCAACAATATATCCATATATTAGACGACTTTTATTACTCTTGATCATATTTATTCGTTCATTCTCTTGAGACATTAATAATTGCTTGCCTAAAATATAGGTAAAAAAAAAGATTTTTTTTAATTTTTTTTTTAATAATGAAAAGTGCATTTTCTAATCAAGTACAACAACAACAAGTATTGGAAACAATTAATAATGATCCTACAAATACTTATGATATTAATTTTAATAATAATCCAAATATGTTGACAACATCATCATCAGCAGATCTAATAGCCAACACTTATTCAAATCCTGCTGTATCAAATAATTTGACAATTTTAAATAATGAATTTTCGACGATTATTAATTCTAAAGATAATAATGAATCTGAATTTTATAATAATGTTGATGTTTATGCTGAACTTGATTCATTTGAACATAATTTTGAATCAAATGTGTGCCATCCTGATCAATCTAATGACAATGCGTCTTCAATGATAACAAATGCTGACAATGCGTCTTCAATGATAACAAATGCTGACAACGCAACAAACAATAACGTCAATAGCATGGAAAATTCTACATCCAACACTACAAATGAATTTTCAAATTTACAATCAATCAGAAACTTACGTGATATTGGTAATAATGGTGTTGAATTAAAAGCACCAACTACAGGAATATTTGATTCACTAACTTCCACACAAGATTCTACTCCACCACATAAAGCCATCGGTAAGTAAACTATTTGTAATTAAAAAAAAATTATTTTATTTTAATATTGCTGCAAAAACTTATTTGCTAAACTATTTGTAATTAAAAAAAAATTATTTTATTTTAATATTGCTGCAAAAACTTATTTGCTAAACTATTTGTAATTAAAAAGAAATTATTTTATTTTAATATTGCTGCAAAAACTTATTTGCTAAACTATTTGTAATTAAAAAGAAATTATTTTATTTTAATATTGCTGCAAAAACTTACTTGCAGATTTGAGGGAAAACATTTTGCCAAGAAAAATCTACAACAATGCACTATTATACTATAATTGGGAAGAAAAAATGCCAGTGGATGCAGAATCAGATCTTCAAGTTATAAAAAAAAATATGATTGCTAGACTCTCTCCGCGTACTGCTTACTTTCCGAGAAACAAAACACGACTAATGCCATTTAAATTTCCGATGACATTTAGTATAGGACGTGATAGATTTTGGTCCGTACGAATGTGTCTTTTATTTCGACAATGGGATGATGATAAAAACGATATGATTTACCGTATAAAACTCGCAAAAGGTCAATCTATAGAGCCAATTTTGAAACCCATTGTGAAATCTATTGCATCGACTTCAACATCCGATTCAGAATTAAGAAGACTTGCAACATCAGCATCAACAGCCGATTCAGAACCAAGAGGACTATCATCTTTGGAATCAACAGCCGATTCAGAACCAAGAGGACTATCATCTTTGGAATCAACAGCCAATTCAGAACCAAGAGGAATATCATCTTTGGAATCAACAGCCAATTCAGAACCAAGAGGAATATCATCTTTGGAATCAACAGCCAATTCAGAACCAAGAGGAATATCATCTTTGGAATCAACAGCCAATTCAGAACCAAGAGGAATATCATCTTTGGAATCAACAGCCGATTCAGAACCAAGAGAAATATCATCATTTGAATCAAATGAAAACTACATAATTTTTGAGGAAGAGGCTAATAAAAAATATTTCAGTAAAGCTGATAGAGTGCTACCAAATGATTTAAATTTATTCAAATTAAAAAAGGATGAAATAATTTCAAGTATTGCGCCTGCTACTACATCTCGTCTTCGTTTAGCATGTACCGAATATGTCTTAGACACATTGACAGCACAATACACTGCTCTACAAACTGAATATAAATTACTTAATGGTGAACAGAAAAATTTTGTTGAAAAAATACGCGACAATATTGTTCAAATGTCTGATTGTGAGACTCCATCGGCAAGATTTATTTGGTTGACTGGATATGCTGGCTGTGGAAAGACAACAACAATTAAATGTATTCGAAATATTGGTTATGTTCGTATGCATTATATTGCAATTACACAACGTTTATGTGCAGCCGCCAGAAGAAATTATAATATTGCAACAATGACATTTTGTAAATATCTTATAACTATTTTACAAATGAATCCTAAACAAACAATGATTACTGCCGAAGCTATGACCTATTGCAATTCAAATGTTCTAATAAATCATGAACTTGGCACGCTACTTGCTGAACCATTAAAGGAATATTTTTCGACTACCCCGCGTGTCAGAGAAGACGATTTGAGGCGTGAAGAGATGACAGAAGACAAACCACCACCATACAAAAGACGCAGAGAACAACAAACAGAAAATAACACTCTAAATAATTTAAAAACAAATTCAATTAATATAGATTCTAGTCTTAATAGCAATAGTTCAACAACTCTTGAAAATTCACGTTATGTTAATGTAATTTTCTTGGACGAAATTAGCATGTTTTCTCCTCCACATCTTGAATTATTTATTCGTTCTATAAAATCTGCATCAAAATTGATAAATGAAAAATTTCTAGTTATATTAGCTGGAGATTTTATGCAAATTCCTCCACTATTTACTGCTTCAACTAGCTACAAACAAATTTACGATGAATGTATATTAAAATTTAACTTTGAACAACAACATCGCATAACAGATCTTGAATATTTGAAAGTTGTTCGGCAATTGACTTATTCACAAATTCCAACAGCATATGAATTCTTGAATAGTCTTAAAAAGGTCGTTCCACATGATCGTTTCAATAACAATATTAAATATCAATATCCTTTTGAGTTGAGCTTTCAAACTTATGAGAATTTAAAAAAATCTAAAAATCTATATGAATGGTTGGAAAGTTTTAATGGCAAAATCGATGAGTTTTTTGAAAAGATACTTGATTTTAATATGTTCTCTTTCACAAATCAAGAAATGCATTACAATAATCTCTCATTCTCATTATCAATTCTATCACAATTTATGGATCGTTTTTATTCCAATGATAATATTATATACACAGACACAAACAATTCCAAGAATGACAGCAACCACTACAATGCTCATAATAACAAGGAAAATGAAAGTAATAATATAAATAATAATTCAAACAATGATATTGATATTGATAGTGAAAATATACGCAATATACGCAAATATATACAATTTGTTACATTTAGTCGCAACAAGAAAGAATTTCCAGATACTTTTCCCAGCAATGGCAGTTATGTTATACCAATATTACCTTTATTGAGATTCTTTCCATATAAACTTTTAGGTATGACAACAGAAATGCCAAACAAAAGTATAGTTTATTTAATTGATTGGAATTTAGATAATGAAAAATTTACAATTGTTTATAATCCCGAACAAAAAAGATTCTTCAAAATTCCATTTTCCTCATTCAATATGAACCTTTCACATGATAAACTATTTGGCATACCATTAGAATTGGCCCTCTGTAATACATTTCATTCTTCACAAGGACTTACTCTTACCAACCAAATAGCCGTATCTTTACAAAACATAGACTATCGTGAACTTTTCGTTATTCTGACTAGAATTCGCCAGACAAATCAAATAAAAGCTATTCATTATTGAATATGCATACACTCATGTTACATCTGTTTGTCTTCTTGAAAAAAAACAACTTGAACCAAACCACAAGAACACAACACAAACTATATTATTAATTTTTAAGTTACTCTTTAAAAATTTTTTTTTTTGAAAGCAAACCACAAGAACGCACACAAACCACAATATTAATTTTTAAGTTACTCTTTAAAATAAATTTATAATTTTTCTTTTTCAAATATTTATGTTGTAGTAAATAACAACTAAAAAAAAATGTAAAGATTTATTTATTTGCAAGTTCATAAAATACAATAACATCTGTACTAAACTATCTTTAAAAAAAAAAGAATAAATAACAGCAACATAATAATGATGAATTTTCAAGAACCAGACAAAACCACTATGCCATAGTACACTACATACGTATAGTTTAAATAATGATGATGTTTACACACACAAAATATGCTTAAACAAAAATACTATAAAGTTCAAGCTAAAATCAAAATATTCTATTAGTATTCACACAATTTGCAATCTTAAAAGTCGTGTACTTTTACCTGAACATCACTGTAATATTTGTCGTCGTCGTTGTTGTCGTCGTCATCATTATTGTGCTATTACCAATTGTGTCATATTCACCAATATATAAATATATATTATATACATTTCCATGTAAAAACAAAGTTGTACGACATTCGAAATAGAACGTATCGTCAATAAAAATTAAAAACGTGTACAGCTTTCCGCATAACACACATACACACACACACACATTTACACTTCATTTTCATGTATATATATATATATACAGAAAACAATGTAAATAGAAATAACATCAACTCTGCCGGAACATTAACAATACTTTTATACTCACATACCCATCAACCTCAAATACTGTACAACATTGTTACAATAATAATTGTAAAATCACAGTCCTTTAGTTGGAAAACAACACAACAACAACAACAACAACAAAAACAACTATCACACATATAAACAGCTACACACCACATAAAATATAATTATTTTTACATTTTCTCGTGCACTAGTTCTATACATCACACACGCATTAAATTTACAAATAAACAAAATAATTTAGATAATTCTACTGTAAACGAATAATTTTATTATAAATAAATATTGAAGAAATTATATATTTAATGTGGACACAAATTCTACTATTGTCAAAAATTAAAGAAAAGCTATTATCAAACATTATTTAAATTATACAAAAAAAAAAAAATTCAATAAATACTAAAAAAAAAATACTTTAATCAATAAATAAATTACCATAAAAAAAAATTAAAACAATATAATTAAAAGAAAAAAAAATTATACGTTTTTTATTTGTGTGGTGTAGTCAATATATAATCAAAGTGCATTTAAAATGTTGTCACTGGTTACTCAAACGGGACATATTAATTGTGGCATTTGTGGAAAATTAAATACATGTGCAAATCAACAATCACATTTCAATAATAACCATCATGAATTTAAAAATTTGTGCGCATACTGTTGCCGTACACCAGTTGTTCGTAATAATATTACCCAACGATGGAAACACCCATCCTATATTCATATGGTAAATTGTTGTATTAAAAATAAAATCGACATACTAGCTACTGCTAAACAACAAGACCACCGACAACAGCAACATATTAACGATAAATTTTCTTCTATTTCTACCAAAACTTCTACATCAACCACATCGTCTGCAGCAGCTGTTGCGACAATACCAAAAATATCAACTTCCGACGACCATACAATTAATAATTTAAAATATAAAGACATGTTAAGTGCTAAAAATACTGAAATTCCTAATACAACAACAACAACATCCAATATTTGTACAAAAATAATCAATAACAATAAATGTATGGATTTAAAACAACGATATACAACAATATTTATATACGAAGACAACACACTTAAATATAATAATTGTACTATTGACAGAATTAACGAAAATCAATTATTTAAAGCTCTACACTTGTACGACAATATGATAGCTGGTGTTGAAGAATCAAATCTTAGAAAATTTAATGATCATCGAACGAGTGACGTGAATGTGAAAAATTTCTGGTTAAAATATAATTTTTGTATACCCGACTGGTTGAAACGTAAAGTAATGCACGAATCTGAAAATAATTTTGTACTCAACAATACTCTCAAATATCATATGAATGCAAATATTGATGAAATTTGGGGCCGTGTAGCTGGTATTTTGGATATTGATTTCTTTCATTTGTCAATTTTTAATTGCGTTTTCAATGAATGTACAGAAATTATAAATGAACATCGTGACAAGTGTATTCTATTAAAATATGGCTGTTTGTGTGACAAATTTAATCATACTCATGTTCATTTTATACTTGCTGTACAGCGTGAATATCGTGAATTTATGCAACATATTCTACAAAATGATAATTTCTACTGTCACTATAACAAATACTGTACGTTTCTTGATCAAAAACTTGAAAGTAAAAATTTAACCTTACTACCATACTGGCCAGATCATAATCATATAAATATTTGGGAATTAAAAACACCATTTCAATTGTTTAGTCTAATTGAACACTTGTCAGTTTGGAGAACTTGCATCAATACTGAATTTCCACACATTACTTCAACAAAATCTTTGCCAAAATCATTCAACATTTTAAATCTAGATAAAACATTATCTTCTCACAATATGTTGAATAATCTAATTTCTGAATTCATTGAAAAATATTTACCAAACTATCAGATTGGAAAGAAATATTTTCTATTACGACCGACCACACAATATGTATCGTTGTGGTTTTCGGCAGTGAATACCATCGGTATAGAAGGATTTATGCAGAAATATCTTCAAAAAAGAGACTTAATACAAGTCATAGATAAAGTAACTGCCATTAATAATAATGAAAATGTTGCACGTGTCAATTACCCATACAGACAAGAAGATTACAAATTAAACTCTTTAACAAGAATACCCTTAACAATTCCATTTTGTCAGAAACAGCAGTCACAATTACAACAAGAATACTACAAGCAACCACAATTGCAGAAATTACAATACCAACAAAATGAACAACAACATGAACAACAACAATTTAAACAACTAAATGAAAATGAACATCAAGACTACTACAAGCAACCACAATTGCAGAAATTACATTATCAACAACAAGAACATCAAAACCACTGCAAGCAACCACAATTGCAGAAATTACATTATCAACAACAAGAACATCAAAACCACTGCAAGCAGCCACAATTGCAGAAATTAAATTACCAACAACATGAACATCAAAACCACTTCAAGCAACCACACGACCATCTTCATCAGCACCAGCATGATATTAAACAAAATTACAATACAACAAAACATCAATACAATTGTAAAGTAAATACAAAAAGAGATGCAAGATTAACAACAGTATCAGCATCAGTATCAACATTAACATCAGTATCAGCACCACTAATAACAAATAACCAATTATTTTTAACATATAAATCTTTAGTGAACCATTTACCACATATATTTGTACCATTGCCAGTGAATAAATTTATATACCATGCAAATTGTACAGATGAAAAAACATATACTAATCTCGACCAAACACGTTTTCTTTATTTGGGTAATAATAAATACATATTTACATCACAATCACGAATTAATTGCTGCAGTTGCATTGAAAAAGAACTTTTACCTGTTGCACTCTCCAGTTGTGTATACAATTTAAGTGAAAGCCAAAGCAAACTTTTCCAAACATGTGAAAATTTTAACATTACAATAAATTTACAACGCGAAAAGATTAATGAATTTGAATTTCATCTTTCAAGTGTAAAAAAAGAGTTATCTCTTGTAAAAAAAAAATTATGTAATAGTGAAGATGAAATTGCTTTTTTTTCTAAATTAACGACAACTTTTAACAAAAATTCAATTTCTGCTACGCCAATTATAAACGAAACTCAACCTCAACAACATTCCAATGATACTATGAAATTACAACTTTCATCAGCCCAAAACTGTCAACATTCAACGCATAATTATTGTCAAAATTATTACGACCACCACCAACAACAACAACACGAACACCAACAACAACAACACGAACACCAACAACAACAACACGAACACCAACAACAACAACAACAACATCATTCAAGTCAAGCATATTTTTTTAAACAGCCTCAACACTTGTGTCAATCACATTTTTTAGAACAGCAACTGAAAGAACAACAACAACAAATAAATTTAGAAAATGAAAACTTATATACTACAAATACAGAAAATATTATTAGAGAAATGGAAAATTCAATTTTACAAGATAACTAACTTTATACGTATATACATGTTTTGTTCATTTCTAGTAAACACTCAACTATTTATAAATATATACAAATATGTCGTACAGGAAACATCAAAATTTCGATATTGTATACACTATTAAATTTAACCACACATTCTCTAAATTTAACTACATGTATGTACATATGTATAGAAATCAGACAATTTTAAATCGTCAATATTACTGAATAGTACAGTCAATGGTACTTTTACACACAAACACACTCACACACAATAACATTAATATTATTGTACACATGTACATACATATATAATTAAAAAACACTATAAATTTCTGTTGTGTATTTGAATTTAGAGTCAATTTATAAAAACCATTCGAAAGTACAAGTTGTATTGAGGAAAATTGTTGTGTTTAAAAAAAACCAACTGTTTAACTATCAATTATATCTAAAAAAATATATATTTATATACATTTATTTATATATACATACAAAAACGTTTTAAATGTCAGAATCAACAGAATGCTTATCAACGTCATCTTCAGCACATGTACCACCATCATCACCATCATTGTTATCGAAAAAAATCATGTCTTCGACATATGACTGTTCAAAAAAATGTGTCAGTACATTATATTTTCGTTATAAAACTGCTACTGGACAAATAAAATATTACCCTGAAGATGTACTTTTAACTTTACCCCACAATCTGTTTGAAATTTTTAAAACTTATTACGATTGTACAACAACACCGCCAAAACTACCAAAATCACTTAATTTGCAACCGTCAACATCATCATATCTACAACCGTCAACAACATTTTATTCACAACCGTCAACATCATCATTTTCACAACCTTCAACAGCTTCAACTCTACCAGAAGTATCAAATGACAATTACACCTTATGCGATTCTTCTACCACACAAATCTACTCTAATAAAGACAACAACAGTGCAATGAAAGTACTTAATAATGACAATTTAATATATTCTGAATTTACGACCACAGCTACTGTTGCTACATCGGCTACGAAGAAAAGAAAAATTGAAAAAGAAACAACGTTCACGTCAACAGAAATTTCAATAGAGTTTCATGCAAAACTTATATGGGATACATATGATTTTAGCTACCCCGAATGGATTTTCAACTTGATGAATGAATTTAGCGGTGACAATATAATTAATAATAAACTCGAATATCACAAAAATACAAATATTGATGAAATCTGGGCAAAAATTTATGGTACATTCAAATTAACATTTTTACACATTAGTGTCTATTTATGCACTTTAGAACACGTTATTGATGTAATTTCAAGAAATAGAAAATATTGTCTTTTATTGAGATATGCATCCTTGTGTAATAAACATCATCAAAAACACGTTCATTATATATTAGCCATAAAAAATACACATGTTCAGTATATACGTAATGAACTTGTACACACTACATGCACATACTACCATGAAAAAAATCGATTGACAGAAAATATCGCTGTTTCTTTAGCTACTTCAATCCATACAAATGATTATACTACATTTCCAAATTTTAATCAATTTAAATGGCCTCATCATGATCATTTGAAAATAAAAGAAATCACATCTGCCATGAATCTGTTCAGCACTATTGCATACATTTCTCAACCTTCAACAAATTCTCTAATACCTATTCATTGTCAAGATCGTCATAGTAATATGGACAACATGCATTATAATACCAAAGAATATCTTTTGCATCAATGCGGCGACAATTTTCAACAGTCTTCAGAACATTACGATAATTTGCAAAATACAAAACTTAATACACATCATAAAGAACAGAATAACTTTAATTTATCAACTACTGAACAATACAACAATAATATACATAATAAAGAACAGAATGTCCTAAATTTAACAACTACTGAACCATATAATAATGTACAGCATAAAGAACAGAATATCTTAAATTTAGCAACTACTGAACAACACAATACGTTACATATAACTAATACTGAACAACATGACAATATAACTAATACTGAACAACACAATACATTACATATAACTAATACTGAACAACATGACAATATCACAAATACTGAACAACACAATACATTACATATAACTAATACTGAACAACATGACAATATCACAAATACTGAAAAATATGACAATTTTCATATACATAAAACTGAACAACTTGACAATATTCATATAAATAAAACTGACCAATTAATTTCAAAACACAAAAGTAATCAATTAAACAAAAAAATTAAAAATTTCTTGAAAAAATACTCTGCAGACTTATCCTATCGTGGCCATCATTTCATTACATTTCGAACGACACCTCAATTTTCAATGATGTGGTTTGCTGCTGTTAGTCATGTCGGTCTTGAAGGTTATGTAAACTATTTCATGCAAAATCAAAATCTTTTACCAATCTTTGACAATGTCGTCTCTATTTCTAATACTTGTTACATAACCTATGAAAATCTATTAAAATTTCTACCGTGTGCTAAAATACCACTACCGTTAAACAAATACATACATCACTCTGAATGCATTGATAATTTTCAACGTTCACAACCCGACTATCAACGTTTCATATATGTGGGAAAAAATCGTTACATTTTTCTATCACAATCCGACACTGAATGTTGCGATTCCCTTGCGAAAGATCTACTGCTGTTACCGTTAAAAAATCTAATATATACTTTAACGCCAAAACAACAAAGTACATATGAACCGTATCGATACTGGATACTACCGCTTAAACAGAAAATGAATTTTTTTAAAGATGAAATTTTTAAATTGAAACGATCGCTTATACATAAATAATTTTCTTTTTTTAATCAACTTTTTATTAAATATCTATATGTTTTCATATGTTTTTATTAATATCTATATAAATCTATTGAGCTTGTTTAAATAAATAAAATACATTTAAAAAGTATGCTTGTGTTTCATTTTTTCTACACGCAATGGTCTACATTCAACTCATTAAAAACTTATCAATTTTAGAGAAGAGAAATGTTAAATATTTTAAATTTACATTTTTTTTTTGATTCATAAAAAACATTTTAACTAACCTAACTGGTAAAATATCTGCTATGGAAGATGAACAACATATCGACAATAGTTAATTTTGCACAAGATGTCGCTGGTTAAGAACAAAATAAAAGTAAAGCACACTGGACAAACCATAACAGACGATTATATTCTAAAAACCATACAGACGATCTTGAGTCGTGAGTTGCGCACATAAACTAGTCAAAGAGAATAATAATTTACTGCCTCATTCTTAAAGTCGAAAAGTGTTTTTTTTATTTTACATTTACATTCTTACTATCATTTAGAACTTACGAAAATATCATTTTTATATTTTATTAATAAAGAAAACTTTTAAATAATAAAGTTATTTTTTTATTTTAAATTTACAGTTTTAATTCTTTACAAATTTTCTGTTTCAATAGGTAACAAAACAATTATTCATCGAAATGAAATTTTATTTTTAAATCCTTTTATACGTACACACACACACACACACATATACATACTCACATAATAGATAGACACGCACACAAGTAGAGCATGACATAGAATATCGACATTATTTGTATCCATAAATTGTTGTAGTAAATTGTTTAAAATGTATAGAGAGATATCTAAAGTTATGCAAAAATTAACTGATATAAAAATTCAAATAAAAATATACAAACAGTTCAACCAATCCAATCATACCAATACAATAACAATAAATTTTTAAATACATACTATTTATTTTGTAGGTATTCGAATTCACATACACTGTCAATTCACATGCATTCTAGTTCTCAGTTGAATAAAAAACTACCCTTAAAAGTATAAAATTAAAGTTGATAGCGCAATATGTGCCATTAGCTTTTATCAAGTTGTTAACTACAAACATGTTATCGAAAATAATTCGTAATGGTTCCGTGATTTGTTTTGCTTGCAATTGTACAATTCCCTGTGCCATGCAAGAAATGCACATTAATACACTTCATCCCGAATATATAAATTGGTGTTTATTTTGCGGAAAATTTCCAGTCAAAAAAATTGTAAAAATCTGGAATAAAGAATCTAGAGATCATATGGTGCAATGTTGCAAAACTGTAAAAATTAATAAATGTGTCTCACCAACTACAACATTAATAAATAAAACGCCGTCATCTCAATCAAGTGAATCTCCTAGTGTGTCATTCGACGAAAAGCAACTAAATAAAGTGTCTTCTAATATGAAAAAAGATATAATTGATTTGACGACTACAGCAGTTGATGTACGAAATAAAAGTTCAAGTTTTAATCTTTCAAAAGATGATTTTAATAATAGCAATGATTCAATTGATTTTAAATCTTCAACTATATCTAATTACTCCATCATCTCAAATTGTTCTTCCATTGAGCAGCAAGAAGAAGAAAAATTGAACAGTGAAAAGCAACAAGAAAAAGAAGAAATGAATAGTGAAAAGCAACAAGAAGAAGAAAATTTGAACACTGAAAAGCAAGAAGAAGAAGAAGAAAATTTGAACACTGAAAAGCAACAAGAAGAAGAAGAAGAAAAATTGAACAGTGAAAAGCAACAAGAAGAAAAAGAATTGAACACTGAAAAAAGACTTATACCAATTTCAGAATTAAAACGTCAAATAAATGAAAATATTTTATCAAACTCACAGCATAATGAAAATATAAAAACAAATTTACCATTATCATCACCACCACCCATTTCTTTACTACAATCACAACAACATGAAGAAAAGCAATTTTTTAAAAACTTGGAATTAAATATTCCATCAACATCATCACCACCCCTCAATCAATGTAATACTTCATATGAAAAATCTTTTCAAGATACTAAAGCAATAGCAGCATCAACATCTACATCATCAACTATCATTTGCAATAATATAAATGTAACAGATTCATCTGTCAACGATATATCTACTGAAAATATGTTTTGTAATGATGGAAATTTATTGTATACTAACGACACTAATAATATAATTGATAATAAAAATTGTAAAGATAAAAGAATTTGTACAGATTTAACAAACATTGATGCAAATCAAAATCATATTGACATTAATTTAATTGCCAAAGATATTAGTGTATTAAATCAAAGTAATGATGATAATTTTAACAAGATAATAGTAGAAAAGCAAATTTACAATTATAATAATCCTAATGGTATTGAAAATAGTAATTGCTATCAAAATAGTAATAATACTACAACCGCAATCTACATAAATAATACAAATGCAGAATTGAATATATACTCAAATAATATAGAATCTAATAGAAATATAAATAATATTGATTCTAATCTGAATATAATTACAAATAATATGGAATCTGCTATAAATACGACTAATACAGATTCTAGCCTAAGTATATTTACAAATAATATGGAATCTGCTAAAAATACAAATAATATTAATTCCGGCCTCAACATATTTACAAATAATATGGAAACTGCTAAAAATGCAAATAATATTAATTACGGCCTCAACATATTTACAAATAATATGGAAACTGCTAAAAATGCAAATAATTTTAATTACGGGCAGAATTTAATTTCAAATAATATGGAAACTGCTAAAAATACAAATAATATTAATTCCGGGCAGAATTTAATTTCAAATAATATGGAACTTGAAGTAGAATTAGAAAATATTTTAAATGGGACTGAACTTCAAAGAAAGCTGAAAATGAATTGTGATTTTGTCGAAGATCAATTTGTCAAAAGTATTTGGAATAGTTTTAATTTTACACCACCGGCATGGTTACAAAAAGATATTGATAATTTAGAAAATCAATTGGAATTTCATAAAAACGCCAATATTGACAACATATGGCCACAATTGTTCGATCTACATAAATACAACTTTTTTAATCTAACTGTATATTATTGTATTTTACAAGACTTTATTGATTTCCTAGAAGCAAATCGAAATAATTGTACTCTACTTGAATATGGTTGCATATGTGATAAATATCACTGTAAACATGTTCACTTGATATTGATTACGAAAAAAAACTTTAAAATAATTATTGAAAACGAAAAATTTTCTTGCAAAATTAAAGAAGAACGTAAACAATTACAACGCCGAATTAAATTATACAACTTAAGTGTTGATCCAGCATGGCCAGTGCATAAACATTTTATAACGTTGGAAATTTTCACAAATCTTCATCTATATCAATCTATTTACAATTGTTCAACTCATCTAAAAAATATCAAAAATACCACTACTACAATTAATAATATTCATACTGCTACAGATGCTACTTGTACAATTAATCATATTAATAATTCTACAATATATACTGCAACTAATACTTTTGATGTTAAAAATAATTTAAAAAATTTCGAAAACTTGAACAAATTTAAAATCAATTCTACTGTTAATACAAATGAAAACATTTCGTACAATGAAAACCTAAACAGAAATACAAATGAAAATATTTCGTATAATGAAAACTTGCTGCAATGTATGCAACTGCAGAATGATACTTTTAGTAATCTAAATAAAGAACCGAAATTAATTCAATCTACAAATTCAAACAATATTAGTGTACACAATTCACAACTATATCAACAATTTGAAAGTTTCATAAAAAAAACATCATTAGACTTGAACTATGCGGGATCACGATATTATGTATTTAGACCAGTTACAAAAAATGCCATTTTATGGTTTTCGACACTTGGTAGAGATGGAATACAAAGTTATGTACAAGAAGTCGCTTCACAACTAAATCTTGCATCATTTAATGAACAAATATTTCTCAACAATACAAAACTATGTCTGACTGTAAAGCAATTAATGACTTATTTTAGTCCAGCATATCTGCCTCTAAAAAATTCCAAATTTATTCATTACTGTGATCAACAACAATCATTAAGAACATCAACGCCTCTTTTGACCACCTCTCTGCCATCAATATCATCAACGAATAATGAAAATAATTCAACATTTTATAATTATAAAGATGAAAATGCACATTATCCATCTATTGAATTTAACAAATTTATTAATATAACATCTGAAAAAAAGTTATTTGTATCGAAAACTCAATGTTGTCCAAAATATCTTGCACCAGATCCACAACAATTTTACTTTTTGTCACCAAAGCAAATTCATGACTACAATACATATAAAGTATGGAGTATGCCATTAAAACGAAAATTAAAAGCTACCGAAAATGAATTGGAATTTACTAAGCGAAAACTGCAAAATACAATAGAACAATTAAACCTTTACAAATATAATTCTATATTGTTTCAACAGCCACAAACACATTTATTTCACGAATTCCAACAACAGCAGTCAGTTTTAAGAACTTTTGAAAATGTATAAATCAAAAACCACAACTAGTATTAATATCTCTTTATGTAATTCATAACCAGTATTCTATGCAAAATGTTATTGTATTATATTATTAAAAAATAAAAATTTTATTCTTTTAATTGTATACATTTATAGTACAAGTTTATTTTATTTTCAAACTTTAGATTTGTTTTTGTGTCAAACTTTAGATTAGTTTTTGTGTCAAACTTTAGATTTGTTTTTGTGTCAAACTTTAGATTTGTTTTTGTGTCAAACTTTAGATTTGTTTTTGTGTCAAACTTTAGATCTATTTTCTTTTCATGCTACAAATTCAAGATGACTATTTTTTTATTTGATAATCACCCGACTATCAATTCAATAAATAGGCCCAATAAATGTTTCCATTAAATACTTGCCAGACAGACAACATCATTCAATTAAACAACAAAAGTTACATTATAAACTCGTATAATAATATATTTCCTTCTTTATTATTTGATCGATTACATGACTTAATTTTCGTATATTAAAATTTAAAGTGTTACTTATTATTGTTGAATCTGAAAAAAATACATCTTTTAATGACGTATCTTTAAAGTTTTCTTCCAAATAGTTTTTTATGGTTTGAACGATATTTTCAAGTTCACTGGAATTTGGTACATTTGTCCAACATTTAAAAAGATGCATATCTTTCATTTTAAACTTGTTATATTCAATTTGCCAGTATTTCTTGTCACAACATATGATATGCCAATGATTTTCATTCTCATTTGAAATTATTAAACCTAGATTATTAAAAAAAAGTATTTTATTGATTTGCTTTATAAAAATTTGACAAGTAAAAGAAAATAGAAAAGATTTAAAAACATACCTACTTTAAGATTGAAATGAATTTTACACTTTTGATACCTCAAGTTTTGTAATTTATTTTCTAATTGCAAGTTTTGTTGTTGAAATTTTTGCAATAACTTGTAGGTTTCTTCTAGTTGCCGATCTTTATCATCATTCATAATTTTAAAATTTTCAATTGTATCATCACGTTTTTGAATAACTTGTTTCAGTTGAGTTATTATAATATTTTGATGATGTTCATTTGTCTTGTACAGATCAATTAACGATGTATACAGATTAAACAATTGCTCGACAGATTGTGCCGTTTTAGTTGTACTTTCAAAGTTACTATGACCGTTCTCTAGAATATCCATTTTATGTATGAGAAATAACTGTAGCATTCAATGTTTTAAATATATATATATATATATATCTATTTGTGCACACACATATGCATACGCGCACTCACACAAACATTTAAATATACAAAAGAACTACAAAACATTTAATAGCAGTATGCAAATCTAAAAATTTAATTGCGAGACTTGTGTTTATATTTCTTTAAATATATTTGTGTGTAAAACTAAATTTGAAATTCTAGACATATATAAACTAACACCATTCTTTTTTATAAAACTGTTTTTTATTATTGTTGCAATTGACATTTTTTATACACTACAAAAAATATCTTTTAAATGTAAAAAATTGAAAAAATACATAATCATTAAAATGTCTTCTTAATTGGAATAAAATTTTTTTTAGCATCTAGAACAATTTTATTTAATATAGAAATTAATTTTTCTGTTGTAAAGGACATATCATTACTGTGAACAATGTTGTCTGTTACATCAAGATTTTGCACTGAATGATAACTTAATTCTTCCAAGTAGTATTTGAGTGCATCATCAATGTCAGTAAGAGTATCAGGAATATCAGACCAAAACTTTAATAGCACATTATTTTCTGAGGTTTGCAATAATTTTTCATTCCACTCATTATGTGTACAATATAATAATCTCCATTCATCATTGGATATTGTGTCAGTTTCAGTAAACAAACCTATAATTATACAATATTATTGCACATTAAAATAAAAAAATTTACATTTATGAAAACGAAAAAAAATTACATTTATTAGAACGAAAAAAATTTACATACCTAATGTATATTTAGTTGAAGATTTTGAATTTTTGTTAAATTGTAAGGAACTTTTTGTATAATTTCTTATTTGATGTTTAATTGTAGATGGTTGTGTATTGAAAGCTTGTAAATTTGCACTCATTGGTAAAAACTTATTTTCCGAATTTTTTAAATTTAACAAATTTATATATTTCTGCAAATTATCAATTTCTTCTTGTGGTCTGAAATTTATTTGTTGTTGTTGTTGTTGGTGTTGTTGTTGCTGTCTATGATGTTGTTCTTCAATATGTAGTCTATGTTTAAAAATGGCAATATTTAATATAGTAAATTGTTTCATAAAATTTTCCATATTTATATTATATTGTACGACGTTCTCAACTCTTCCAATAGTAATGATTTTTTTAATAATCTACATCATGGTTTTAAACTGTCTGAGTTTTATTAGTTCAAACACACTTTATTTATATGGCTGTATATGTGTAATTTCATATATAATTTAAATCTCTCATACACATAGCATGAAGCACGTGTAGTTATACTATAATAACAAGCAACAACTCAATTGGTGATTCACTTGATGTTGGTTTTAAAAAAATGTAAATAATATAGATATAAACATGTTAAGCACCAATTTTTTTCCTCAACTAATAATTAAAATAAATTGAAGCAAGTAAACATAAATCAAATTTATGAAGTTTATTGTTCTTTATGCTAAAATATATGTAAATTGCATATTTTTTTGTTACTTTTACCAAACAAAAATCGTTTTGAAAAATTTAAATCTGGTAATTACATATATAATAAAATACAACAAATATATTACACACAATCATCTATAGACACATACATATGCGAATCCTATGGTACACACTACTATAAATAAATACACGCTTTTACAATTTTTTCAAGCCAGTAGTTGTTTCAATTCAATCAGTAGTAGTTATATTACTAGCATCCAACAACTTTACTATTAAAATAATCATAAATTTAATATAAATGCATATAAAAATACCAATTACAGTAACATTTCTAATGCACAGTAAAATACAATTAAAAAAATCACCATCTATTTGAATACAAAAAAATATTAGTGCAATCATTAGCTAATTGTAATCGATGAAACTGAGTATAAAATACAAGTACAACCACCAACTACTTGCATTCGATGAAATTTAGTATAGAATAAAAGTACAATTGTCAGCTTGAAATAAAATAAACGTACAACCACCAACTACTTGCATTCGATGAAATTTAGTATAGAATAAAAGTACAATTGTCAGCTTGAAATAAAATAAACGTACAACAAGCAGCTACTTGCATTCGATGAAATTTGTCAGTCAGTTTGAATAAAAAAAAAAAAATTACAACCACCAGCTAGTATTTGTATTAAAATTCAATAACAATAAAAGACAAAGTAAATTTCTTTCGTATAATATGACAAATGCACGTATTGTCTTGGTGGCTACCGTTTCAAAGAATAATATAATTGGTATTGATAACGATATGCCGTGGTCATGTGGAAGTGAACGTCATTTTTTTTCACAAATCACAAAAAATAAATTGGAATTTGTCTGCGACGAACGTCTACAGTATCATATTCAGCCGCATTCACCTGCTCCCTTGATAGCACCACCTGTCGTCATCATGGGAAGAAATAATTTTGAAAAACGATTAGCTTGTAATATTTTACCACATCGTAAAAATATTGTCGTCTCAAAAACTCTAGCTAATCGTAAAGATGGACAGCGACAACATTACGACGGTATGAACACAAATACAATGCACTTTACTGAGTCTTTAGTTGAAGCTATAAAAATTGCTTCTACAACATCCTTGAACATATTTATTATTGGAGGCTATCAACTATTCAAAGAGTGCCTAGATAATGCTTTATGTACAGAAATTGTAATTTTGCGCCTTAATTTCGATGCACCACTCTACAAATACATAGTTGAGGATCAAACAATTTTCAGTTTTCCAGCCATCGATAACGACATCTATGCATACATCTCTACAATTAAATTTAATTCAGAATTTAATATAGACTTTTATCAATTGAGCATTGAAGCTTGCGTTGCATCTATACATTTAAAGAAACAAGCTATCAACGCTGCTAAACGTGTTCTAAAATTTTAAGTTTTATGAAAAATATTTACATATCATCTACTACTCCTACTCATTTAACTCTATACTTTTGCATAAACTTGTACTTTTTTGCAGTTATAATATTGTGACTAGCCCCAAAAAAAATACCAATCATACTCGTACACAGAGCACTTTATAACAAACAAATGAATACATTATTAAAAAACTAAAAAAAATATTATATTATATTAATTTACATTTTCAAATAATGTACATTTTTTCGTCTAAATAAATATATTGTGGTATTTTTTTTATTTTAATGCACAAGGTTTCGTTTTACTGTCGTCAAAGAATAAAAGGGAGTATGTGTTTGTTTTTGTACGGATGAGTAAATGTAAAAGTTTTTGTATATGTGCTATGAAGAAACAAATGAGTGATCTATATGTATATATACATAAACACATACTGTATATATTTAAAGCAATACTTTAAAGCTGGATCAGCAAAATATTTAACAGAGTCATTCGGGTGTTTAAGTATGTGTAAATTATAATATCTATATATATTTAACAAACAATCACAACACATGTCAGTCACAATTAGACATCCAGTCATTTGTCAGCTGGAAGAGATATTCTTTAGTGGCATATTGTACAATTTTCATCCCGTTTTCAATATTCACAACTACATGTCAACAGAAAAATCATCTAAAATGTCAACAGAAAAATCATCTGAAATACCAGTAGAACAATCATTTCTAATACCACCAATAGAAAATTCATTTAAAAATACAGTGGAAAAAAAATCATATAATCTAAATAATAATAATCATGACATCTATATATTCATGGATGAACAGAACAATCCCTGGTTCAAGGCAAAAGAAATCGCAACCATTCTAGAGTATGCAAATTCATCAAAATCATATGCACACATTGACGTTAACGATAAAATTGAATGGAACAAGTTAAGCCCGAATTGGACCCAACATGAAATTCCACTAAATTGGCACCCTAAAACTGTATTTATTAACGAAAGTGGTTTATATCAACTCATGTTGCGTTCAAAAAAGAAACAAGCAATAGAATTCCGTCATTGGGTTACTCGTGATATATTACCATCCATACGAAAAAAAGGAGCTTATGTTCTAGCAAATATAAATGAAAATCAAATGATTGAATTGAAAAAAACTCTTCAAATCAAAGAAACCCAAAATGCTGAATTGACTACAGCTCTGCAAATTAAAGAAGGTCAAGTCGGTCTGCTCGTCTCAAATATTTCTGAATTAATTGTACAGTATAGAGAGATTTGCCAGAAAAATGAACAATTGTTTATGAAAATTTTCGACATGAAAGATAAAATTGCAGTTATGCCTGAGCACAATAATGTCAAACACATTTTACGTGTACTTCAGAATAAAAATAATCCAAACAGTTATAAATTTATTCGAACACAAAAAAGAAATTTAGCAAAAGCGATGAAAAGACTAAATAATAGCTATGAGAGTCGTCTTGAAAAAGAAAATGTCCCGAATGCAGTCAACATTTTAAATAGTGTTAAAGAAGTATTACGTGTTCAACAAGAAGACTATGTAGCAAAACATAATAATATTAATACAGCATGTAACTTAATTGAAATTGTCAATAATTTAATATAACTATAGATTTTAATTTACAACTCTTTCAAAACTTTTCCAACTTCATACACAAAATAAATACAATAAAGAAATGATTTATCATATATGACTTTTTATTTTCTTATTTTTAATTTATTCAGTAAAAATATATTTATTAAAGAATGCATTCACTGAATTGACATCATTCTATAATTGAATGTGTTCAGTTCAACCAACAATATGATTTCGTTTCCTTGTTCTGATAAAAAAAAACCAACAATAAAAAATTGGCAGCATCTAACCAAAGCTATTCCCAATGAAAAAGGAACTTTTTATGGTATTTTATGCGGAGAAATAAATAATTTTGTTGTCATTGAATATCGCAGAAATATTACACAAAAATATATTGAAAACTATTCTGATGAGGATGCTTTTGGAAATTGGATGATTGAAAATAAATGGACTAATAATACGTTTATGGTTAAAACTCCAAATAATGGATTACATTTATATTTCAAGTATCGTAATGATCTAAAGACTGGTAATATACCACCGTTCAAAAATAAGCTCGGTCAAAAGATCAAGTTGAAGATTTTATCAAATGCGAATTTTGTTATGGGCTATAATTCACCGGGTTACACAATTTTAGAAGGTTCTGTAGATAAACTTGCCGAAATTCCTACCTGGTTATTGGAGAAATGTAAAACAAGCTGCAATTCTGATTTTCTGGCCGTTGGGAATTGTAAAAATTACTGTTTAAAGACAAAAACTTGCTGTTCAACTGCTTTAAATTTTTATTAAGCTCAGTATTAAATAATGTATAATTTTCCTAATAATTTTTTTTTTAATTTACATATAATAAAATTTCTAAACAGCACTTTTAAATTTGACTAAATAAACTAAATTCAAAAATGAATTGACTTTTTTAAAATGCATTTGGTATTTATGGTAAAATTTATGGTATAAAAGAAAAAGATGCACTTAGTCTTTACGTTGAGCGAACGTTTACATACATCATAAAAAAATATGATAACATTTCCTTGTTATAATAAAAACAGCCGGCCATTAAAGATTGAAATTTTAACTGGATCAATTCAATACTATCCAAATACACCGTATAGTTTTTATGCGATAAACGAAATAATTTAATTATTGTCGATTGTATTGTAGTTGATGTTAAATTAACAAAAAGTAGTTATGATACTACTATACTACTATTACTACTGCTCCTACTAACAACACCAATAATAAAAACATTTCTTATAGGATAGTATGTAAAGTATAAAGTTTTTTAATGATTGAATGATTGTAAGTTGCAGGTTGCTAATAAAAATGCACAGATAACACTTTAATGTTACAAATGCCAAGTAAAAGGACGCAATTGTATTTATTTTCAAACTTGTACAATATATTTGCTTGCTAAATTTTCAAGTACTTCTTTAGCTCAGAGATAAAGCGTTGGTCTTGTAAACCGAAGGTCGTGAGTTCAACCCTCACAGGAAACTATATTCTTTATAAATTTTTAAACATACCATATTGTTTTTTTATTTTATACGAAATAAAGTTTGGTCGACGACTATCATTGTTATAATTCTCATTCGGGTTATTAAAAAAAATTATTAAAGTGAATTAAGAAATTGAAATTTAATGAATTTAAAATCTTTCGGCTTGAAAAAAAAGTAAGTTTTTAAAAGTAAAATCATTATGACGTCATGAAAAATTTTCTATTAAGTTTAAAGTTTAAAGCTTAAAATTTTAATATTTAATTATTTAATTTTAAATATTTTTTCTTAATTTAGTCTTTCGCATAAGCCTTCCGCTGAGACGATTAGTCTTTTCTACTGTATAAGAAAGCCTAACGTCCAGGGCCGAAAATGGTAAACGTTAGACCTCAACAGCGAAATATTTATTGACTTCGTATTGACGTCGCAACTTCGTAAACGGCTTCGTGTATTTTACGAACACATTATTTTACAAAATAATTTTTGCATACCTTTCTATAGTTTTTATAAATTGCTGAAAAAATTAAGAGCAACATATGCATAACTTGTAAATTTTTACAATATTCGCAGTACAATTTGGAAGAAGTTTTTTTTTAAATATGATTCTAATATGCCAAACTTAAAAAAATATGACGTCATGATTTTATATGAATTTCAGTTTGGTCGACGACTATCATTGTTATAATTCTCATTCGAGTTATTAAAAAAAATTATTAAAGTGAATTAAGAAATTGAAAATTTAATGAATTTAAAATCTTTCGGCTTGAGAAAATAATTTCTAAAATTTTTGAATGTAAAATCATAATGACGTCATGCTACTAAAAAAATTTATATTTAAATTTAAAGTTTAAAGCTTAAAGTTTTAATATTTAAATTTTTAAATTTAATTATTTTTTCTTAATTTAGTCTTTCGCATAAGCCTTCCGCTGAGACGATTAGTCTTTTCTACTGTATAAGAAAGACTAACGTCCAGGGCCGAAAATGGAAAACGTTAGACCTCGACAGCGAAATATTTAACGACTTCGTATTAACGTCGCAACTTCGTAATTGCCTTCGGGTATTTTACGAACACATTATTTTACAAAATAATTTTTGCATACCTTCCTATAGTTTTTATGAAATGCAAAAAATTACAAGGCGATGTTTGCATAACTTGTTAATATTTACAATATTCCCAGTACATTTTTAGAGAAGATTTATTTTAGATTCTAAAAAATAATTTTTAAAGTTTTCAATAGTTTAAAGAAAAAAATTGTAAATTTTCTATATTTAACATATTTTGCTTTGAGAAATTAATTCTGTAAAAGGTTAAAGCTAAAAAATAAATGACGTCATAATTTTATATGAATTTAAGTTTGGTCGACGACTATCATTGTTATAATTCTCATTCGAGTTATTAAAAAAAATTATTAAAGTGAATTAAGAAATTGAAAATTTAATGAAATTAAAATCTTTCGGCTTGAAAAAATAATTTAAAGTTTTTAAAAGTAAAATCATTATGACGTCATGGCAAATTTTCTATTAAGTTTAAAGTTTTAAACTTAAAATTTTAATATTTAATTATTTAATTTTAAATATTTTTTCTTATTTTAGTCTTTCGCATAAGCCTTCCGCTGAGACGATTAGTCTTTTCTACTGTATAAGAAAGACTAACGTCCAGGGCCGAAAATGGAAAACGTTAGACCGCAGCAGCAAAATATTTAACAACTTCGTATTGACGTCGCAACTTCGTAATTGCCTTCGGTTATTTCACGACCGTCGTATTGCATTAAATATATAAGTGCGAGTGAGAAAAAAGTTTTAAAAATAAAAAACATATTGAAAAAAATTCTGGACGTGGAATCGGAATTGGATCTAAATATTGTTTAAATTCAAATTTAATTCATATTTGGCGCTATATATTTAAAATAATATTTTTTAATTTATTGAAAGGTGTAGAAATATTAAATAAAACGTTTTTTTGTGTTTTAATAGTGTGAATATGTATAAAATAAATTTGCATACCTTCCTAAAGTTTTTATAAAATGGAAAAAAATACAAGGCGATATTTGCATAACTTGTTAATATTTACAATATTCACAGTACATTTTTAAAGAAGATTTATTTTAGATTCTAAAAAATAATTTTTAAAATTTTCAATAGTTAAAAGAAAAAAATTGTAAATTTTCTATATTTAACATCTTTCGACTTGTAAAAATAATTCTAAAATTTGTAAAATAGTTAAGCTAAAAGATATGTGACGTCATGTTTTTATATGGATTTAAGTTTGTTCGACGACTATCATTGTTATAATTCTCATTCGGGTTATAAAAAAAAATTATTAAAGTGAATTAAAACATTGAAAATTTAATAAATTTAAAATCTTTTGGCTTGAAAAAATAATTTCTAAAAATATAAAATCATTATGACGTCATGGCAAATTTTCTATTAAGTTTAAAGTTTAAAACTTAAAATTTTAATATTTAATTATTTAATTTTAAATATTTTTTCTTATTTTAGTCTTTCGCATAAGCCTTCCGCTGAGACGATTAGTCTTTTCTACTGTATAAGAAAGACTAACGTCCAGGGCCGAAAATGGTAATCGTTAGACCTCGACAGCGAAATATTTAATGACTATTTTATTGACGTCGCAACTTCGTATTGGCGTTAGAGCTTCGTATTTAACTTCGGTTACTTCACGAACGTGTTATTGTATATTGTTTTTACATGATGTATGTGTGTGTGTGTGTGTGTTAGTGTGAATGAAAAAGAATATGTAATAAATAAAATTTAAAAGTGAAATAATTTTCGTATACCTTCCTATAATTTTAAAAATTGTTAAAAAAAATTAAAAGCGATAATTTGGTAATTTTTGCGATTCTCACAGTTTTATTTTCAGAAGAGATTTTTTCATAACTCAAATATTGTAATTATTGGTTAGAATTAGAAGAAAATTCATATTTGACGCTAAAAGTTATCAATTAAAATTTTTTAATAGCTTTTCAAAAAAAAAAATTACATACCTTACATAGTTTTATAAAATACTGAAAAAAAAATAAAGGCGATATATGCATAACTTGATAATATTTACAATACTCACAGTTCATTTTAAGAAGAGATTTATTTATGATTCCAAAAAATAATTTTAAGTTTTCAAAAGTTTAAAGAAAAAATTGTAAAAATTTAAAATTGAACATCTTTCGTCTTGAAAAATTGATTTATAAAGTTTTTAATATAAAAAAATATATGAGACGTCATCCAATTATTTATTTTGTATAAATAAAATTTATAATTCTCATTTGGATTATTAAAAAAAATTATTAAAGTGAATTAGAAAACTGAAAATTTAAAATATTTTAAATCTTTCAGCTTGAAAAAATTATAACTTAACTATTTTTGTAAACTGAATCTAAAAAAATATGACGTCATGCTAATTCAGAATTCAAGTCCTTTAATAAAATTTATTTTTTTATTATTAATAATTTTTTCCTATCCTAGTCTTTCGCATAAGCCTTCCGGTGAGACGTTTAGTCTTTTCTACTGTATAAGAAAGACTAACGTCAGGGCCGAAAACTGAAAAGATTAAACCTCGACTGCGACTTTTTTGCTGCAAACTTAAGTTTTAAGTTTAAAGCTTTAAGATTTAAATATTAAATTTTAATTATTTCTTCTTATCCTAGTCTTTCGCATAATACTTGCGGTGAGACAATTAGTCTTTTCTACTGTATAAGAAAGACTAACGTCCAGGGCCAAAAATGGTAAACGTTAGACCTCAGCAGCGACATATTTGGCAACTTCGTGTTGACGTCGCAGCTTCGTTAATTCTTTCGGTAATTTATTGAATGTGATATTTAATGTTTACATGTTATGTATACGAGTGAGAGTGAGAGAAAGCACAAGTAAAAGTTATAAAATTGATAAAGTGTAGACATAATTTAATATAAAACTCTGTTGACGTCATGTCACTGCAAGTTAAGCCCAAATTGGAGCTAACTTGAATTTACACTTCTTGTTTAATATAAAACAAAAAAGTGGTGAATGAAAAGAATGAAGAGTGTAAATTTTTTGCTCGTCAGAACAAGTTGTTGTGCTTTTCTATAGTTACGTTTTTGTTTTAGGAATTACCAAACAGAATTGCCAGTGTGTGTGTGTTTGTGTGTAAACATTAACTGCAAGTTTAACATTTAAACGCAAAAATTGCCGCTTTGAAAATGTATACAAGAAAATTATAAATGGTTAATTTGTGTTGCTATTAATATTTATAAGACAATTGTAATACTCACAGATCTTTTTCAGAAAATAATATAAATTAATTGCTAAAGAAAATATATAAATCAGATTTTTTAGTGAGTTGCTAAGATCGTATGTATGTTATGTGTGTATATGTATGGTGTCAAATTCTTGTGTGTGTGCTTAGTCAAATATGTTTATAGGTTGGTGGCTGCCAATAATATACAAAAAAAAAATATATAGATTGCGGGCAAAGTTTAGCCTGTTCATTAGTATATCGAGATGGCTCTTCGATGCAACATTGTCGACTGGGATGTCAAACAATTGGTTTCCCCTGTAAAACTTACTTTAAAAGAGGTTTGTGACAGATTTAATTTAGATTTTGAAAACGATTATCGAATCCGAATGCTCTACGTCATTAATATTACTCAGCGCGTCTTGATAAAAGAAGAAATGTTGGACTTTATTGGTTATGCGGGGTCAAGTTATCACATTAAAAAAGTTGCCATAACTAAATTATTAAATAGTAACCGGCATATTAAATATCGTGAAATTATAGACGAAAATGATGTGCGCAAAAAATATTACTTATTAAACGCATTGGATTTCGAGTCGTTAATGACACATATGCGCACCCCAAAAATCGTTGAATTGCGCCATCTATTTTCACAAATGAAGTATATAATGACAAAATATTGTGAATATGAAAAATATTACGAACAACGCAATACGGTGGTGTTACTTCGACAAGAGAACAATCAGCTGGTCCGTTCGGTGCAAGAATTAAAAGACTTGGTAACGGTTGTAAAAACTTCAGTCGATGACGAACGGAAAAAAGCAGAGATTGAGCGCAAAAAGGCGGAAGATGAACGCAAAAAGACGGAAGATGAACGCAAAAAAGCAGAAGAGCGATCGGCAATACTTTCAGCCCATATCGACAATAATTCAAAAATTTTGCAAAGTGAAATAGCATCACGACAAACTTCGTCACCTGATTCCACTAACAAAAACAAACACCGACACTTGGGTAAGTTTCAAAGAAAAAAAAAACACACACAAAGACACGCAAACAACACAAAAACAATAAATTTTTTTTTAATTATTATTAAATATTCAAGGTCTATTTGCAACAATGCTGCCCAACGAGTGGTATCTGATGAATCGACAAGAAGAAGGTTGGCGTGATGCAGAAAAGAAGCTAATTCGAAGAGGAATGCGACTACTGCACCGATGGAATAACATAGCTCATGCAGTGGACATTGGTAATTGCATTAAACAACACTATCGTAATGAATTTTCTTGGTATGCACGTGGAAATCTAATCAGATCACAAGAAGAACGAATCTCCGATAATAATATCATAGATGTTGTCGAGAAAATATTGCTTCGAGAGAATGAAGCACACTCATTAGCAACGATGAATGAAACACACATTTATCATAAACCTTGAAATATTTCTTATTGCAAGAGATTGAAAATTTTAAATGTTAAAAAATCTTTTGGATCGATGAATGAAACACACACATTTATCATAAACCTTAAAATATTTCTTATTGCAAGAGATTGAAAATTTTAAATGTTAAAAAATCTTTTGGATTGTAAAAAAAAATAAATTTAAATATATGAGCGTTAAAAGAAAAAAAATTAACAGCAAAATATTTAACGAGTTTTCTTGACATTGTTTTAAAAAAAAATTAACAAGTTTGGATATTAAAAATATTGAAAATTATAACGATTTATTAAATAATATACAACCAAAATACTGCTGCTGCTGCTGTGGTTAATAAAAATTTTAAATATAGAGATGTTAAATGTAAGTAAGTTACAATTCTTAAATTATGTCAACCTTTGTCGATAATCCCGTATACCAACCAACAACAACAACAACAGCAGCAGCAGCTACTACAAATCCATTTCAAACAGAGGTTTTTGCGTCCAATACATTTTCCGACAATGATGGATATCAGAAATATTCAAAACTTAAAGTTTTCATAATACTGATGACAATTCTAGCAATAATTTGTATACTATTCTATTCAATGCTGAAAATGTGTACTACAGAAAATTTAGACAATAATAAGATACTTGGAAAAATTTATATTTACTTTAAGCAAAAATAATAAGTTTTTAAATGTACGTACAAGTATTTTTCTACAAATTAATACGATAATTTTTTATTATTTTTTTTTCTTTTATTATAAATACATACACACAATAATATATAAAATTTTTTTTAAAACATATAAATACAATCTAATCATTTAAATATGAAAACTATTTCCAGATGTTTAAAATGTGTACTACAGGACAAAAATAAGATACTTGGAAAAATTTATATTTACTTTAAGCGCAAAAGAATAAGTTTTTAAATGTATGTACAAGTATTAATTTTATTATAAATACACACACATAATAAAATACAAAAAAAATTTTTTTTTTTAAAACATAAATACAATCTCATCATTTAAATATAAAAAATATTTCCAAAATTAATTCGTACAGCACCATTAGCAGGGTAGACTTTGAAACCATTTGCATTAGAGTTGGTAGGAGACCGTAGTAGAGATTCATGAATGGTTCGTCTCTCATCGCACAAAGAGTTTCTCTAATCGAATACTGTTCAATTTGTTGACGTACGCGCAATGTTAGGCATGGAAAACTAATCAGATATGCAATTATTGTAGCAGTCATTGAGCACATGGCATATTCAGTTGGTGTGGTCGCATCAAGATTTGCCTTTAAGACATCATACATTGTAAAGTTAATAATTCCATTTATCGAATTGACATAACCAAATAGTAATCCTTTATAGAAACCACGCCAGCCATACATTCTGTAAATAGTTGAAGCGTGATAATTAATTGTATAATAGTACGGAGCTGTCGATTGAACACTCTTCAGCGTCCATAATGCATTGGTTAGACTCAAACTGACGATTGACGTTGGTATTGTAGCGAATAGAAAATTTATATTCTGATTATCGAATAGACATAGATTTTTAAAGAATTTATTCAAAGGAAAAAATATACAATACGTTGATACATATGCTAGAAGAGTTATTGTCAACGAACGATAGAAACGTGCAATACCGCCAGACTCGTACAAATATGTTATTGCATCCAAAAAACTAGCGCGTTTATTAATTTGATGCAATTTGATCGAATCCAGAGGATATAAAATTAAAGTAGCTAATGTTGAAGCAAAAAAACTCGCAACAAACTGTTGAACATATTCATTTTGCAGCAACTGAGTACTAGAAGAATTTGTTATATTCATTGCACCACTACTCTGTTCTCCACACTCAACTGAAATTATATTTTCGTTTAGTTTTGATTTATAAATGAAAAAAATTGTTTTTTTTTCTCTATTTACAATCGTGTACATGTGTGCAGTATCAGAACATTTGACTTAATGTGTACATCAGAATAAAAATTAAATTATTTCTTTTCTATTACAAAATGTATTTAAATCAGAGGATTATAATATTATTATTTCTAATACAAAATGTATTTAAATCAGAGGATTTACTTTAAAATACAAAAATGTAAACATTATTAGGATGAATATTTGAAATAAAATATATATTTGATATTTGAAGAATAAACTTTTTGTTATTGTTATAAAATATGATGTGTATGTGTATGTGTGTGTGTGTAATGCAAATATATATATATACATATAATGCAAAGTTTAGAAAATTTGCAGCTCAACTCAATCTTTTTAAATTGACCATATTACCATAAATGGGCATATAATTAAGAATTTTTGCATTCAAATCTTAATATTAAAAATCTTTTTCATTCACACTAACTAAACACTATACTTTCTTAGTTCTCATTCACACCCACATAAAACATACAATAAGTACATTGGCGTCAGCTCCGAACTTATTCCTACTGACATACAACATACAATAAGTACATTAGCGTCAACTCTTAACTTTTTCCTACTGACATACAACATACAATAAGTACATTAGCGTCAACTCTTAACTTTTTCCTACTGACATACAACATACAATAAGTACATCAACGTCAGCTTTAAACTTTTTCCTACCACTCACACATACACACTCATGCACACACAAAAAGAACATATGTCAATTTTTAACTTGTTCACACCACTTACACACACACACACACACACACACACACACAACAACAACAAGTACATCGACGTCAACTATAAACTTATTTTGTTTAGAAATCAATTGTTTTTTGCATCAACGTCAACGTCAACAGTTCACAACAATAACTTGCAGACCCGAACTTTTTCTTTTTTCTCACTCACACCTCCACATAACATGCAAAGCAAAATTACATTACACGTTCGTAAACTTGCCGAAGACAATTACGAAGTTGCGACGTCGAAAAAAGCTGCACTGCCCAGGTCTAACGTTTACCATTTCCGTCCCTGGACGTTAGTCTTTCTTATACAGTAGAAAAGACTAATCGTCTCACCGGAAGTATTATGCGAAAGACTAGGATAAGATGAAATAATTAAAATTTAATAATTAAAATTTTAAGCTTTAAACTTAAGTTTGCAGCAAAAAAGTCGCAGTCGAGGTTTAATCTTTTCAGTTTTCAGCCCTGACGTTAGTCTTTCTTATACAGTAGAAAAGACTAAACGTCTCACCGGAACTCTTATGCGAAAGACTAGGATAAGAAAAAAAAAATAGAATTTAAATTTTAAAATAAATTCAGGATTTTATTCCTTAATAAGTGTGGCATGACGTCATAATGATTTTACCTTTGAAAACTATTTTTTCAAGTCGAAAGATTTAAAATATTTTAAATTTTCAATTTCTTAATTCACTTTAATAATTTTTTTTTATAACCCGAATGAGAATTATAACAAGGATTGTCGTCGTCGTCGTCGTCGTCAACCAAACTTAATTTCATATATAAGCATGATGTCATAAATATTTTTTAAAAGTTATTTTTACAGGGCGAAAGATGTTTTTTTTTTTAAATATACAATTTCCTTCTTTACACTATTATAAATTTTTGAAAATAATTTTTAAAAACTAAATAAATCTTCTCTAAAAATGTACTGTGACTACTGTAAATATTTACAAGTTATACATATATCGCCCTTTATTTTTTCAGCAGTTTCATAAACCTATAGGAAGGTATGCAAAATTATTTTTTAAATATCAACACTATTAATACACAAAAAATGTTTAATTTAATATTTCTACATCTTTCAACAAATTAAAAAATATTATTTCAAATTTAATTTGATTTAAAACATTTTTTTTTTTTATAATAATCAAGTTAGGCCCAATTTGGACTTGACTTGTAAAATTCCAATTTTATATTGTCAAATATGAACTTGTTATAATTTTCAACAATTATTTCGACTTTTTCACTCTTACTAGCGCCAATTATGAATTTATTTTGATTTAAAGCATTTTTTTACAATAATCAAGTTAGGTCCAATTTGGACTTTACTTGTAAACTTCCAATTTTATATTGTCAAATATGAACTTGTTATAATTTTCAACAATTATTTCGACTTTTTCACTCTTACTAGCGCCAATTATGAATTTATTTTGATTTAAAGCATTTTTTTACAATAATCAAGTTAGGCCCAATTTTGACTCGACTTGTAATTAACTTTTCATTTAAAACTTATTATCTCTATCTATCTATCTTTTTCTCTCTATCTCATTCACACTCACATTTAAAATGAAAAACGGCACACATTCGTATAATAGCCGAATACAATTACGAAGTTGTCACATCAACACGAAGTTGCGACGTCAATAACAATCATTTAGCTGTCAAGATCTTTTGAAAAATTAATTTAACCTTTCACTTTTTATTTTAAAAATTGATTTTCTTTCTCACTCACACTCATATACAACATGTAATATAGCACATATAAAACATTTAATATATAGTTTGTAGAATAGCCGAAGACATTTACGAAGTTGCGACGTCAACACGAAGTTGGCAAATATTTCGCTGCTGCGGTCTAACGTTTTCCATTTTCGGCCCTGGACGTTAGTCTTTCTTATACAGTAGAAAAGACTAATCGTCTCACCGGAAGGCTTATGCGAAAGACTAAAATAAGAAAAAATATTTAAAATTAAATAATTAAATATTAAAATTTAAAGCTTTAAACTTTAAACTTAATAAAAAAATTCGCAGTCGAGGTTTAATCTTTTCAGTTTTTGGCCCTGACGTTAGTCTTTCTTATACAGTAGAAAAGACTAATCGTCTCACCGGAACTCTTATGCGAAAGACTAGGATAGGAAAAAATTATTAATAATAAAAAAATAAATTTTATTAAAGGACTTGAATTCTGAATTAGCATGACGTCATAATGATTTTACCTTAAAAAAATTTAAATTTATTTTTTAAAGACAAAAGATTTAAAATATTTTAAATTTTCAATTTACGAATTCACTTTAATAATTTTTTTTAATAACCCGAATGAGAATTATAACATTGATTGTTGTAGCGACATCGACCAAACTTTTTTCATATAAAAAAATAGTTATCAAAAAACATGACGTCATAACTATTTCAAGCTTAGTATATTGGAATCATTTAAAAAAACTATCTCTAAAACGTACTGTGAATTTTGTAAATATTTACAAATTATACACATGTCGCCTTTGATTTTTTTCCGTAGTTTCTAAAACCTATAGGAAGGTATGCAAAATATTTTTAAAACATGACGACGACTATAAATACAAAATAAAATTATTTAATATTTTCTACATTTTTCAGCATGCTAAAGTAAATTTTTAAATTAACACTTACAATTTATAGGGCTAATTATGAATTTATTTTGATTTAACACCAACTTAGGTCCACTTCGGGCTCAACTGGTAATATTAAATTTTTCCATCGCCAAATATGAATTTCTTATAACATTAAGCAATACTTTCAAGTTTTTCACTTTTCATAACGTCAAATATGTTTTAATTCTGAATTTAAACAATAATTACAATATTCAAGTTAGGTCCAATTCGGGCTCAACTGGTAATATTAAATTTTTCCATCGCCAAATATGAATTTCTTATAACATTAAGCAATACTTTCAAGTTTTTCACTTTTCATAACGACGTCAAATTTTTAATTTTTAAACTTAAATTCTATTTTACATTTTCATTGTACATTGGCACATACATACACATACTATATTAATAGTGGCAATTTTGTGTGTTTTAAAAGCGGCAATGTTTGCGTTTATTTATTGAACTTGCAGTTTACGTTTAGATATTTTCCCATACACACACACACACACACACACACACACACACACATACACACCCATAGACATTTTTGGTTTAGTAATTTAAAGTAAAAACGTAAAAACATAACTACATAAAAGCAAAACAAATAAATTGTCAGTATTAACAAAAAAATTTACACTCTTCATTCTTCTCATTCACCACTTTTTTGTTTTCTTTTAAACTATAATTATGAAATTCAAGTTAACTCAAAACAATGATTTTTAAATTACTTTTAATTAATTATATATACATCTTGTTCTTTCTCACTCGCACTCATAGACAACATATAAAATAACACGTTCGTATAACAACCGAACACATTTACGAAGTTACGACGTCAACACGAAACTGTCAAATATTTCGCTGCTGCGGTCAAACGTTTACCATTTTTGGCCCTGGACGTTAGTCTTTCTTATACAGTAGAAAAGACTAATCGTCTCACCGGAAGTATTATGCGAAAGACTAGGATAAGAAGAAATAATTAATATTTAAATTTTAAAATTTAAAGCTTTAAACTTAAAACTTAAGTTTGCAGCAAAAAGTCGCAGTCGAGGTTTAATCTTTTCAGTTTTCAGCCCTGACGTTAGTCTTTCTTATACAGTAGAAAAGACTAAACGTCTCACCGGAACTCTTATGCGAAAGACTAGGATAGGAAAAAATAATTAATAATAGAAAAGGACTTAAATCCTGAATTAGCATGACGTCATATTTTTTAGGTTCAGTTTACAAAAATATTTAAGTTATATAATTTTTTCAAGCTGAAAGATTCAAAATATTTTAAATTTTCAATTTCTTAATTCACTTTAATAATTTTTTTTAATAATCCAAATGAGAATTATAATATTTATCAATGTAGCAAAAGAAACCAAAATTTTATTCATACAAAATAAATAGTTTGATGACGTCACAAATATTCTAAACTTACATTTTAGAAAATAAATTTTTCAAACCGAAAGATGTTAAAAAAATTAAATTTACAATTTTTTTTTTCAAACTATTTAAAACTTTAAAATCCACCTTTTAGAAAATTTAATAAATCTTTTGTAAAAATGTACTGCGAATATTGTAAATACAAACAAATTTTACATATATCGCCTTTGCTTTTTTTAATATTTTATAAAACCTATAGGAAGGTATGAAAAAATATTTAATAACTATGCACACAATTATAAATAAACACTGTTACCATACGTTTTTCAACACGTTAAAAGATAATAAAAAATTTTATCTAAAAATTAAAACGAAAGGTGTTAAATATTTTAAATTTACAATTTTTTCTTTCAACTATACTAAACACGTTCGTATAAGAGCCGAATACAAAAACGAAGTTTAAACGCCAATACGAAGCTGCGACATCAACAAAAGTCATTCAATTTTTCGCTGTCGAGGTCTAACCTTTTTCATTTTCGGCCCTGGACGTTAGTCTTTCTTATACAGTAGAAAAGACTAATCGTCTCAGCGGAAGGCTTATGCGAAAGACTAAATTAAGAAAAAATAATTAAATTTTAAATTTTAAATATTAAAACTTTAAGCTTTAAACTTTAAATTTAAATATAAATTTTTTCAGTAGCATGACGTCATTATGCTTTACATTCAAAAATTTTAGAAATTATTTTCTCAAGCCGAAAAATTTTAAATTCATTAAATTTTCCATTTCTTAATTCACTTTAATAATTTTTTTTATTAACTCGAATGAGAATTATAACATGGATCGTTGTCGACCAAACTTAAATTCATATAAATACAAATTCTAAGACGACATAATAACAGACATGAATTTTTCATGGTAAAAGATGTTATATTTTAAAAATTAACAATTTTTTTATTTACACTATTAAATATTTTAAAATTGTTTTTGAAAATTTACAATAAAAGTTAACTAAAAATGTACTTCGAATATTGTAAATATTTACAAGTTATGCATATATTACCCTTTATTTTTTCAGCAGTTTATAAAACCTATAGGAAGGTATGCATCAAAATTATTTGATAAACATAAATATTATTAATACAAAAAATTGATTTTTTTTCTATTTTCTACATCTTTCATCAAGTTAAAGTTATTAAACAATTCTCATTTAAAATTTACAGCGCCAAATATTTTCTCTCTCTTTCGCACTCATGTAAATGTCAAACAATAATAAATAATATATATCCGTAGAAAAGCCGAATACATTTCGAAGTTGCGACGTCAATACGAAGTTTTTGAAATATATCGCTGTCGAGGTCTAGCGTTTTCCATTTTCGGCCCTGGACGTTAGTCTTTCTTATACAGTAGAAAAGACTAATCGTCTCAGCGGAAGGCTTATGCGAAAGACTAAATTAAGAAAAAATATTTAAAATTAAATAATTAAATATTAAAATTTTAAGCTTTAAACTTTAAACTTAATAAAAAATTTGCTATGACGTCATAATGATTTTATATTTTTAGAAATTATTTTTTCAAGCCAAAAGATTTTAAATTTATTAAATTTTCAATGTTTTAATTCACTTTAATAATTTTTTTTAATAGCCCGAATGAGAATTATAACAATGATAGTCGTCGAACAAACTTAAATCCATATAAAAAAACATGACGTCACATATCTTTTAGCTTAACTGTTTTACAAATTTTAGAATTATTTTTACAAGTCGAAAGATGTTAAATATAGAAAATTTACAATTTTTTTTCTCTAAATTATTCAACACCTAAAAATAATTTTTACAAGACAAAAAGTGTTAATTATTTCAAATTTACAATTTTTTAGCTTCAACCATTAAAAACTTCAGAAATCATTTTTAAAGATCTA
This sequence comes from Pegoplata infirma, assembly GCA_963921195.1. Lineage (NCBI taxonomy): Eukaryota > Metazoa > Arthropoda > Insecta > Diptera > Anthomyiidae > Pegoplata > Pegoplata infirma. The sequence goes on from CAWUER010000489.1 coordinate 248,033, forward strand.
AAATAAATCTTCTCTAAAAATGTACTGTGAATATTGTAAATATTAACAAGTTATGCAAATATCGCCTTGTATTTTTTTCCATTTTATAAAAACTTTAGGAAGGTATGCAAAAATTATTTTGTAAAATAATGTGTTCGTAAAATACACGAAGTCATTTACGAAGCTGCGACGTCAATACGAAGTCAATAAATATTTCGCTGCTGAGGTCTAACGTTTACCATTTTCGGCCCTAGACGTTAGTCTTTCTTATACAGTAGAAAAGACTAATCGTCTCACCGGAAGGCTTATGCGAAAGACTAAATTAAGAAAAAATATTTAAAATTAAATAATTAAATATTAAAATTTTAAGCTTTAAACTTTAAATTTAAATATAAATTTTTTCATTAGCATGACGTCATAATGATTTTATATTTTTAGAAATTATTTTTTCAAGCCAAAAGATTTTAAATTTATTAAATTTTCAATTTCTTAATTCACTTTAATAATTTTTTTTAATAGCCCGAATGAGAATTATAACAATGATAGTCGTCGAACAAACTTAAATCCATATAAAATCATGACGTCATATATTTTGAAGTTTGGCATATTAGAATCATATTTAAAAAAAACTTCTTCCAAATTGTACTGCGAATATTGTAAAAATTTACAAGTTATGCATATGTTGCCCTTAATTTTTTCAGCAATTTATAAAAACTATAGGAAGGTATGCAAATAAATATCCACACTATTAATCCAAAAAAAAATGTTTTATTTAATATTTTTACATTTTTCAACAAATTAAAAATCTTATTTAAAATTTATAGCGCCAAATATGATTTAAATTTGAATTTACACAAAAATTAAGTCCAATTCCGGTTCCACGTGCAGAATTTTATTTTTTAATATATCTTTATTATTTATAACATTTTTTTTCTCATTCACACTCATATACAACATGTAATAACGCGTTCGTAAAATACCCGAAGCCATTTACGAAGTTGCGACGTCAATACGAAGTTGTGAAATATTTCGCTGTTGAGGTCTAACGTTTTCCATTTTCGGCCCTGGACGTTAGTCTTTCTTATACAGTAGAAAAGACTAATCGTCTCAGCGGAAGGCTTATGCGAAAGACTAAATTAAGAAAAAATAATTAAATTTAAAAATTTTAATATTAAAATTTTAAGCTTTAAACTTTAAACTTAATAAAAAATTTGATATGACGTCATAATGATTTTATATTTTTAGAAATTATTTTTTCAAGCCAAAAGATTTTAAATTCATTAAATTTTCAATGTTTTAATTCACTTTAATATTTTTTTTTAATAACCCGAATGAGAATTATAACAATGATTGTTGTGACCAAACTTAAATTCATATATAAGCTTGGCGTCATAAATATTTTTTAAAAAGTAATTTTTACAGGGCGAAAGATGTTAAATTTTTAAAATTTACAATTTCCTTCTTTACACTATTGTAAACTTTTGAAAATAATTTTTAAAAACTAAAATAAATCTTCTCTAAAAATGTACCGCGAATATTGTAAATATTAACAAATTATACAAATATCGCCTTGTATTTTTTTTGGCATTTCATAAAAACTATAGAAAGGTATGCAAAAATTATTTTGTAAAATAATGTGTTCGTCAAATACCCGAAGTCATTTACGAAGCTGCGACGTCAATACGAAGTTGTGAAATATTTCGCTGTTGAGGTCTAACGTTTTCCATTTTCGGCCCTGGACGTTAGTCTTTCTTATACAGTAGAAAAGACTAATCGTCTCAGCGGAAGGCTTATGCGAAAGACTAAATTAAGAAAAAATATTAAAAATTAAATAATTAAATATTAAAATTTTAAGCTTTAAACTTAATAAAAAATTTGCTATGACGTCATAATGATTTAATTTTTTTAGAATTTAGTTTTTCAAGCCGAAAGATTTTAAATTCATTAAATTTTCAATTTCTTAATTCACTTTAATAATTTTTTTTAATAACCCGAATGAGAATTATAACAATGATAATTGTCGACCAAACTTAAATTCATATAAAATCACGGAATCATATTTGAATAATCTTCTTCCAAATTGTACTGTGAGTTTTGTAACTATGTACATAATTAACATATATCACCCTTTATTTTTTTAACAGTTTCTTAAATCTATAGGTAGGTATGTAAAATAATTTGATAGACATGATCACTATTCGTGTCAAAAAAATATGCTATATACATTTTTCAACAGGTTAAGATGTATATAAATTATATTTAAAAAAATTGATACATCCTACAAAAAAAAATGATTTATTTAATATTTTTTACATCCTTCAGCACAAGTTATTAAAAAAAAATTATATGAAATTCACAACATTTATAAATTATTTCCTGATTAGTTTGAGTTAAGTCCAATTTGGATTCAACTTGTAAAATTTTTAATATTACAATAAATTCAATTTTCTACAAACTTTGCCAACTTTTGTGTAGGATATTGTTTAATATTAATAAATCTAACATTTGTCAAGTTTCTCGTTTGTAAATTGAAATTTGCCGATTTGTCTGTTGTATTTGTTGCTGTTGTTGTCGTTGTAGTAGTTACAAGTGTATCATTACCAATCATATATGCTGTATCATTTTTTCTTGTATAGTTTATAATGTAGAATTTATCTAGACGCTCATAGTTGACTTCTGCTATCATTTGTATTAATTTATTTTCCAAAAATGTGTTATCGACAAATATTATAAAAATTACGTTTTGTTTTGTATGTAAATTGTAAAATAGTGTCATAAACTCGCCATAATTATTGCTATCCATTAAAGCTACATAATTTATGGAACTATTTAGAAGAATATTCAGTTTGGGAATTGCAAACGATATTCCTTGCGGTATTTGTTCTATTGGATTGTTAGTTGACATTTCAAAAACAATTTTCGCAAAATGATTTGTATAAAGGAAAATTTTCTCCCAATTGACAATTTCTGCATCACAGTCATGTCGTGTAATTTTCTTATTAGTATTATCGTCTTTGGTTATCTTTAGAGCAATCTGATATGTTGTGATGAGGTCGTCATTAAATGATATATATATAAAATTATCTGTTATTAGCAATGGCACCGACGTTATAAATGTTGTATTATTTCTATTCAGTTTCTTAAATCTACCATTTGCATCAAGAGCTTCCGGTATTGTTATATCTGCAAATATAAATAGAAAATCTGTATTCAAGTCTTCCAAACGATTAAGATTATTTTGAAATTTTCGTAGTTGGTTTAAGGTACAATTTGTATACACATAAACAATTTTATCTTCGTCTAAAGTTTCGTTAATTTTTGTAATTTCAATGTCACGTCTTTTAATAATAATTTCTTTTTCTGGTGCACTCTTTTGCTCATTCGTTAATGCCAACAAATTGTCTTTTGTAGTAGTACTTGATCTATAATTATATATTAAATACCATATGATAATCGCTACCAATATAAATATAATAAAAATTGATATTTGCATATTAAAGATTATTTAGCTTATAATGCAGTTTCCGACCTATAATATTATTATTTTTATTTGTTTGAATTTTTTTTTCTCATATTCGTACTTTTTAAAAAAAAAATCATTTTCAAGCCAAGTTATCAAAATGTATATGTTTATCTACACAAATTGAATTTCATGCATTTTTTTATTCAGTAAAGCTGCTAAAGTGTCTACAAACGAGTTAAAGTGTCGTACATTTGTGTATTAATAATGAAAAATACGTTAATGTAGTCATATATAATTTTATACATTCAATATTGAAATGTACATTTATTTAATTTTTGCAAAATACATTTGTGAGAATTTTTATGCACGAGTTGTGCTTGTACAAATACATTTTATCGTTTTTATACGTTTGCTACTAATTAGTTAAAGTTTGTTACTACATTATACAGTGCTTGTGTGTTGTGTTGTGTATAGCTTTCAATACTCTACTATACTACATACAATTTCAATAAAAATACGTGTTTATTTCTACTACACACACACACATACTTTTACACATACACCCATATAAAGTTTTCTACAATGTATTCATTCATTGAAATTTTTCAACACATACCATTCTATGCATTTGAAAATTCAATGTCAAGTGCAACAAATGAAATTTGAAAAATCTACAGCTTAGAATTTGATTTTGAAAAAGAATTTTATCAGTTGGTTTGTATTTGCTTTGTTTGTTTAGTGGATAGCATGCGACGACGTGTTGAAAATTTAATAAAATTTTAGTTTACATTATTTATTAGAAATTTGTTTTTATGTATGTATATATGTGCATTTTGTTTGTGTGTGTGCGTGTTTGTATACATTAACACGTGTAGTACTTTTCTAAAATGTTAGTACAATAACTTTGTACGTGTGGATGGATGATATGAGATGGCTGTGGTATAAAAACTTTAAACTAAATTTTAATATCAATAGTGTTAACTCTTTCAACGACGTGCAACAATATACATTGTCCTCACTTTATTTATATATATTTATATTTGATACGTTAGCGTGTATCCTATTTTATATTGTGCTGTGCACTCGTTCTTGATTTACATATTATAATTTGTTGGTCACTCGTTTCTGATATTAGTTTGTTTTGTATCAAATTGTTCCTGATATATTATGTTGTACACTTGTGCCTGATATACGATAGTTTGTACACTTGCATCTGAATCTTGTAAGATTGTCCATGGAGTCTAATAAAACTTTGAATGCTGATTTGGAAGATCGTGTTAGCCATTTGGAATTGGCTCTTTTAAATTCTGAAATATCGATTTTAGAAAAAGAAATTGAATATAAACAGCAGCTAATTGAAACTAAAAAAAGAGTTCGTGATTGTTTTCAAAAAAATAAAGAGCTTTCAAATAAAATTAATAATTTGCAACAACCAGATTTGTCGTATTCAGCCGAAAACCAGTCAAGTCGCAAAAATTTATATAATCGACATCATACTGATTTTGATATTGATAAGTATGACATTTGAATTTATTTGTATTCTTGTACATTTGTATTGATTATTCTTGGATAGTTTTTGTTCAGTATTTGTCAATTTTTTATAATTCAACCAGAATCTCATCTACCATAAGCTAGTAATATTGTACATTCATATAGAAATAGATTAATATAATGGAATCTGCTGCAAATTTTGATATAAATGCAAATAATCAGATACGTGAATTTGAAATTGCATCATTTTGTTTATCAGATGACGAAGATGGTAGTACAACTAATGCAAATTTGTACATGCAAACTAGAAGGAGTAACAAGAGATCTTTAGAAGAGGATATATTTCCATCTGATGACTTGATTGTTGAAAATTCCAATGATTTATGTAATAATGGCGTACAGACTCATATTACCTTTGAATGTGATCAGGAACAATTGAGACGAGATTTAAAGAATTGTCAAAATGATTATATGCAGGAGATGGTAAAAAATAAAAAATTGACTCTTTCAAATGAAAAATTATCAAGTACAATTTTTTTCATGCACAATTTCCTTAAAGAAACTTTAAACTCGACAACTGACAAATATAATGCTACGGTTGTTGATCAACTCGTTCAAAAATTGAAGGATTGCTGCGAAAAATCCGATTCTGCAGAGTTTAAATTAAACAAAATTAAATCACATAATGAGAGTTTACAGAAAGTAATAACTTTGAAAAATGCACAAATTGATAATAATGCAAGTATTGTTAAAGAGCTGACAAATCGTATTAAACAAGTATCAAAATTGTATGAAAATTCTATAGAACGTAATGCAACATTATTGTCTCAGCTAGACGAATATTCTAAACTTTTGACAAGTACCGAAATGTTATTAGCTGAATCTCTGAAGACACAAGTTGAATTATTAGACGACAGAGATAAAATGTTTATTGAAATGGAAAAAATGCATACAAAAATAAAAGATTCTGATGTTGTTATGAATCAATTGAAAAAAAATCATTATGATGCTTGTTTACGTTGCAAAGTTCTTGAAGAAAAACTTAAAGAGACTACTGTCGATTCTATTGCAAATATTTACAATTCTAAATCGGCCAATATCGCTTAATGTTATATCGAGTTTAGCCAGTAGTAATATTTATCAAATTAATTTTTATTTTATTACCAATTAAAGTTGCTATTTTTTTTAATTTTTAATTTTATTTTTTATAAATAATTTTTAATTTTATTTTTTATAAATAATTTTTAATTTTATTTTAAATAAATAATTTATCTGTTTAATTTTTCCTAAATACAATAATATTTAACCCAGTGTCTTATTAAAAAAAAAAATTGTATATTGACCTAGTATAACAATTTTTCTTAACAATTATGTATATAGTTGGTAGTTTTTTCATTATTTTTATAAACTTTAAAAATATAAATATTTTTTTTTATTACTCAATAAAATTTGAACGTTAAATATACAGTAAAATAAATCAAACTTTTCTTTTGTTAAATTTTAAGTTATTCAATGAATCGTATCAAATTGCACTAGTGTTTTCTATTTTTTTTAATTATTCAAGTCGTAAAAGTATTTGATGTGTATTTCTTAAATATATCATTGTGGTAGACAATACACATTTTCATAAATAAAAGTTAAATTTATTGTATGAGTTTCCCTCGTAAATGTTTTTAATTGTCTATTCATTTTGCTTACAGTGTGAATGTGCATAATATATTGCCAATTTTATAACATCTTTTTCAATATTTTTTTTTTCACCTAAAATATTGACTTTTTTTATACATATATATATATATATATATTATGTTTTCATATACAGATGTTTGTCAAAGTATTAAATAGTTTCAGTCAACAGAGAACTCAGTTAACACATGAGATCAATAAAAGCTAAAGTGAACAAAGTTTTTTAGCTAGTAGCTGAACAGATCTCAAGTTAATAAATTGTCAATAAACACATGTTCTGCTTAGATAACACCGAACAGCAGTTTTACAATCTATATATTGTATGTATAAAAATAAAAAGCATACACAAAACTAATAATAAAATTATTTACTTTGCCGCTGTTGTTACAAGAAGAATGACATCTTTAAAATCAAAAGTTTCAATTGCTACATCTACTAGTGAAGAAGAACCGCTGTTATCACCATCATCATCAAAATCGTTAGTATTGTCAGCATCGACTGCAAAATCTAAAGCTAAAACAAATAATTTTGAATCTAGAATTGATATGCTTGAAAATACTTTGAGTACTTTGCGAACTGACTGTAATCAATTGAAAAAAGATAAGGAAAGAGTGGAACAACGTCTACTAACAAATGGGAATACTTTTAAAAAAATACTTTTAAAACTTGACTCTACAATACAGGCGTCAGATAATCAACAATCTAAAATGAGTAGTATATGTAAAGAAATTTCACATTTACAACGCATCATTCAATTGAACAAGACCCATTTAGAGGGTCAAGTAGAATTATTTCAAAAACAAGATAATTTTATTCAACTGCAAAATAGTAGATATACAGCTAGTTTGAAGAATGTTGAACAGTTATTAACTGAACTTATGCTCAAGTCTAAAGAAATTTCTAAACTACAAACGGAATTATCGCAATCTGTCAACAGACAATTTGAACAATTTAAAACTATTAATAAACTAGAAATTGAACTTGAAGATACGAAATTGAAACGTGATGGTACTATGAAAATATTGAATGATGTACAATCTGAATTGTTATCGGTGAAGAAAAGTTGCTTTAAGCTGAAAGATTTTGTACATCAAGAGCCTCATCAATTTAAAGATCAACAGCAATCCCATGAAAAACAACCACCATATGAAAAACAACCACCACTTGCAAAACAATCACATGAATTTAAAGATCAACAATCGCCAATTGCAAAACCATCACATGAATTGAAAAAGGAACAATTATTACAGGAATCTGAAGAAATGGAAGAATTTTATCAACTTTCACAATCACAAGAAAATGAAAATCAATCTAATGCATTTAAACTTTTAAATAATGAAATTCAATTTTCTCTAGAATTATAATAAAATTAACATTTATACATTAAGAACAACACAAAAAAATAAATACATATTAAGATTGTTTTGAAATAAATTCGTTGTCGTTTAAATTTTTGGGGAAAAGTAATGTCCGCTCTTGATATCAATTGTAATGTTGACTTGAAACATCTTTCATTAGTTCAACTGCAACATTATCGTGATCAATTAAAACAAAATCTTCAATATTTAAATTGGAGCAGATGCACAGAGAATTTAATTGCTATTAAACAATCTAGTCTATTGTATCGACAAAATATTGATATTGAGAAGAATGTGCAATATGAAGTACAACTTTTATCAGATATAATAGACAGGAATAAATTAATTACTCAATTAGAGAGTCAACTTTCTGAGTCTATACGACAGGAGTTAAAACAAGACTCGAGTATTATGGAATTTAAGAAAAATATTTCAGAACTAAAGCTTGAATTGGCTGAAATTGAAAATAATTTGTATTTAATTAAGTCTTACAATAAATAAAAATTTTTAAAATTAAAAAAAAAAATGATTCAATGTATGCCAAATGCAGTAAAAGCTTGAATTGGCTGAAATTGAAAATAATTTGTATTTAATTAAGTCTTACAATAAATAAAAATTTTTAAAATTAAAAAAAAAAATGATTCAATGTATGCCAAATGCAGTAAAAGCTTGAATTGGCTGAAATTGAAAATAATTTGTATTTAATTACATCTTACAACAAATAAAAATTTTTAAAATTAAAAAAAAAAATGATTCAATGTATGCCAAATGCAGTAAAAGCTTGAATTGGCTGAAATTGAAAATAATTTGTATTTAATTACATCTTACAACAAATAAAAATTTTTAAAATTAAAAAAAAAAAATGATTCAATGTATGCCAAATGCAGTAAATTTTTTTATTTCTACAAGTTTTCTATTTAAAATATATATATGTATAAGATTGTTTTTAAATGGACGAGGATAGTTGTGACATTACAAAAAATACATCTTTGGGTATATTAAAAAAAGAAATTTCTAAACATAAGCGTGATTTGGGAATATTTGAAACCCAAAATAATGATGAATTCTATTTCATGTGTCGTCAACAACGTAGTTGGGATGCAGCAGAGAAAAAGTTATTGAAGAAAAATGTAAAATTAATAAAGAAATGGACAAATATATCACCGATAGTTAATGTTGGTAATGAATTACGATTAAATAGAAAATTTAAGTTGAACAATTGTTGTAATGATGAAAATGAGAATAGTGATAGTGTAGTAAATACTAATATTTCTAATGACGACGACAGTAATTCGTTAGTAATTAGTAGTAGCACTCTATTTTCAATTAAACGCAATAAAATCCACTTAAATACTGTTAATATAATTCCACCGTTCTCCGAACAATTACAGGATTTAATTGAAAGTATCATAAAAAAATACTAATCAAGTTTTCATATACATCTAAATATTTAGATACATAATGTACATAAATTTTAGTTTTGTTGTCTTTTTTTAATGAAAATATTTTATATATAAAGTCATGTTGATTTTAAAATTTAAACCAGTTGAAAGTAGATATTTTTGTTGTACACACAGCTCTAAGAAAAACTTTTCTTGTGGTCTCTTAACGAAAAATAATGTTACCATCAAAAGTCTCAAAATTTCAACAATCATTAATTTTGGCGACGACAGCAACATTATCATCGCAGCAACCACAACTACCACAACCAACATCACCAATTGCAATAATAACTGCAAATTCAGTAACAGAATTACAATCACCACAAGTGTTACCATCAATACAGTCCATAAAATTGTCACCAAATTCATTATCAACAGGAGCTCACAAAACAAGTCGTCTTCGTCGTCAGACATTAACATCAACAGTAAACGCATCAAACGAACATGATAGTCTGGACAAGAAATCATTACAAGATGATAAACATTTTGGTATTGGTAGAGGTGGTGGTGGTTCTAATGGTTCTTCTTTTTGTTGTTGTACTGGTGGCGATGATGTCTTGACCAAAATGCAATATCAATTAAATTCTTTACAAGAAGAAAAAGATTACATGTTTAGAAAATTAGTTCAAAAAACAAATACCATTGATTACTTGTATCGCGTTCTATGTAATCTGGGCACCTATCCTGATGAATGTAACATAGACTACATTAATCAAATGGCAAATGCCAACGAGACAAATATTAAAGAAATTATATCGCTACAAACTGAGTTGACACGTCAAAGATCCGAAAATGAAACTTTACATAATAGACTAAATATTGAATGTAAATTTCTGACAAATAAATTAAAAACTTCAACTTTAGAGAATTGCATGCTAAAAGAATGTATAGAATTTTTTAAAAAACAATGTGCTTCTCTACAAAAGTATAAAGAAGAAAATCAAATGTGTTTAGAAAAGATGAATGCTTTGCAACACGAGTTAATTGCAAATAAAAGTTTTCAAATTGCAATGGAACAACAAAACAACAACTTGAAACATTATATAGACCATCAAAAGACTTTGGAGAAAAATTTCAATAAAAACATTAAAGAGTTGACAATAAAAAATTGTAATCTTGAAAATAATGTAATCTCTTTACAAGCTAAACTGAAAAAAGCAATCTTTACTTTAGCTCGCTTCAAGGAAAATGAGCAAAAGAATGTTTTAACTATACTATGAAGTTAATTATATAGAATGTAATAAATCAATTACTATGAAATGATTATTTATTTAATTTAAAATAGTGAAAAAGCAATTAAAATATTCAATATTCAATTTTTTAAAAAATGTAATGACGACAACACATTTATACAATTTGCAAACAAATATTATAAAGATGTACATATATAAATAGCACAAATTTAATGTTAGAGACATCAGTGAATTAAAGATCACAATGCATAATAGTAGTATATGGAATAGAAATTTAAAAAATTATAAACAACTTGATGCAGATATATGTGACTTGAAAAATTATAATAATAGTTTTTCTGGTACATTTTCAAATGGTGGTAGAAAGATGCAAAATTATGCAGAAAATGCTCATTATAAATTGGAAAAAATTAATCAACAAATATCTTCAATGGGAAAAAATTGTAATGCTGAAACTTTTAAAAATTTATCAATACTTCACTATGAATTAAATAACGTTGGAAATAATTCTTCTTAATAACATGAATTTATTTTAATAGTAATGTATTTTGTATAATTTTTTTTTATATTCTATATATTTAAAATTATTCTCTTTTTATATTCCATATGTAGACATACATACATACAATATAGCTGTGTACTATTGTATCATTAAATGTAAAGAAATAAAATTAAATAAAAAAAATATTGTATATTAATATATGTATATATGTACATGTTTCTTGTTTTCTGTAATTTCATTAGTGTTTGTGTAGTTGTAGTCGGTAAATGTTTGAGAGTTGTTACACTTGTGTGTTCTCTCTATAGAAATATAAAATTATATTACCTATTGAGTTGTTCACAGCAGTTTTTGAAATGTCTTCAAAGGGTGTAGTTACACATCAGGAGTTTGATGTTAGTTTTTCTGAAAAGTTTAAAGTTTTAAAACTTTTACGTTTAGCCTGCAGTGATGAACGTCTATTAAAGTCAATCAAACATCAAGTGGACAAGGAATGGCGTAACTATGATTTTTCACCACCTCGTTGGTTATTAAATTGTATTGGCGATGAATGTGAACAAAATTGGTTTGATCAGTTTCAATTGTGCTGTATGAATAATTTAAAATTCTTTCATTTAAAAGTTTATTTATGCATTTTATCTCCATTCTTGCGATATTGTACACAAAAGAAATCTGATTTTACATTATTACCGTATTCGTGTCTATGTAATAAATATCGTCAATTGCATGTTCATTTTCTTGTCATTCAAAATAGTGGTACAACTATAACATTTATCAGTAAAAATTTTATTTGTGATGTATCAAAATTGTGTCAACATGTTGAGAATGCTATGAATTGTGAACATTTGGAAATGACTCCTTTTTGGCCTAAACATGAGCATATTTTCTGTAAAGAGATTGTCAACTTTTCCGAATTAACTAATGTTGTTAATAATATTTCTGGACTTGGAATACGTGGACTTGTGGATGATAGAAATAGAAGAAGCGGTACTACTGGTCGTCTATTAATGAAACGAATGGAGTTCAATAAAATTGTATTTGCTTTAAAAAATATTGATTTCAAAAAGCTGAGTCATTTGTATATTCAAAGAATGGCTAATTGTGTTGCTCAGCATGTTGTAGCGGATTTTTCTTTTAGCGGATGTCAAATTATGTACTTGAAATTGTAATATTAAATTTATTTTTGTGTGAACATATTTTTATTTTTATGTCAAATTATGTTTTTAAAATTAAATATATATTCTTGAACTTTAATACTAAAAAATAAATTGTATGAAAAATATTTAATAGTGTATTTCTTTTTTTTTTGTGAATGTGTAATTCAAATTGCATGTTGAAACATTGTATTGTTAGCTTTTATTTTTTCTTTAAATGCTCTCAAAATACATTTGTTGTTTATTATGTATAATGATGGGAAAAAGTTTATAATCTTTTTATATTGTATGTTTATAGAGTTTTCTAAGCAAATTAATATTTAATTTGTTTTTTATCGGGGGTATCATTATACATAGTTGTAATTGCAGGTCGTCGTCATAATGCACTATGCGCGCACGTTAATAAAATTTAATTCATTTGCTAGCTTGACTGTTTTACATTTGTACATGTTCTATATATATATTTTTTTTTTGTACACATTGGTAGAATTTTTAAATAACTGCTATTATTAGTCGTACGGTATATTCCTTTTGATTATATTAATAAACACGTTATTGTTGCAAAAAAAAAATCTTGATTCATTCATGAAAAAGCATTGAAGTACACATTTAATGTAAATATGAATTTTATTTTGTCTATTTCTCAATGAATTTTATTTTGTCTATTCCTCACAATACATTTAGTTTGTGTTGCAGACAATTTGTCGTGAGTATTTGTTGTATTATATTTATATGTATGGAAAATTATTTTATTTTGTTGTTTGAAGATGATGTTTGATCGTTCGGTTGAGGTTAATTTAATCGTTTGGTTGAGGTTAATTTAATCGTTGTTTTGTCGTATATCAGACTTAAAGTTTGTTAAATTCTTAAACTTTATTGTAAATATTTTTGGTGACTAGAGTTTTACATGTTGAGAAAAAAAATCTTTCTAAAATGGTAAATACAAAAAAAAATCACATACACACACACTAATACATGTCATATAAGTTTATTTACCATTAATATAGATACATTCAGAATAATTTATATATAATAATGCCACTATTAAATTCTAATACAGTATTTTATAAATTCTCAAACATATTAGTTGGTTCACGCCATCAGTAGTAGTTAGTGTGTGTATACATTTTATAGAATTCTTAACTATTCTAATTACATATTATATATATGTACGTGTACGTAATACATATCTACAAATTGTACTTGCAATTGTGTATAGTTGTACAAAAAAACTTTACAGATTTTAGTTTAGTTGTCGTCTGTGATTTGTCCATTGTAAAATATTAAACGTAAAGGCATCTCTTGGTTCGGGAAGTGTAAACTGTTTTGTGTGTTCAGTTGCATGTATTAAATATACACTCTGAAGATACTCTGAAGACACTCTGAATACTCTTTGTTTTGCTGTTTTTGCGGAAAATTTAAAATTATTCGATAAAAAAAATAACATTCTATTCAACAAGAAGAGCATCAATTTGAGTGTGTTCAAAATTGACTTGCAACAACAATAGCATATCTAACATTCTATCATCAATTGTGTACAAAGACGACGTTGAAAATCACATAAAGTTAAAATTACTATAGCATTTGCAGCAACCGAATCTATATCTGTTGGCACATCATTACCTTTGTTGATGCAGTTGAGTTTCTAGTGTAAAATTATCCTTTGCAATAACAACAAGAACAAAACATCTATTATATATAATAACATTTTCAACTACATTTTACAACGACAAGAACAAAAGAGCATATAATATTAACAACGACAAAATTTTATAATAAAAAATGACAAATATTAGCTGTTCTTTTAGCAAGTCATATCTTGAGCAGTTGTGTAAAATTCGTGATGATTTTCTAACACAGGGCTATAAGAATAATTTTTTCAATTCAATATCACGTGATCAAATTCCAATTTCAATTAAAATTTTAGAAATTTGGAAATCAATTGATTTTTCTATTCCGGTATGGATATATCAAATGATAAATGAATATAATGGAGTAAATGGACACATTTTACGTAATAACTTTAAATATCATCCAAATACAAATATTGATGAAATTTGGCCTCGTATTGCTGGTATTTTGCCAATAGATTTCATACATTTGAAAATTCATTTATGTATATTGGCTGAATTTCTTGAATTTTATCAGAGGAATCGTGAATTTTTTGTGCTTCTGCGGTATTCGTGCATCTGTGATAAACATAATTGTACGCATATTCATTTCATAATGGCTGTACGGCGTGAACAGAAACATCAAATATTGTCTGTCTTGAAGTTTTCTTGTCAATTTTTACAACAACAAAAAGTTTTGGTCGATAAATTGTCGCAATATGGCTTGTGTCTCTTACCTAAATGGCCAATACATGAACATTGTATTGTCAAAGAACTAACAACTTCAATGCAATTATTTGAAACAATTGTTTATATATCTTCAGAAAAGTCAGTCAATAATCAAAATGTTTGCAACGGAAATAATAGCAGCACTAATAGTGTTTACAATGGTAGCGGTTCAGCAATTATATCAACAATGTCTAATTCTACATATTTTATTGCCAATTTTGATGATGATAACATTCAACACCAAGAGTTGGCAAACTCTATTGATATACTTATAAAAAGTTATTTGCCGGAACATCAACATGCTGGAAATCATTTTCTTGTGTTACGGCCAATTATTAAAGATGCTGTTATGTGGATGGCAGGTTTAAATGTTCAAGGTTTTCAAATGTATGTTAAAGCTCAACTATCTAGTCATCGTCTTATTGAGAAATTTAATAATGTTGTTAAAATCGGTTCTAATCCATGTCTTCATTACGTATATCTGATTGAATTTTTAGGAGAAAGTATATGTCCATTGCCATCAGATGTACATTTGTATCATATATGCTCTAATAATGTCGTCAATACAATTGATTATAATTCATTTTTAATAGTGAAACGTGATCATTACATTAATCTGGCCATAGAAAAGAAAAATTGTTGTACAAGTATCGAGCGAAATGTCTTTATGGGTGCATTAAGTTCTTGTCTATATCAATTGAATTCAAAGCAGCGAAATGATTATAAATCTTATGAAATTTGGACTTTGCCGCTTATTGAGGAGAATAAATTCCTAAGATTACAAAATAAACTGTTAATGGAGAATAACCGGAAATAATTTATAAATGTTATTTAGTTTTATATTTGTACTGTTTTAATTAATATTATAATAAATTTAAATATAATGGAAATTAAATTGAATTTTGTTTAAATATTATTGCAAGTTTTATTTAAATGTTTAAATATTTCTGTGAGGAGTTATGTATGTGTATGATTCACAACATAAAAATTGAAATTATTATAAATTATGAAATTAAATTTGGTCATTTTTAATATATTCTCGAAATGGTAGTCTTTAAAAAGTTTTAGAGGTAGATTAATTTTGTTTTTTGATTCGGGACACATTGGTAGGGCTGATGTTGAATTTTGACTGCAATAGAAATTTAAAATTAATAAACTACATTGTTTTTTACTCATGAGAAATTGATTATTTGCATTGGTTTTCAATAGGAGTCCAGTCAAAGAATCAATATTTAAGACAACTGGATGAACATATCGTATATAGTTACATTGTAGTAAATCGTATAATGTATTCGTTGTTAAATATAATTTTTTTTGCACGTGTAAAGTTTTTATAATACCATTGTATTTATTGTGTTTTTTACACAGAATATCCAAACATTTACAGTTTTCTGATGACACACATTTGTTTTGCCATTTTAAGCAAAAAATACACGGCATTTCAGTTCTCTGTCGTGTTAAAATGTTGGATGATGTATTTGCAAGTTTTGTTACTGAAATTTTTTTTTTTAGTTTGCAACATTGTATTTTATTAAAGCCATTAACTTACTATAATACTATTGTCGTGTAGTTTGCAGTTGTTATTTACGCATCTGTTGTAAATTGTCCTTTCATTTCATTCTGTACGTACATACATATATAAATTTATATATATATATATATTTTTGACGTGTATTTTTACATAACATTTTGAACAGAATCTTTTATGTAGAAACTTTTTTATTTGAGATGTTTATGCTCAAGTACACTCTATATAACTTAACAACTTTTTTATGTGTAAAGTCATATATATATATATGTATATATAAATTTGAAACAACTTTGTTTCATCTCCAATCAATTTCTTTTTACTGTATTCACATTTAGTCTATCTAGGTTGATGGTGGTTGTTGTCTTTTGCTCTACATTAAGTTATTTACTATCAAATAATGCGTACGTATATACATTTACAACATATTATATAGTTTATGGTTCAATTTGTACACAACACAATTTTTTTTTCAAACTGTTTTTATTTTTAAATTTGCATTATATTCTTTTTTATTATCATTTTGGATACACTTTTGTAAATTTATAAATGTGCATTATGTTCTTTTTTTATTATCAACTTGGATACACTTTGTAAATTTATAAATGTGCATTATACATATAAATTCTTAAATTAAATCAATAGTGTTTGTTTATTTGTTTATAAAGGTGCAGAATAGTTGGTTGTTGATAAAATAGATGAATGATGAGTAAGTCCATTCTTAAAAACACTACTTTCTGGAATATGTATAAATTTGCATCATATTTTTTATTTCTAGTTGTTGTTGTGTGTTTTATTGTTCAGTTCAACTACATTTCAAATGATAAAGATCATAATACAGAAAATTCAAATGAAAAACTAGTGCCGTTATATAGTCAATTAAATCCCATATCAGATCAGCCAAATGAATTTCAAGTAGATTGCAGTGATACTGTTCGCTATTGTACAAATTCGTTACAATGTAAACAAATGTGTACTACTCTAAAAACTTTTAATGGATTAGGTGAAAATTTCGTTACGAGTACACCATTAACTGAATCTATATGTGGAGCAAATGGTACATGTCAGGTTATGCCAATTTTCGACAAAAATAAATGTATTGAATCAAAAGGTTTTATTTATGCATTAAGAACAACTGAATTTGATCAAAAATGGGTTTGTCTTAATACACAACCTGAATTGTTCAATGATGATTCTGTTTTAAAAAGTTTTGTATGTGCCAATGGTGAGTTTGATAATGATGCTTTTAATATAAAAAATTCAACTAATGCTGTACCATTTTGTAAATGTCTACCGAATTATACTAAATCAATTTATATCCATTCGCCAAATATTCCAATTTGTATTCCTACGCATATGGTAGAGTTTATTTCATATGTTGCTAAAGTTGAAGATATACAAGTGTAAAAATGTATTAAAAACTTTTTTAATTTTTTTTTCAAATAGTAACCAATAATAATTGATTTTTTTTTTGTAAATAGTGAC
The DNA here is from genome assembly GCA_963921195.1 of Pegoplata infirma. Taxonomy (NCBI): domain Eukaryota; kingdom Metazoa; phylum Arthropoda; class Insecta; order Diptera; family Anthomyiidae; genus Pegoplata; species Pegoplata infirma. The sequence goes on from CAWUER010000489.1 coordinate 265,650, forward strand.
ATTTATGCATGAAAATTTTTGTAAATAGTTACATTTATGCATGAAAATTTTTGTAAATAGTTACATTTATGCATGAAAATTTTGTAAATAGTTACATTTATGCATGAAAATTTTGTAAATAGTTACATTTATGCATGAAATTTTTTGTAAATAGTTACATTTATGCATGAAATTTTTTGTAAATAGTTACATTTATGCATGAAAATTTTGTAAATAGTTACATTTATGCATGAAAATTTTCCTAAAAAGTAATATTAATAATTATAATTTTTTTCAACAGTAGTAGTAGCAGTACGTTTATTCAAATAGTTGTGTGTATATAAATGTGTATTGTATATAAAATGTTTAATGTGTAGTGTCGTCAGGTATTTTATATATAAATAATAAAATTATAAGAAAAATTTTCATTCTTTGTTTTCATTTATAAAAGACCGGTTGTGTGTTCATGTAACGACGGAATTTGTTTAGTGTGTTTAATTATGAGTCGAGCAAATGTTCACATTTTACTTGATAAATTTTTTGTTCCACCGACCAATCTTAATGATGATATGGTACTTGTCTGGCATCTGTATGATGGTCGAAAGAGTATTCTACGACGTGTCAACATGAACAATCACATGTATTATAGTGTATATGTGTTGGTGCGGGAATCATTCATACAACAAATGTCTATTGCAGTTAATAATATTATTAAATCATTATCAACTAGAATGAATAAATTCAAATTTGAGGCGTACATGTATCAAGATCCTATTGAATTGAAAACTACATCAAACTTATGGTCATCAATAGGTGATGTCATTACTGATACAGTCACCTTTCCCGTAAATGTTATTCGTATAACGTGTAATAAAGAATTAGCAGCTATAAAAATTTATAAGTTACTGTTGGATAATCAATTAATAAATTGCGGTGCTTTTCATCTCTACAAACCATTTAATATTGAAATTGAATTAATGCTGGCAAATGTTTTTCCCACACCCATGTGTCAAGGTCCATACATCAATTGTCATGACGATAAATTAACATCAAAACAAATCGGCTCTAATGATCATATTGTAATAATGTCATCTCATCGCTTCAATATGATTAGTGTGTATGTAAAGTATATTAATCCAATTGCACGCATCAATGTAAATTTCAATACTTCTAATCAAATCATCAATAGTTCAATAGTCGCCGACATGAATGATTTAAAAACTACAACTCTTAATACATCCACTGAATATTTGCTGTCCATTTTAAATACTATACCAAGAGTATGCATTTCAGTTGTTCTCTCATCACAGCTTGGAATTGGATCACGTTACTTGCCAAGCGATCAAATTGCCATTATTCAAATTTTTATAACAATGGATGTTAATAAAGCTGATACTGAATATCGTTCATTGTATTTAATAAATAAAGAAATTCTAAGTACTGTCACTGAAACTCCATTACCCGATACATTTAATTTACTACAATCTAATATGGAGAAGGCAACAACAATTCCACTACAATTCAATTGTAAAACAATAAATGCTGTTTGTAATAATGAAAAGGAACTTTTAATGAAATTCATTCGACTTTATTGTCACAACAATCTGTTTGTCTCAAGAGGTCGTTCCATTCTAAAAGCTTTTCACTTTATCTACAGTCAATATTCGGTAAATATTACCAACGGAATGCTTTTAGATAGAATTTTTAAACATAATCTCTGGAATAAATTACAATCGTGCATGGTATATAATGAAGATTGCCTACTACTAAATAAACATGCAATGATTTTAGATGATATTATGCTGCATCAAAAAAAAACCAATCAATCAGCAGCTCATCTAAATATGTCATTAGATCGACGTACTAATGGATTGCAAATTCAATCAAATGAATTACCATTTGCTATTCTCAAAACATTAGATAGACAGCCAGAAAATTTTGAAATAAATCAACCGGATAAAATACCTTTAGAATACACACATTGTGCATCTTTAAAATCATTACTAAGAGTCTGGAATAATTCAACAAATCGAAAAATTATCTCTGATCAAGAGATTTTACAGCGTCTTGATTTATCATCTATTCAAGCAATGAAAAGATCTGACTCAAACGGTCTAATTGAAAAATCGTTGCGTATATGTAATCGTCTGAAATTCTCACCGCGTGAAGTTAATACTGTTTCAGCTTCAACAATGTCAAAACACATGCTATTCTTGTTCTTTCTGAAACGCAACATTTTCCTATGTCAATCAACATATTTGCGTGGCGTTCCACCAGTTACATGTAATCTACCAAAAAAATTTAATATGCATCAGATCACACAACTCAAACCCTATCAGAGTTATTCCAACCTCCAAAGTTGTTCATACGATGATCTGGAATCTGACTACTATAACAACACTTCAGAATATCTACAGAATATAATAAATAGAGAGGCTAAATTGCCAATAACTGAAAATGCGTTTAATGATGCTACAGAATTTACTTCAATGAATGGCGGTTGGTGGTATTCAAAATTTGGAAAATTTACGCAATCTAATTTTATTAGTTTTGATTTCTCATCTTTTTATCCTTCAATAATGGCATCATTTAATATGGATTTTTTAAATCATTGTCTAATGACTGGTTGTGAATTAGTTTCTCTATATGAAAAAATTGTCAATTTTCCCCAATTATTTACAGCATTAGCATCAGCATCAGCAGCAACAATAGAACGTTGTAATGAAATATTTATAATAATCAATTTATACTCTCCACCGCCAAATTGTGAACTTTTGCGCTTTAGCGATATTCCGAAATTTGTCAAATATAATGTTATGTACGGTGTGATTTTGATTGAAACTAATAAAATCTTGCAAATTAAAACTCCTCAGTTATCCAATATGATGTCGGTCTATTTGACTGATGGTGACAAAACTGATAAAGTTTTTATGAAACATGCTATTAATACATGCATAGGATGTTTTGGAAATAAAAATTTCATATACTATTCGTCAAGTCTTTTAATAAATGTTCATGCATACGGACAATTCATTATGGCATTAGTTTGTCGTTTCCTTTCTCATCTCGATACTTTAAATACATTTAATACTACTGAGGAATTTAAATCTCATCAAATTTATCAACAAATAATAACATCTTTCTTAGTACAATCTGATTCCACGGTAGAATCCAATAGTATGGTGCAGCAGCAACAACAACAACAACAACAACAGCAACAACATCAAATCAATAATCAAAAAACACTTGAAGATATGGTCAATATTATTAAAATTACAACTGATGGTATTTTATGGCGAAATTCTACCAATTTTAGTGCAACAAAGGTTGTACAATTGATTGAAAATTTTTTAGATTATTTTTTTTCTAAATTCTACCATCTAACTAATTATCTAAAGTTAAAAATTGATTTTGAAACTGATTTTGTAATGTCACACACTAAAAATTCACTATTTTATCGTAATATTTCAACAAATACTTTTGTTGGTCCCGATCTGAATACCGTTAAACATGTAGTGTATAAAATATATAAAAATTTACCTCTAACAATAATTCAAGATTATATTAATTTTCGCTTAGCGTTAGTTTATATGTATGATTGGTGCCAATTTGCCTATCCAAATTATAGTTCTATTACTTTGGCCATGTATATGCAAACTTTAAATCCATTTGTTAAAAATAGAAATTTTAAATTAACACTAACAGATGATTTAAGTGATCCCACTAGTTTATACATTTTTTTTCTTGTAACAAGGTCGTATCGTCAATATTTCATTGAAAATGGATCATGTGTAGTCTTTAAAGAACATTTATCTGAATTAAATTTTTTATTAAATTTGTTGAAGAAATCTTTAGTTTAATGTAATTTTAAAAAAAAATCATTAGTTAAGTGCTATTTTTGTAAAAACTTCAAATAAATTAAGTGGTTTCACTACTCCCTAATTAACATATTATGACTTTTGATAAAATCTTTTTACTATTTGTGCTGGTAAGTACTTTATTTAGCATTTTGTTACTGCGAGTGCCGCTCATAATTAAAACGAAAAAATTAACATTGGAACTACTGGAGTATAGAAAAAAATATCCAAAAGTGTTATTTTATATTTAAATTATATTTTTCACTAAAAGATAATTGTGACTCAATTCTCAAGCTTTAGCAAAAAGAACACCAGCAATAATTTTGTAGTTTTGAGTTTTTATTCATAATTAAAATATGATGATGACAAGAGAAGTAGAGGGTTGCATGAATATTTGTTAGAAAACACATGCAATCTGCAACATTGTATGTATTTTATACACACCCAAGTCATATAATTTTAAGAACCTGTTAAACGTCAGTCAGTTTCACCTAATGTATAATATATATTTCGCAGACAGTGCATCATTAAAGTTTACAATAATATACTGTACATTGAATGTAAATAACACATACGGAACTTTTTTAAATTGTGACTTTAACTTGACGTTAACATATGTAAAATATGTATATATATATATATATAGATAGATATTCTCATCGTACGTATCCATGTGTATGTACATATATAAAAAGAATAATTTCAATACTAAACATTATTAGTTGTGTTTAAAATGAATATATCAACACCGCAATCAACAACTAGTAGCGCATCAGAATATAAACATTTTTTACAACAGCAACAAAAACAACAATTCCAATCATCAGAAGCATCACAAAATTCATTATCCTCTTCACTATTGGCGTGTAATTGTTGTAGCATTTTTTTAAATAAAAGTGAAACTATAAACTCACAAAAACCTGAACCATTGGCAATAGTGGATTCACTGCAGGTGGATTCTTCAATAATTAAAACTGTTGCAAATGCTGCTGCCGCTTCTGTAGCTTCTACATCATCAATATATACAAGTGCTGCTCAACAGCAATCTATTAATTTTTATAGACAACATCATAATCTTCATCAATATCACAACTCTAAAAATAACTTGAATCAGCATGACTCAATTTCATACAACAACTCAATTTCATACAACAACTCAATACCAAAAATAAATTTTGAAGAGGTAAATATGTCTGAACAACAACAACAATTATCTGAAGAAAAAATTAAAAAATCTGTCGATTCTGAAAATGCGACTACAACACAACAACAATCACATCAGCAACAACAACAATCACATCAGCAACAACAACAACAACAATTACTTGAAACTAATCAAGCAACATTGTCGAGATTTTATCTACAGCAACAGCAAGAACAACAATCACATCAGCAACAACAATCACATCAACTACTTGAAACTAATCAAGAAACATTTTCTAGATTTTATCAACAGCAACAACAATCATGCCCTTTAACATATGATTTTATATGCTTTAAAATTGCTAGTTTAATTGATAGCCTAATTTTGGAATCTGTCGATAAAGTACATAAAAGTTATACGGAACGTATTGAACAACTAACAATTGAATATGAAACTAAACTTTTAACAATAACTAAAGAAAATAATGATGCTATAGATGTAATGCGTATGCGCTATGAAAATATTATTCAGCAATATCAGGAAAAAATGGACGTTTATTTTTCCAATTAAAGAATTTACATTATTGTATTCTAGAAATAAATTGTATTGGCTGTTGCTGCTATATTCTAGAAGAAATAAAATGGCTTTAACTAATCAAATTTCAAATAAATAAAGACTACCAAAATAAAAAAAAATTACAATTATTTTAGAGTGTTTTTTCTTTATTATATTATTATTCATTGGAAATGACTAAACTTCATATTCAACAAGTTTATCAATTGTTTGTGTAATATCATTTGTAAAATATTTTATATTAGATTCAGCATTTACATATAATATATTTGAACGAGGTTGATATATTATGTGGACTAAACAAGATTCTACCAATCTTCCAATTTCTGTTGCATTCAAAACATTATCCCATTTTTTAATTTCAATTGAATTTGGATACATTGCTGTTATGGCCTTTATGCCAGTTTTATATGTTGTTTGTTGACGTCTGTACAAATACCATTGACCCTCTTTAATATGAAATAGTCCAATTGATCTAAATTTACGTTGTGATCTTTTTTGCTCCTTAAATGAATAATGATCAAGACGACTTTCTAATATTGAACGCATATTTGTATTATCTTGACGTATAGCTATTACACTTTCAATTAATTGCTCTAGTCTTTGTACAACATTTGCATTATTTTGATTTATTTCAGCGATATGTTGTTCTAAACGATATTCTTGTTGGAATAGTTTTACTCGCAAATCTTCTATTTTCTTAAATACCTTTTCCACAATATGTGTATCAATTTTTGTCTGTTCAATTTTATCTGACTGATATTGTCGTTCATTATCGTTTTGTTGTCTATAGATCTGTTGTTTATTTTGCTCAATTTTATGCAATAGTTGCATTTGTTGAAGTGTTGATAATGGTGGTAATAGTGGTGGCTGTTTAGCTTGAAAAATAAAAGGTAATTGTGCTTCTGTTGTTGCTGCACATAAAAAAGTTTTTAAATTTTGTTCTTTTTCATTATCTGTTCCTAATGCTGTTGTTAGTGATGTTGTTGTTATTGTTGCTGCTGTTGTTGTTGTTGGTCCCAATGCTGTTGTTGGTCCCAATGCTGTTGTTTCTAATGCTGCTGCTGCTGCTGTTGCTGCTGTAATATTCAAATTGTCATTGATAGTCGATGTAATATTAGAATTATCTATAAAACTAGTACTGTTAGTATTAATGGTATTAGCAGTTATTGTCGTCGTTTCTTTTGTTAAAGAAGTAGCAGTATTATTAAAAATATGCAAAGTTACTGTTGAACTGTTGTCATTTGTAGTAAAACCATTTGCTGACACTAATAGCTCATCATCATCATTTGAACAAATTTGGGTAAGTAACGTTTCATATTCTAAATCAGAGAGTAACGGTTCAATATTCGAGTCGTCCACTTCAGTTGTTTGGCAATATTGTTCTGATGTTGACGTCATAGATGATGATAGTGATGATTTGCCGGCGGTCGTTGCCATTCCAATTGATGTGTATGTGTTACGAGTTGATGTTCTTTCAAAGATCTACTAAAAATCTACTATTGTTTGTTACTAATATATGTTTTTTTAGTTGAGTTTTTGGTGTGCGCGCACGACGTTTATCACTTGTCCATGGCTTTTATTTTATGTAAAAAAATGTAAAGGAATACATTTTAAATTTTAACAACAACAACAACAACAGTAATATCATACATACTATATATACATACACATAACTTGTATACATTTATTTATACACATATAAAATACAATTATACATCTACACGCACACAAAATTCATATATATTTACATATATGTATGTTTCTGCAAGTGTCTAATGCAACACAATATATTTGTACATATGTATATATTTTTTTTTAAATGGTACACAATATGTACGTACATACATACATTTAAAGAAACATATTAACTGCAACACATTTTTTATTCATATAATCAGACACACATCTAAGATGCAACATAATATACACATACAAACTCTTTCTATCTATATGTACAACTGCAATAAAAATTAAATTTTACAAAAAGGTATAAATAACATAACTGACAATATATAATAGATGTAGTATTAACAGTCAGTCAAGTCTGTCAGTTACTCAATAAGTTAGCCAGTCAAACAGACAAATAGACAAACAACAGTCAAATCAATAATGTATAACATACTATACTATACTATCTACATCATGTACATATAGATTTAAAAACGTTGTACGTAGATAATATAAATACAACTTACACACTCACTGATACATACACACTCACACACACACAAACAACAAGTATTAACATTTTAAACCTAACGATAAAAACGCTTCTACATAGAACAGGAACACTTTATACATGTATGACATTTTTATATAGTATATATATATATATATAGTTGATACATAACATAACAAACAAGACAAAAAAGTAATTGTTTTATCTTTGAAAGATTACAACGGTAGAAGTAACAAAGACAATAACGACGACTACGACTTTGACCATATAACCACCAGTGAAGCTATGTAAATTTTTCAAAAAAAAACATGATCTGTGAAATTGAAAAATTAGTTTATGTTACTTCAGCATCTGGTAATTTTAAATCAGTCAAATCTAAATAAGTTGCAATTTTACTCTTTACTTAAAAAATTGAAATATATGTAGTACGTCTACTAGATTGATTTTAAAATATGTTCAACAACATTTAAATACAAGTTTTTAACTAAATTCTTTCTCATTTAGTATTATTCTTCAACACCTTCAACACAACAACTACTGGATCAACAGGAAAGTAACAACAGTAGAATACATAAATAAATCAGTCAAACAAAGTAACAACAACATGCATTCATAATTGTAGTTAAACAGTACAGTAAAAACATACAACTATCTGTATATTTACACTTACGCACACACACACACACACACACACACACACACATACAAGCGTATAAATATTTTACAAAATATCACACTAAAAGCCAGAACATATATAAATATTAAAACATTTCAATAACTACTATGGCTATATCAACATCATCATATACATCTTTAATATCATCAATGATTTCTTCGTCTGGTTCAGTTTCAACTTCGATTCAGCTAAAACGTTATTCATCTAAATTTAGTCAATATATGGTTAATTTACATGGACATCGAGTAACATTGTGGGTAATGATTGAAAATGATAAACCATGGTTTAAAGCTAAAGAGATTGCATCTTTTTTGAAATTTACATCACGTGACGCAGTTACTGGTTATGTTCGATCTGTTAATAGAAAAATTTGGAAAGATTTTCCCGATCATAAATATTATAAAGTCATATGGACACAAAAGGCAGTATTTATTAATGAAATTGGCGTTTATCAGTTAATTATGTGGTCAAATCATCAGAATCGTGTAGATTTTGAACAGTGGTTCTATACAAATTTTGCTCGTAAACTCAATCAATTGACTACAGAAAATATTCTTGAATGGATAAATCAGCATAAAACTGAAGCTAAAAATCTTATAAATTCAACAACTGTTACATATGGCTGGCTGTATCTTGTAACAACATCCAGTTTAGCACAAAAGAACATCTATAAACTTGATATTACAGATAACTTGAACGATTGTCTAATAGCACTAAATAACGATAATTTGGATGATTATTATTATGTCTATACATACAATACCGACTATCCGAATGGGCTTTTTCAATATATTCACAACAAGTTTATTAAATGTTGTATAAAAAAAAAATATTTTGCTTTAAACACTTTTGATTTTGTTAATCTGAAATTTGAATGTGAAAATTTTAAAGAAAATATGTACAAATAAATTCTAGTTTAATTCTATTTTATATCATTTATTAATTAACAAATACTATTTTTATTCAATATATTAATTAATTAATTGCATTTTTTTAAAGATTTATTTAATATATGTATGTGTATAATATAATTTAAGAACAATTTATACATGCATCAGTGTAATACAAGACAATACAATAAAGTTTTTTTTTTAAAAATTCTTGAAACAAATTTGTATATTTATAAGAGTGTAGTAAAATATATTGAAATATTTTTAAAATGCAAACTCCAATTTTAGTTTCAAAAAAATTCTCATTAAATGATAAACTGTTGGAATTATCAATATTTATTGATGAAAATTACAATCCATGGTTTTTATTCTCATCCAATTTAATAGATTTTCTTGGCTTTAGTAAAACAAAAAAAATGCCACCAATAGATAGTATTAATCAAAAATATTGGATTGAATTAGCAGACATGGTAAATTATTCTGATCCAAAAATTTTCAAATCTCGATCAATCTTTATAAATGAATTAGCTTTATATCATCTAATTGATAATTCACCTCTGCCAAATATGAAATATTTTCAACATTGGCTTTATTATGATCAATTGGCTAAACTACGAAATACAATGTTTCAATATCAACAGTATACAATTGACAACTATTCAAAGTTGTTACAAGTGCTTAGCGATAAGGAAATTTTATTAAATGCATCAGCATCATCAGCAGCAGCAGCAGCAGCACCAACACCAGCAATAACACTAAATACTGACAATAACACATTATCTTTAAATAATTTAGAAGATTGTTCATCAGTATATATTAAAACAACTCCAAGTTTGCATACAGATAGTATTTATTACATTGGTTGTCATAGCAATTCTATTGATGCTACTACTAATAATAATACCAACAATTCGCAACAACTACAACAACAATCTTCTAATGTAAAAAATTCATTGGCGGTAGACCAAAATGTCTACTTTAACGATGAAATTTTATTATTTGAATATAAAACGAAATATGCAAAAATTTTAGAAGAATTTTTAATAGAAAAATACGCACAATACAGTATATGTTATAGAATTTTTAAATTAACTAAAGAATTATTGCAACAATTAAATGCAGATGCTTTAAAATTTCTAGAAACTATACATGATTCTAAATATTTATGCAATTTAAATACATAATTTCTTAAAAGTATATTCATATATGTATGTATGTATATTATATACTAATAC